>ML782567.1:686763-783376 GCA_009831015.1 Picea engelmannii | reverse complement strand
ACCCACCTTCCGACATCTTCATATTAAATAATCTCTTCATTAGAAATACCTTATTGGACGTCGAGGGTTTTTCATACAATTTGGCCAACACGTCCATCAAACCCTTCGTTGTCTTTTCTTTCGAGATATTGAAAGCCACCGACGCTGCCAGGCTCAACCGTATCATTCCTAGAGCCTTTCTGTCAAGAATCTCCCATTCTTCGTCCTTCATGGCCGCCGGCTTCTTTGCTACTTCGCTCAATGGTAGGAATAGATCCTTCTGATATAAATAATCTTCCATCTGCATCTTCCATAACTGGTAGTTATGGTCGTTAAATTTCTCGACCCTAAACTTTCCATCTTCCGACATTGCTCCCACTCGAACCAGGAACCCTCTTTTCCTGCGAGTTACCTTACGCTCTAATACCAGTTGTTAGAAAAACAGGACCGCAGAGCAATAAAATAAAACAAATGCGGAAATAAAACATAGAAGATACACAATACAAGAGAGACACAGATTTACATGGTTCACCCAGTGTGGGCTACGTCCACCAGAGAAATTGCCAGGTCCTTTCTTTATTATTATCCAGTAAATTGAAGGGATACAACCTACAACAAAACCCGTTGTAACTTCCTCTTCTTTCTCTCACAGTCTCCTCTCTCATAATACAATACTTGCCAACCTACATAGCCGCAATACATTTCCCTCATAAAAGAGGGTTGCCTTCTAGGGAAAAAAACCCTAACATAATCTCTACCGTTAGATCTGCGACCTTATAATGAATGGTCCAGATTTACAATGAAATTACAATATACTTTTACAAGGCAATTTTTGCTTCGGGGGTTTCGCCCCAGAATCCCCGCTAGGGGCCCACTTGCCCCCAAACCCCCCAACCGGGGGGATAACCCCCCCGGACCCCGCAGAGGGGGTACCCCCCCTCTGCACTCCCCTGCGTGGAAGAGTGTACATACTTCTGGGGTGTAAATACTTCATGGGGTATAAACACGGCTGAAAGTAAAAGATCTCTAAATCAGGAAGATAATCAGGCTCCACAACCAACATAAAACCACCTAATTTAGTAAAAAAAATTAAATATGTTCTTGACTTAAAAAGTGGAGCTATCAATATCACCATTTATTTCAAGGCTATTTAAAAACATAAAAAACGGTGTTGATGTAGTAATTGGTGGGGGTTTTATAGAAGGTGATTTTTTGTCAATTTTAAAATAATGGTGATGCTAGTATCACCATTTTTTCCAAGAACTATTTAAAAAAAATGAATGTGGATGTAGTATGCCATTTTGTTTTATTTTGCTTTTCTTTTTTAAGGGTTTTTCTTGTTTTTCTTTTTTCTTTTAGAGGTGATATAGTAACTCCACTTGTTTTCATCTACTATATTTGTTTGTTTGTTTTTTCATTTTTGATGATTTCTTTTTTAAAGAAAGGGATGAACAATTGCTCAAATCCCACTTTAATTTGCTTAATTCTACAAAACATAATAAAAACATCACCTTAGCATTATAAAACTAAAAGAGATTTTTCATATATTTTGAAAACGTAAGAAGACAACTTCTTTTAATTTTGTGGAATTTTGCCAAATTTTAGTGAATATTTGAAAACTTTTGAGAAATTTCATGGACATATGTGAGGGGGGGAGGGGGTGTAATGACCATCATTTCTCTCCACTCCAATAGTTATTCCCAATATCACCTCACCTCCAACGTTGATTCCTAATATTGCCTCCCTTTTGGGGGTGATTCCTAACATTGCTCCTCTCCCTCCATGCACAAAATTGTTCAAAATCACCCAAAAAATTTCCAAATTCCCCAAATGATTTAAAATTTCAAGCATGGAGTGAGGTAGGTGATGTTTATCATTGTCTCCTTCCTCCATCCATGCTTGAAAATTTGACAATTTTTTGCCTAAATTTGCCATATTTCATGATTTTTAAAGCATGAAGGGAGAGAAGGCAATGATTTAAATCACTCCCCACCCATAGGGACGATAATCCCCATCATTGCCTTGCCTCCCTCCATGCATGAAATGGCTAAAAAACACTCAAAATTTGGCCAAATTTTGGGCATTCTTATGCATGGAGAGGGGGGGGGGGCAATGCTAGGAATCTCCCCTAGAGAGGAGATTATAGGTATCACCCACTTTCATGGATGAAATTTGTGAAAAAATCACAACACTTAGCTAAAATATGGCAAAATTTTACTAAGGAAATTATCTTCTTACCTTTTCAAAATTTGTAAATTTTCAGATTTTTTTTAACAGTAAGGTAAAAATTTCATTATATTTTGTAGAAACAAGGAAATTGAGAGAAGATTTGAGCAATTGTTCATCCCTTTCCTTAAAAAAAAAGAAACCTTGAATATAAACATTAGAAAAAACAAGGTGATATAAGAATCACTAAAATACCAAAAAAATAAAAGTTGATGAAAAATGGGGAGCTACTATATCACTTTTAAAATGAAAAAGAAAAGCACGAAGAACCATCAACATTGTTTTTTTTTAAATAGCCCTTGGAAAAAAAGGTGGTACTCATAGGAGCATTTTTAAAAACACAATAAAAAAATATCTCTTAAAAAGATGAGAGCTCTATAAGGTTCTCATTAAGTAAGGCACTTTAGTTCATGTTGCACATATTATGTATCCTATTAATATTTGACATGGGGAAGGGGCTTTAAAAGTGCAAAAGTAATCTTCTCACTGTTGGAAAAGTTGTGAACAGATAAATAACCCTTTAGTAGATTTAACTATCCATCTTATGTTTTTGTGTTTATCTTGCCTCCAAACAAATGGATATCAAAATTAACTTGTACCTTGAAGGGTGTCATCCCTCCAAAATAACTACTTGTTGAAGGTGCATCCATCACTATTGGGAGTTGTTGAAGGATCTAAGTGAAATGGTCCATTGTCTCATTCCTTTATCGCTCAAAGGCTTCCGAGAACAACAACTTGGCAAGATTTCCTACTTCATTATCTTTAATTACTTAGTTCACCATGGGAGCCCAAATGGGTAAAGGAGGGAAGTTTTCACTAGGATCAAATCTTTCAAGCTTGAACTTCTTGTATCTTGACCTTATTGAGGACATGCACAGAAAAGAAAAAGAGAGTAGATTTCTCTAATAACACTAATCAATATTAGACTGGGAACAAAGTGAAAGAACGTGTAACACTACAGAGGGAACATAAATACAATATTGAAAGAACAATATTATAGTGAAAACAGAACTAGATTAATGAATCAATTGTCGAAAAATATTGCAATGCATATAATAGTACAAGTGGATAGAATGATGGTAACTTGTCTCTAAGAAGAGATGTGATGACTATGGTCATTCACAAAATTCCCATATTCTTTTTAACATGATATCGAAAACCCTCAAAGAAGAGACCAAAAGATCATAAACTTTGAGATCCAAAAACCCTAATGGTAGGAGTTGAGGCAGTGAATGGAATGTAGGTCTTGGGGAGTTTAGTCAGTACATCAAGTACCCAGGACCATAAATTTTGCATGGAAACTTTATTTTAGGCATTATTTTGACTGTTTCAAAGCCTACTTAGAGACCTTTGTGTTTGTCTAGGACTAACATTTTGTCAAATCATCAAAAATGCATGGGAAGGGCCCAAAAAATGAGTTGGAAGTTTAGGAATTACAAATCTATTGTGAATCTAATAAGGTTTAGGACCATTTTTGAGATGGTGATAGATTTGAATGGCCACCTAGATCTATCATTACCCCTTGGGAAGAAACAATCTCTATTGTGTCGAATTCATACATCAAATTGGGAAGCTTTCATTGATTTTAGTTCATGTTTTATTGGAGGGTTCTCTTCATCTTGGTGTCCACCATACTATTCATTATAGCCTTTCTAGTGAATTCAACTTTTATCTCTATAGGGGGCAAGTTTCTCACCACCTCTAGGGTGTCCAATAGAGGTGAAAAGTCTGATTGAAGCAGCTCCACATTATAAACAAGGTGTAAGCTAAGTTGGGATGGAACATTCAATTCAAAATAATTCTCACCCACAACTTGATGATGATGTAAGGCCCATATCAAAGTGGTTTGAGCTTCTTATGGGGTCTTGTCAGTCATTTTTTTCCCAAGTGTAACAATACCTTATCACCAACCTAAAACTTGCACAGGACCTGATGTTCATTATGTTATTGTTTGTACTTAGCATTTACTTTATGTAGAATATTGTGAACTTATTTTAGGATGTGTTGGATCTACTCAACAAATTTGGTTGCTTTGTCTACCTTGTTTTGACCATGGGGGGATGCTTCTAATATTGATGCAATTGGCAGTGCTACATGAATTGAGGCGAATGGCTAGAAACCTAAGCACACTTGAAAAAGGTTCTGACCAACAGACTTGTGAAGAGTTCTATTGTAGCTACGCCAAACATAAGGAAGGTTTTCATCCCATGTAAATGGAAACTTGGAGTTGTACATTCTAGCAATATGTACAATTATCTTATTGACTACCATCATTCTTCCATTGGTTGGGGATGGAAGGTCTTTGCTTTGGTAAGTTTGGTGTCCATATGGACCAAAAGATACTTAAGAACCTATTGTACCTTGAGCAATGGTATTTGGTAAACCAAAATGAACCCAAATATGCTTGAAGAAGAGATTAGCAATGGCTTTTGTTATGACACTTTTCTTGTAGGGTGCTAATATTGTCATCTTAAAAATGATTAACAACCACAAAAAAACAATCATTGCCATGCTTTTTTAAGCCTAGAACCATCATAAAATCCATAGAGAATAACTCTTGAGGATTTTATATAGTGGGAAAATGAGTGTACAACCCTTGCTTCTCGATCACAGATTTTGTGATGGCTTAGGTAGTGCACGATCTGATATATCCATCGGTGCCATGCTAGATCTTTGTCGAGAATAGGTACATCTTCGGTACTTTCACTATCTTCTCCATGTCAAAATGCAATGTTAGTTGATTGCACTGTGCCTCTAAAATCATATTCTCACACTCGCCTCTAGAAACATAAGATGGTGCAAATGGCATAGAAATCCATCTTGGATGTGAAAGCTTGAAATTTGTTTATCTACGACCAATTGTAGGTATGTAGCAGTGAAGTTAGGATCATTGTCATGCGCCTAGTGCTACTTTGCAGCTTCATCTCCATAAGAATTGAGGAGTATGATGTGTGCCACAACTAGAGATTGGTTGAAGTATTCTACAGAACGATTGGTGCTTCCCTTATTGTACTTGAAGTTTAGGAAGAATTGTTGAAGGTATGTGGACCACTTATGATGGTAGTCATTCTACAACTTTCCTTGTGTCTATATAAATTGTAGAGGCTCGTCATTGGTGTGGATGATAGTTTCCTTTCTCAACATATTGTGTTTTCATTATCTACATGCATATACAATGAAGTAGAGATCTGTGTTGTACGTAGGGTATTTCTAAACCATGACATGGACTGTCTCATTGTGAAAAACTAATATTTTCCATGTTGTGTGAGGACTACACTAACAACATAATCTCAATTCAAAATGTTTGTTGCAAATCTAGCATAATTGGGGATAATGACATGCAACGTTGACACTTTAGTTACTTGAATGGTTTATGTTGTGCCTCAACCTAAGCAAGCTTGTCCTTAGCTCAACCTTTGGTCACCTAGATCAGGGGCCAAGAAATATGAGAGAACCCCAACATGAACCTATGGTAAAAGGTTGTGAGGTCCAAGAAGCTACAAATTTCCCTTAGTGTCTTCAATACTGTCTAGTCACAGATGACTTGGATCTTGTCTAGATACACATGCATAAGATGTTCATCCATGATGTACCCCTGATATTGAATTCTATGCATGTCGAATAAGCACTTCTTTAGGTTGGTGTATATGTTTTTTGTTGTAGGGTTCTCAATACTTGTTGAATAAACTTTTAATGCCCTTCCCATGTTTTGTTGAAGATGAGGATATTGTCTAGGTACAACACCACAATATAATTAGTGTATGGCCATAAAATACCATCTATCATCCTCATGAATGTTACTAGTAAATTAGTCAAGTTGAAGGGAATGACCAACCACTAGAAGACACCTTCCACGGTGATAGCTTGCCCTAAGATCATGGCATGTTCCCATTTTTGGATTCCCCTATTCGGTAGTGGAAATGACTTTCGTGGTTTGTCGGTGAAGAAAAAGGGAGTCAAAGGGAGTTATTTAATGCCACTTAGCTAGGAGATGTTGTGTATTTAAAGTGACATTAGATTAATAAGTTACTTATCTATTATTAAAAGTGACTTTTAATCCTAAGTGAAAGAAAAAGGGGAATACGGGTCATATTTGATTTAGTCAAAATGGGGATAAGGGTTACATTTGATTTGGTCAAAAAAGGGAAATTTCTATAAGGAGTGGATAAATGATTAAAGGAGGGGTAGAGCCTCAGTTTGGAATCATGATTTAGATTAATCTCTTTGGAGTGCACTTGGATACATTGTTTCATTAGGGCTTAGCATAACCCTTCCACTATTGGCTTGGTTTTGGTGTGCAATATCCACCCTAGCTAAAAAAGAGGGGAATCCACTCAGGATTTCCATTGGAGCTTAGACAAGGAGGAGGATCCATACAAGGTCTTCATTGGAGCTTAATCTTGGGATTTTTTTTCAGTTTAGGGTTGTAGTGATCTACTTGGAGAGGTTGTGGCACTTGGAGGGTTTGATCTCATTTGTTGAGGAGGCCATGGAATGATTCTAGGTTTTTTGGCTTGTATTTTGTGTTTTCCATTAATGTATTGCAGTTGTCATAGCAACCATTGGATTGTTGTATTCAAATCTTCATTAATAATAAAATACCACCTATTGTCCCTTCTATTTCCAGTGTATTTGTATTACATGCAATATGTCTGACAAAATATCTATTAGTAGAATACATGCAAATAGTTTGTGAAAATTTGCCAGCCAGATTAAAGCATCAAGGACATTTATTGCACAAAATGACATAATATCCTAACCCATTATATTGGTGATATTACAGTGGTACCAGAGTTGGTGATCTTGCCAGCCTATGATTGCATCAAATCACTTTCCTTGGCCAAAGAAGGAAGGAATTTTTGGGTCTTTCTACAATTTTTTTTAGAAGAAAAAAGGGGACAACACACTTAAGATTAAATTTTGAAACTTTTTGAGCATAATTTGCCAAAACAAATTGGATATTTGAATTCCTCTTGAAAAATACCCAATTTAAAAAAATAAAATCGACCAAAAGATTGATCCAAATGGATATCGGTGACCACCCACCTATTCCACTGGCTCAAAGAACAATTTTCCATTTTGGCAGTTTTTTATAGTATTTCAAGTCCCAAACTTTCGGGGTCGTTTTGAGGCCCTAAACGACGTTTTTTTGGACTTTTGGAGGCCAGGAGTAAAGAGAGGCATGTTGTGACCCATGACAAAAGTTGTACTTCTCAGATATACCTTCCCGACAAGGTATTGAATGCCCCAAACATAGATCGTATGCAAAATTTACGCCCTCGGGAAGTTGACGTATCAACTACCCCCATCGGGGCCCACAAACCTTTTGGCCTTTCATCTTCTGGGGTTAGGGTTTTAGAGTTTCATTATGTTAAAAAGGCCTTTGGAGCCTCATTGTAAACATAATCATCTTCTTGTGAATGAGAGTAGTCGTTACATCTCTTCTCATAGATAATCTGCCACCATTCTAGCGAGTTCATTCACGCTGTATTTTTACAGTTCTGTACATTTCGCTCAATAATAGAAATTGTGTATTATTGTATATATGTGCCTCTTGTTATATATATGATATATATTTGTTATATTATTGGCTCTCTTGCAACATCTCTGTATATTTGTTTGTTATATCTCCGCTCTCATTTCATGCTCAAAATAATCCGGATCAAACAAAGTCTGGGAAGTAAAGTTATCAACATTTTAATTTCAACTATTTTCCAGGGATTTATTTTTATTTTTGGAAAAATCTGCGCAGTTTACAATGAGGGGAAACAATGGGAAGGAAACCAAATTGTGTACATACATGTGTAGGAAAGGATAGTATCAGGGCTTACATAAATTTTGAGGAGGCCAACAACAATTAAAAACATGCCTTACCACTACTAAGAGTACCCAACACTGAGTGAAGAGATCCATGCAGCTTTGACGTTTAAAAACTATTACACCCTCTAGTAAGGAAATTGGCCCAAGGATTTGGATGAGGATTATTTTAAAAGCACATGGCATGAAATAAAGAAGGATGAGCATGAAGGATAGGTGGAGCAACATGCATCTAGCCATGAGGAGGATGTGTGCATAAAGGAAGAACAAACAACAACCTACGAGACATCATCAAAACGAACCGATGAGGTTGATGACACTAGTGTATTGGATGGGTATATCTCTAATGAATCAACAAAAGGTGAGGATGCAACATCTCATGATGACTATGAGGAGATGTTCCAATCAGACGATAATGAGAATCCAACATCTTCCACTGTGTATGATGCTTGTGATGAGGGTAGTCCAAGCGTGATAGAACCTACACATGATGAGGATTCAACACCATATGATGTCGATGTTGAAGAGGACATGATTGTACCTTGACATGATGGTGAAATTGAACAAAGGCTCTTAACATTGCAAGATTTGGAAGAATGATTGTTGGTCAAGGAGGAGCAGATTGTACAAGTATTGACAAGGGCATATGGTACTCATAAGTTTATTGAAGACATTATGTAGAAAACCCAGATGGAGGAGAGGAAAAAGAGGATTGCAGATGGAGTGACTAGTTCTAAATTACACATCATCAAAGAAGCACTAGAGTAGATGAAATACAATTACTTGGAGTTGTTCATGGAGAGGGACCTTGCTCTTAAGTTCGTTGAAGACAGGGAAAGGGAGATTGAGGAGCTTTGTTGTCAACTTAGTTTGGCACGCTCTTCCTCATTGACAACAATAGTGACACACGAGGGAATGAATGTCACTAATGATATGGGGAAGGAGCCTCTCATGACGATCTCGCACGAGGAGCATTCAGAGTTGCAGGTATTTCAGGAGAGGTTTGACATAGAGAGTTTTGATCGTGCACCTGTTTTGCATTGTAGGGATCACAAGTTGTTTCTTGTGGTTCAAGGGTTAGCTATAGAGGAGGTAGTTGAGCAAATTCCTTGTGGATCATCCAACAAGGAAGGATATGCACTAGTTGATTGGGGGATTGAGTATAGGACAAATGTGGATACATCACTCTGGGATCCAGGTTCAGTTGATATTAATAGAGTGATTGATGCAGTGGCGCATATAGGATACATGGTGATACATGATGATATGGTGGTATGTAATAGTATACAACATTATACATCATTGTACGATGACATACAATGGGGTTCTGGGACGTTTCCCCTAGGGAGACCTCCAGATAGGGACGAGCTTCATGGAGAGGAATATTCCTCAGAGATTGATCTTCAAATGAGATATCATCATAGCAGGGACAAAGAATAGGATACCCACTAGATTTCTCTCATATTCTACCTTGAGTTCTTGGTCATACCATTGGATTTGTCCAATGCACCTAACATTTTCCAGTCTTGTAGACAGTGGCAGTGGAATCTAGTGCTATATTCTGATCCCAACAATATATTCAACAAGGCATGGAGGGTTCACCTGATTCAGTTGGGTGAGGTGGGTATGCTTATAACCATGTCAGAGTTATTTTGTTTGGGCTATGTGGTTGAAGCACATAAGGAGATCCAGATTGTATTGGATGGAATTATCCACTACGAAGGTCGCACACATGTAGCCCCTGAGCCCACACTTAGGGAGAAGATCATGAGGGCTATGTGTGATTCACCTTTGGTAGGGAATTATGGGTACTTGTGTGAGTATGAGGCACCACAAGTGACAGGGATACTTTCTAGGGAGGTATTTAGACTCTATGGATTACTTGAGTACACTGATGGTGATCGAGGTAGCAGATTATCCAGTTTAGTTTGGCTAGAGCCAAATAGAGTTAAAGTTACAGAGTTGAGTCCTAGTACGTGGCTTCCATTAGATGTTGGCATACCAGGGACTTGGCTCATTTTGACTCTAATGGCTACCAACATGGCACAATAGCAACTAGTAGGTATTAGGAGTGGTGGACTTCCTATTTGGTGGTGGGATCCAGGAATTCATTTAGGTGATAGATTGGTGATGATGATGATTGACATAGCCATGACAATGATTAGTCTGCTTTATTTTTGGGCTGTCAGTAGAGGGGAGGTCAAGACTTACTCTATATGGTAGGACAGACTCGAGGCTGGTCATGGATTTGCAGGAATGTATTTCTTTGAGACACCTTTGCAAGAGAGAATCTAAGATAGTGGTTTCAGTTCCTTCAGGGAGTTCAACTTGGATTTTTAGGAGAGGAGGACGCAGACTGGGTGCATTGGTCTGACAATGGTGATCAAGGTGGCACAACATCAACATGGTGGTACCTTTCTAGGATTAGTTTGGGACCCTGGGATTACATTGCTTGATAGTTCAACTACTATTATAGATGTGAGTGTCAGTTTTGACTTTCCAAAGTTCACTTTTGGGAGTCTTAGGAGTGATTGCTTGGAGGAGTGGTCTTCCGAGGAGTTTATCGAGTTTATGAAGCTTATGATTGTCTGGATTATTAGGGGCAGTCCGATCGATTATTGTATTGGCTCCTTACAAACCCGTGCTATGAGTAGATGGTGCTTCATGAAATACATGCTAGTTTGGGATCTTGAAAACTTTATCGTCTACAAGGTTCTTGTGTTCGCATGGAGGGACTTTGCAGATGATATGTTGGGAGATTGTCCAGACTATGCTTCGATGATTGCATTAGACTGGGGGTGCTGGAGTATTATGGAATTTCCCTTTGACAATTGGAGATTAGGTGTAGTGGATGCCCTATCAGTTGATGACCACATAGACTTATTTGTGATGTTTGATTTTAGGGTTGGTTTAGTTGACTTCACTGAGTTACATTGATTGAGTATGATCCTTGATAGTGGGGACAACTCTTTGAGGCATTACATCTTGTGGATGCAAATGTGGATGATACAGTTTAGGCAGGAGGATCATATATTTATGATTAGAGTGGTGCAATCTCCACCCTAGCTAGACAAGAGGGGACTTCACCTAGGATTTCCATTGGAGCTTAGACAACGAGGAGGATCCATACGAGGTCTTCATTGGAGCTTAGAAAAGGAGGAGGATCCATACGAGGTCTTCATTGGAGCTTAGACAAGGAGGAGGATCCATACGAGGTCTTCATTGGAGCTTCATATTGGGGTTTGTTTTCAGTTTTGGGTTGTAGTGATCTGCTTGGAGAGGTTGTGGCACTTGGAGGGTTTGATCTCATCTATTGAGGAGGCCACACATGATTCCAGGATTTTGGCTTGTATTTTGTGCTTTCATCGATGTATTGCAACTGCCATAGCAGCCTTTGGATCATTGTATTAAGATATTCATTCATAATAAAATACCACATATTGTCCCTTCTATTTCTGGTGTATTTGTATTACATGTAATATGTTTGACAAAATGTCTATTAGTAGAATACATGCAAATTGTTTGTGAAAAATTGTCAACCAGATTAGAGCATCAGGAACACTTATTGCACATAAGGACATAATATCCCAACCCATTCTATTGGGGATATTACAGATCATTCTTGCTGAAAATTTCTCTGCCTTTGAATTGATCAAGAAGATCATCAATCTTGAGGATGGGGAACTGATTCTTCACTGTAATTTATCTCAAGACTATGTACTCAATACAAAGTCACCATGTCTTCTCCTTCTTCTAAACCAACACAATAGTTAACCCATCAAGTGAGGATCTTGGTCAAATTTGGCCATTCTATATGAACGCTTGAATCTAGCATTTAATCTCCTCATTCTCCAAAAAAGAGTATTTATATACAAATCCATTTGGAAAAGGGGCACTTAGTGTTAAAACACTTGTGCACTTTATGAGACAGTGTAGAGGTACTCTTGTAGGTGAGGTGAAGATGTCCTTGTATTTTTCCACTAAGAGATGCACCTATCTCTATTGCACAAAGGTACCTCTAATAGAGGCCTTGGAAGTTGTGGTGATTTTATTTTCTCCTTATGACCAGATAGTAAAGAGGACAAAGATTATAGATTGAGATATTATTTTCATGCATTTCATAGCAGTGATTAGAGAGACCATGGCAGTCATGGATACCTCTAGTGTCTCGTAGAGTTGATATTATAGTGTGACAATGATACTATGGGGATTATATTGGTAAACAACATGATCCTTCCACACACATGGTTGTCTTGAAAGAACACCACAAACTTTGAGTAGGGAACACAATGCCTCATCTTTGAAGGGATTGATATCACATTGTAGGTGACATTGTTCATTGATGCTAATGTCATGTCATTGACTTAACCAATAGATGGTGTATGTATGAGGGTGAAACATCGTTAAGAACTTTTTTTTTCTCAATGACCTCTATTGATATTAGGTTCTTCTGGCTACCACTATCAATAATGAAATGTAGTGGTGTCCCATCCACCCACATCTACGAGGGGAAGAGGTGCCCACCTTCCTCAATCTCCTCTAGTTTGTCTTACTAAATCTTTGTAGTGGCTATAGTAACACTCAATTCCATGTCGACCATCTATTTTCCTCTATCCATGAAATCTCATGGCATTGGGGTTGAAACATAGTGAAGGGTTTTCATTTCGACAAATAATGATTATCTAGTATGACAATCACCATTGTTGTGCTAAGGAATTCTATGGTAGTCACACCACTTTCCCGTGTCCTTATTTGACTTCTCGTCTTTTTATTTATATGTGGATTTGAATGGATGCATTCGGACTGGTTATTTCATAATCATTTATGGCATGTTGCAAACAATGTGTATCCCACCAATCATTGAAATGGGGAAGGGACTTCAAAAGTGAGAAAGTAATATTCTCATTGTTGGAAAAGTTGTGCACAAATAAATAGCCCTATAACATATTTAACCACCTCTCCAAAGATCTTACGTCTATCTTGCCTTCAAATAAAGGGGTGTCAAAATTAACTTGTACTTTGAAGGGTGATGTTGCTCCAAAACAATTGCTTGTTAAAGGTGCCTCCGTCATTATATGAAGTTGTTGAAGAATCTAGGAAAAATGGTCCATCATACCCTTACTTTGAGGCCCAAGGGATTCCTGGAGAAATAACTTGACACAATCTCTTATTATGCCATCTTTCTTTACTTTGTATGCCTTGGAATGCCACTTGGTTTGGCGAGGGAAGTCTTCACTAGGCTTGGTTATTTTGAGGCCCAACTCCTTGTACCCTAACCTTGTCGGGGACATGCAAAACAAAACAAGAGAGACTAGATTGCTTTGATACCACTGATTTGGACTAGATTAAGAACAAAATGAAAGACCATGCAATATTGTGAAAATAATATATAGTATTGAAAGGACAATATTATACTGAAAACCAAATTATGTTAATGATTAAACTAGTTAAAAAGCACTGCAATGTACATAGCAAGATACGTGGCTAGAACGACGGTGGCTAATTTATGAGAAGAGATGGAATGGATACATGTAAAATTCACATAATAAGAGATTGGAAATATGTATAAATATATTTCTAAAACCCTAAGTGGAAATAAACCTAAGATCCAAAACCCCTAACCTTAGGAGTTAAGGTGGCGAAAGGAATGTGGACTCCATGGAGCCTTGTTGGTATGTCGATTTCCCAAGGCCATATCTCTCACATACGAACTCTATTTTGGGCATTCTTTGGATGTTACAAATAGTAATTTGAGAATTATGCCTTTGTTAGGCCATGCTAACAAAATCCCTTAGTACAGATGGCAAGGGCTTGAAAAAAAACCACCAGAAGTTTATCACCAACAAAACTGTTAAAATCTCGCAAGGTTTAGGACCAGTTTTGAGATGGTGATAGATTTTAATGTCCACCTAGATCAATATACCAGTGTGGCATCAATAAATACTAAAAAATTGGCAACCCGGGTGGGGAGGATAACAATCCTTCTCACAACCGCCCATGCTAGACCCAATTGACAAAAAAATGGTGAAAATTGATTTTAACTCGATGATAAAAATAATATTGGGAAAAATATTAAAAGTGGTTAGGCATAAAAACCTAAGTTGAGGAAAATTTGGCAAGTGGTGAGAACAAGATCATATTACATTGATCCTACACTTGGAAAATTGAAATTTGGGTAAAAAATATGAAAACACTCAACGATTTTGTCAATTATGGGCGCATTAATTTTTGGAAGAAAATTGACAACATGCAAGTCAATAGGGCACTAGCAGAGAGACTAGGAAATCAAAGTAAGTCGATGTTGGTAGTAAAATTGACACGATCTTGAAATTGACATACAAAACAAATCTATTAGAAAACTAAGGAAACTAGTAGGGAAAGCATGAGTGAATAATAATCTTAGCCACCTCATTACCATGAAAAGCTTTGGGTTCATGTATGAAATTAAATAAATTGGTTACTTATCAATGCAAATCATAATTATTATTTTCAAACTTAGTATGACGAGACCAATGTAGTAATTGACTATCTTTGAAGAAAAATTAAAGTGTTCATTTTCCTAGAAGCAGGACCTAGAAAATGGGGGCCTTACATTTCGATAACAGAACCTCAAATTTATACACTTAGAGACTCAAGGGTACTATCACAAAAGATTTGGTTTGCAACATGAGTATGCTTGTAGAATTATAATATTGATAAAATGCTCATAAATAGCTTGCTTGAATTAATAGTACAGTGGAAAGAGGAAGAATCGAATGTAACCTTGGGAAATTATCATCATCACAAGACCTTAACCCAAATCCACTGAAAGGTGGTGGTCGACATGGTATTAGGTCTACAAAGACTCTGATTTTAGACACCTTGTATTTTGTGGCAGATGTCATTCAGGAAAAGATTCCTTGGAGAGAGGAAGCAAGTGATAACACTGACACTATAAATCAACAAGGAATAGTTTGTTCCTTTACACCACCTTTGACAAAAGTCCTATAGGAGATAATCAAACAAGCAATACTTCCATTATGGGTATTCTTAGAGAGCTAAAGAAGGTAAACTTGCTATATTTCTCTAGTGGCACTAAAGATGAAAAAAACATAAGATTGGCTTATAGGGATGAACATGTGCTTCATATTTAAGGAGTATACCAATAATAAAAAGGCTTATTTCGATATATTCCAATTAGGCAACGATGCAATAGGGGTGGTAGGTGAGAGAGGGATCATTTTTTATCCTAATTGAAGAACAACATAAGCCTTTTCTTGGGTATTAGGAACCTCAACTAATATTCACGTCGAATCTAAGCTATTTTCGAAGCCATTCTCCTTGCAAATCACGCCAATGTAGAATTGATGATCATTGTAGGTGATTCTAGTGCTATCTTCAAATCTATGGCTCTAGACATGATTATGAGAGATAACAAGCTAGCCTCGATCATTGTAAGTATCAACAAGCTAGTCTAAAGCATGAATAGGGTCTCATTTTATCAAGTGCTAAGAGATTGAAACACTCATGCCAATATGCTAGCCAATGAAACAACCTCTTTCTCGCAAGGGGTCATGATAACAAATGGGGGGCATTGTTTTCATCATATCCCCTAAAGGTTTACAATCCACTTGGAAATTAAGCCACACCACTCCTCATTTAATTACGCATGTTACGACAAACCTCACTTATGTTTTCAAGTGCGAGGATTCAAAGGACTTGCAAGGATGCAATCTTAGTTTTTTTGCATGTGAGAAATAATCCCTGCTCTGGTCTATGTTTCCTTCTTTATGGATTATCGCCAATGAGGTGGGATGATTGAAGGAATTGGGTTTGGACTTCGAGGTAGCTTTGGTAGCCTCAAACAATTTCAAGCAAATCTAGTAAGATATTTCCCATTGTTTGGGATGTTGTTTCAAAATTCCAGTATTTGGGTTGTAGTTCTTTGGTTTCTTCAGTGCTCTAGATATGGTTATTTTTGGCTATGGATATCACTCTGTATTTTGAAATATCGAAACTAATTTTGCATGTTGGGATCATAGTGGTGTTTTTGTTCTGGGTTTAACACTGCGACTCTATCATTTGGAATTCATACATAGGGAATTCTCAATCTAGGCATTAGGATTTTCTGGTAGTGTAGTGAATTAGTGGTGTTTCTTGGTGTGTGGAAGTTGGAAATAATCTCGTGTGTGAGTGGCAACTTTGAACAATATAGTCTCCACTTGAATCTGCCACTTGTAAGAAAAATTGAAGAGGTTTCAAAAGTTATGGATTTCAGAGATTTACAAGAGGTTCAAAGAGCTCTTTGTCGGCACAAAGAGACTATTCAAAGCAATTGAACATCTTTGTTCTCGATGACCACTAAGGTCCACAAAAATGAATATCATTGTGTGGTCTAGAACGTGACTATTATGAACATCGTTGTCCAACAAAGATAGCAATTGGATGTCCTTAAAGCAGAAAGTAACATGCTCAGAATTTTGGTTCTCAATCTTCTCTCTCCACTGCCTCAAACCACTAGCTGTCAAACAATTCGACTTAAGTTGCTTTCAAAGATGAGGAGAATGTTCACTAGTTGAAAGAGGACATGAACGTTGATCAACAAGCATCCCTACCCTCCAATGTTAGCCAAGCGGATGCCACCGACCAACATGTTTTCTGTTAGTTTTTATGTTATAATTTTAGTTGTTTTTAATAAGCAATATACTGGCATGAATAGATGGGATGTAATAATTATAGACATCCACAAAATATCTTATGTAGCCCGTGAGAGCTGCAAATTTTATGTGAAACTCCATAATAGCTCCTTTTTGTATGGTTGTTGTCATCTCTAATGCAACCTTTTAATATAATATTTCCTAGTTATGCATTAAAAACATTAAGAGCAATAACTCTCGGTGACTATGCACATAGTTACTTAGGAGATATTTGAGGATTGGTTTCATTTAGAGGTACTTATTAGATCGTTTTGTTAGTGACATGTGAACAATTTCCACTCTTTTCGATCGAGTGGCATGTCAATAACCGAGTGTGAGGATAGGTTTATTGAGTTGCTTAGGTATGTAGATTTTTTTTTGAGGAGAAAATGATAGTGAATATGTTTGCTAGTGTGTTGAACCTTTACACCATATTGAGAATATGCACTTTGGAAACACTTATGTTGAGTGAAGCAATCCTGGAGGCAATGTATGTCGAAGAAAAGTGACAAGGTAGTTTTAAAATTTCCTTGTCACCTCAATTGCACTAGGAACCAAATACTTCAACAAAGGATAAAATTCAGACAATGGTAGATTTGGAGGTGTGTCCTCCAAATTGCATGAATGTTAAAGGAAATCTGAAGGACCTTATTAGATGACACATAAACAACAATCTTAGTGTTCTCCTCAAGAATCAACGCAGAGTATTGTTTGGTCTCCACAATTGAGGATAGAGATTTTGGATGCGACAAACTTCATGATAAGAAGGGTTGTTATAAGAGACAATTTCAACAAGCTTTGTTAAATATAATTGTCATGGTTGGCAATGTGGGTTGCTCACTTTATATATTTATTATGGTTGATAACCTTTACACAAAGCACCGATCCACAATCATTGAGGTTGCAGGTATGATTAATGATATGCTTTCTATTTTGATGTATCTCAGTGCAACGAATATTTTGTGTTTTTCCTATTGCATTAAAGAGATGTGGATTGGCATCCAGTAAGCATAATGATTTTAGTAGCATTGAAATGGCTTCGAGTATGAAGCAACATGTTGGTCGTGTTGTAAGAAAATGTTTGTCGAACCTTGAAGAATATGCAACCAAAATCAATCATAGGTATGAATTGGTTGGTATGCGGAGAAACCACATAGATTGCTATCAAAAGCTTCTACATTATTTATATGGTGAATTAAGGATTCCATATGAGAACTAGTGGGTCACTCATCTCCACCATGTAGGTGAGATATTGCCTCAAAAAGGGATGTCATAAGTTTTTCATTAAGGCACTTAGCGAGGAAGATAACCCTTCACTAGATAAGTAACTTGTGTTACAACAATTTATAGATGTGGTCTTAGAGGAACATACCAATTTGCCACCTAAGAGGGAGATAATTTTCTCCATAGATTTGAAACTCGAAGAATAACATGATTTGAATGATCCACATCGTATGATCACATCAAAGTTGTGTCAATTATGTGGGAAATTACAAGGGTATGATACAACCAAGTATATCTCCATGAGGCTCCCTAGTTATCTTTGTCAAGAAGATAAATGGTTCATGGTTAAGGTTGTGCATGGACTATTAATTAAATAAGTCAACGATTATTCTCCCTTGCAAAATTGATGATCTCTTCCATGAAATAAAGGGGGACTAAGTTCTTCTTGAAGTTATATCTATGATAATGACATCACTAGTTGAGGTTGAAAGAAGATGGTGTTTTAAAGATGACATTTTTTTTTAGTGTGATTTAAGCATTATGAGTTTTTTGGATTGACAAATGCACCGATAATTTTATGGGTATTCAAAAATATCTCTACAAGTTTGTGTAAGTATTTCTAGATGACATATTAGTATACCAAGTGTGACTTTGAGATCTCCTATATTAAAGTAAAGGAGACTTGAGTGGTGTATGCTTCAAGAGGAAGCCACATATTTATTCTATAGACTTCTAAGAGGTGAGTTCGAGGGAGCACATTCTAGATTAGAGCCAAAATGATCAATGGTAGGTTGATGTTCAATTAGTGCTCCCAAGTTGGCTCGAAGTAGGATCGAGGTTTTATGGGTATTCCTTGGATATGGATACAATACTTTAGTTTAAATAAAAGTTTATTTCATTTCTAAAATTTCTATTCTTATTAACTTGATTTGAAGATAGTTTAATTAATTAATCTTTTAGGTTAGTATTTATTAATACTTTTATGTAGAACAAGTTAAACAACATGGAAGACAAGAGGCTACCTAAAATTGCTTCAAAATCAAGTCATAACCACCATCGACTCAAGCAAGGATGGTATAAAGACACCCGGTCTTGGCTAAACTATTGGGGAATCATGGAAGAAACCATTTTGCAGAATAAAGATACTATTAAAAAAAATGTCAAATCAAAATTTAAGGAAAAAATATGGTGTGATAAAGAATTAGAGAAAAAAAGAAAATTAAGGTATTATAAAGATGTAATCAACCATAATCTAGAAGATCAAAATTATCTATCTGTTTTTCCAAGTGTAAAGAAAAAAATAAGCATTGCTAAGATAAGAACAAATTCTCAGGAGCTCCATAGTGAAACTGGGCGTTGGTCAATTCCTAAAACACCATGGGATGAAAGAGTGTGTCACCTTTGTGACACTAAGAAAGTTGAATATGAAAAGCACTTTCTCTTAGATTGTCCAGCCTATACCCATATTAGATCTCATTTTCAAAATATTGATCACACTACCAACCTTCCTAACCTCTTAACTCAACAAAAGTATGGTGATCTTGGAAAGCTTCTCTTAATGCTTTTCGAGCACATAAACAAAATTCTAAAGAATCACAAGTATTCACTTACCGTCTTAAGGTCCGATAGACCAATTAGGTCTCAGTAGACGTTAATCATCATCATCACTTTAATGTTTATATGTGATTTAAAAATTCAAACCTGAGTTGAAGATAGTTTTATTAATTTAATTTTTTAGGTTGGTATTTATTAAATTTTTTATGTAATTTAAAAATTCAAACCCGAGTTGAAGATAGTTTTATTAATTAATTTTTTAGGTTGGTATTTATTAATATTTTTATGTAGATATTGTTAATATTGCTATATGTTTATATGTGATTTAAAAATTAAAAGATAATTAATTTATTATAAATATAATTAAAAGATAATTAATTTAAAATAATCTATTATAAATTTTAATGTTTACATATGATTTAAAAATTCAAACCAAACGAAAAATTATTAAAAATATAATTAAATGATAATTAATTTAAAATAATCTATAATAAATATAATTAATTTAAAATAATTAGTTAAATAATAACTAATTTAAAAATATTATTATATTTTTCTCCATATAGTAAAATGTAATTAATTTAATTTTAATTAATAAATTGTGTTTTATAATTTTGTTAAATAATAATAGGTAATTTATAAGATAAATTTTATAAAGATAATTATTATCTAAATATTATTCCTTGGCATTTTTTTCTAATATATTAAGCTTCATTTGTCTTTGATGATGGGTGGAGTGGAGCCACTAGAAACATTAAACGTTTCAAAACTTTCTTCACAATATTTATCCAAAAAATTCATGCATTATGACTAAGTGTGAAAACCTACACACTAGAACTTAATTACAATAGGTTTTATCACCTTTTTTTTTTTTGTAAGTGAGTTTAGGAGCCTGCATTACTAAAAGGGAATTATAGTACAAAAAATGGGAACTCCCTGGTCTGCCAAAAAGGAAACCAGGCCATAGGTTCCCGAGTTGCGTTTTCTGAAAAGAGCAAGGGGTATGACTGGACTGCCACCGTGGGTAACCAGCCCAGTCCTACCATATCTAGTTGTTGACAAAAAGAATTACAACAGACATAAAAAAAGAGAAACAAAGATTTAAACATACGCAAGACTGACCCGACTGATTTCCAATAGACTAACCAGGTGCCAGTCCAGGATGATGATATGCCTCTTTCCTTCATCGACCTGGCCCTTGTTCTCCTCCTTTTGGGAGACCGTGCAAGTCTTTCTGATGTGTGATGGCGCTCCGCTCCCGTCGGTCGGCGTGATGTCCATGTGATGGACGTAGCGTAGGTAGAGGTGGAATTGAGTAGTTAACCGCTCAATCTTGGCTTGCTGGACCTTCTCGACCTCAGTTAATAGTCTGGTAATGGTTTCCAAACCACCGAGGCATCTCAGGATTTCGTTCAATAGTTTCGTGTGTTCCTTGTTGTTCTCCCGTCTGGCATCCTCCCTTTCTGAGCTCACCTTGCCAATCAACATCTTTGTTTGTCACGCCATCTCCATCGTTTTGTGGTAGAGGGTTTACCTGGGTTGCGTGGCTCCTAGGTCAGTTACCCAGTCCGTTTCCTGGGTCAGAGCATCCCATGTTTTGCCCTTGCGACTTCTTTTGATTTCCTTTTCGAGGCGGTTAATGGTCACTTTCCCTTTCGATGCAACTAGGGTGTGGAAGGTGCCCTCCGCGTCTTTGGCCGCCTGCTCCATCCTTGAAACCCACCGGGGATTGTTCTGAGTTCCGTTCCCCAGGGTGTTCCTTTTGCTATGTGTTCGCTTCATTTGTACCATCCTGTCTGGCCTATGGAAGCTCCTTTGCTGGATTCTCAACATGTTTCCTGCCCTTGTGTCTATGGTGGTTCCTGCAGTTGCACTCTTCTGTTTACATCTATTCACGTTGTTTATTCTCTTATTGAGATTTCCCTACTGCGAGCTCGTCCTTCTAAGCATGGTATGCCCGTAGAGGTGAACCTTCCTGTCCTTTTTCCCCGTCGTGGTACGTATGATCATGATGAATCCACTGTTATCCCTGTACGATCCCTTGCTCTTGCTCGCTTGATAACCTAATGAGCATCTCCCCGTACCTGATCTTTGGCGTGGTGGGTCGACACTGGTTTGTGTCAAACCCTCTTGCCTTACATCATTCGTTGCCTGTTGAATGTCGTCGATACTTTCCCATGGTCTTTCCCCACAAATCTTACTGTTGACACGACCTTGTTGACGTACCCTCGTCTGTTGTATAATCTGATCCTACATTGTGATTGGTGGTCACGTCTTGGGCAGTCATCTCCTGCCTGTGTTCTTCATGCCGACCTCTGGGTCTTTCGCTGCCCTCCTCGATGTGACCTTCCGTGCTCATGTTGTTGTCACATTCTTTTGTCGCTAGTTGGAGGCAGTCCATTCTGAATTGTCCTTCCAAGATGTTGGACCAGGTAGTATCAAGTATCGGTCAGTCCTTGCTAACCCCCTCGTTGGCAATTCTGTCTGCCAGGCCATTTGCTGACCTACGTACCCAACACAACTCCATTGTGTTAATTGTTTGCAGATGCTCCTGAATTTTTTGTAGGGAGTGTGCCAAGCACCAGTGTCTCTTTACTTTGCCCACTCTGGTGCCATTTTGGAGTCTCTTCACCGTGTTGATGACCAAGGTGGATTCACCTTGCACGATAGTGTTTCTCATCCTTTCGCGGCTTAGAATTTCGTGCCCAAGCTCCAGAGATCCAAATTTCCCTGCGTTGTTGGTTGAGTTTCCCATACTCCCAGCGTACAATCGGATTATGTTTCCGCAACTATCTCTGATCACCCTCCCATCCCTGTCATTCCCGGGTTTCCTTTTGCCTCCCCATCAAAATTTAATTTAAGGAACCCTGCCGGAGGTGGTGTCCAATTGTGCTCTCTTGATTGGAGTTGCGGTGGCCACCCTACCTGTGTGTTGTTGCGCCCGTCTTTTAGGTGAAAAACTTCCAGGATTCAGGAGTCTTGGCCTGTGAGTTGCGCTTTTCCAGTCTGGCAGTTGCAGCTCTACACCGTTTCTCGTATTTGTTAGATTATTGCTTCTTTGAGTTTCCCTTCCGAAAGGTTTTCGTTCCTGAATATGTGTCGGTTCCTTTCTCTCCATATTGCCCATATGATCATCCTTGGCATGAGATTCCAGCAGAGGTTCACCATTTCATTTTTCCTATAACTCTCCTTCCATTTATTGATGGTTGCGTTGATGTTGCCTCGGGTCATATTGGACTCACGAAAGATGCTTGTCGCCCAATCCCCGATCTTTGCTGTGTAATTACATTCATCAAGGAGGTGATTCATTGTTTCTTCCAATGCTTGATAGAGGTGGCATCGTGATGGGCCTATGAAACCCCTTTTCCTTAGGTTTTCCCAGGTCAAGATTTCATTTTGAAGTACTGACCATTTGAAAATTTTGATTTTTGGCCACTGGGGCCTGTCCCAAATCTTTCCCCACTGTTGCGCCGGATCTTCTTGGTCCTAAGCCATGATGTAATTGTGGGCTTGTTTTAAGTTGAATTCCCCACCATTTTTCCTGCCCCATCTTATTTGGTCCTCTTCTTCTGAGACTATAATTTTCCTTTTCCCCAATTCATCCTCCACCTCCTTCGCTATTGTTGCGATTCGATCTCTATTTTGTTGATTGAGATTGTCCTAGATCCTCCATATGTCGCGGTCATTTACTTGTTTCCAGTGGTCATGGATTTTGATTTTTCCTTGCGCAATCATCTCCTGTTGGAGTTCATTGTTAATGTTTAAGCCATTATTATAGTTCTTTGCATTTCAATAGATAACAACAACATAAGACAAGATCACTGAGAAATACACAATCACAAGAGACACATCATTTATCCTAGGAAACCTTCTAGGGGAAGAAAACCCAACAAAACTTCCTTATTATAGATAGCCAATACAACGCCAAGAGATAACTCAAACAAGTACAGATTGTCCTCTCCCAAAGATGCACCTCTCTCTCTCTCTCTCTTCTCCAACTGCAGCTTCGAAACTTGTCTCTCAATGAACAAGTGAGTGTGTGTCTAAGTGAGGCACTAGCCTCCTTATTTATACAAGACTGGCACGTGTGGGAGTGTCCTTTCACTGGCAGGGCCGACTTCTTCTTCTGGGTGGTTATAACCACCGTTATTATATTCCGGGGCCTCTTTAATATATTCTGGGGCCGACTTCTCTTTCTACCTATTACAATTACATTATGACCAATCCACAAAAGGGGATTTGGTCCTTTTACAATAGCCGACATGATCAATCCACAATGGGGATTGATCCAATGAATAATATATCAAATAATAATAAGAATACGCTTTGTAGTTACATTATTTCAGCACTCCCCTTTAACAAGAAGGGTATTCTTCAACATCATCAGACGAGAGAGAGGCCTTTATCATCAACAACACCAGGAGGACATCATCATCAATATCATCTTGGAACACTGACTGGCATATCTATAAATCATCGGAAGTTTTCTTCATCGACATCATCGTCATTCTCAAAGGAATGCAATCATCATCTGCATCAATATGTATTAGTATAAAACTAATACATCATCATCATCACAGCACGAGGCTGGCTCATCATAATAATACTAGACTGGCTTTACGTCACAACTATCAAGATGGAAGCACAGTTCTAGTCTCATCTCATAGTCTTGCTTTACATCACAACAATAAAGATGGAAGCAAGATACTCGTCCTGCTTTAGGTCACAACAATCAAGCTGGAAGCAGGATGCTAGATTGGCTTTACGTCACAACTATCTAGTCAGAAGCACAGTGATAGTCTCATCTCATCGTCTTGCTTTACGTCACAACTGTCAAGCCGGAAGCAAGATGCTCGTCCTGCTTTACGTCACAACAATCAAGCTGGAAGTAGGATACTAGACTAGCTTTACGTCACATCTGTCAAGCCGAAAGCTCAGTACTAGTCACATCACATCTTCTTGCTTTACGTCGCAACCATCCGGTTGGAAGTAAGATACTAGACTGGCTTTGTGTGAATGCTGTCAATCCAGAAGCTCAGTACTAGTCACATCACATCTTCTTGCTTTACGTCACAACCATCCGGTTGGAAGCAAGATACTGGACTGGCTTTGCATCACAACTGTCAAGCCGGAAGCTTAGTACTAGTCACATCACATCTTCTTGCTTTACGTCACAACCATCCAGTTGGAAGCAAGATACTAGACTGGCTTTGCGTCATAGCTGTCAAGCCGGAAGCTCAGTACTAGTCACATCACATCTTCTTGCTTTACGTCACAACAATGAAGCTGGAAGCAAGAGATGTCTCATCACAACAACTACTCCGCCTTTCGAGGAAGGTCCTTTCGGACTATACCAATCTTATCTCGAAAGTGCTCAAACTTTACACGAGATAGAGGCTTGGTCAACACATCAACAACCTGTTCATCTGTGTTAACGTACTAGAGATTTATGGCTCCTCTCTGCACCATGTCACAGATGTAATGATATCAGATCTCTATGTGCTTCGACCTGTCATGGAATACATGATTCTCTGTCATCTTTATGCAGCTCTGGTTGTCACATAGGATCGTGGTTGCTTCCATCTCTAGGTCAAATAGACCGGTCAACAACTTTCAAAGCCATATAACTTTACAGCTGGCAGAACATGCAACAATGTATTCTGCTTCCGATGTGCTGAGAGCAATGCTGAATTGTTTTCTACTCTACCATGAGATCATGGCTGATCCCAAACTAAAACAACATCCTGAAGTGATTTTCTTGTCAGAAACACTTCCTGCCCAATCTGCATCAGTATATCCACTCAATGTGAAATCATGATCTCCATCATAGCTGAGACCGCAATCTATTGTACCCTTAAGGTACCTCATCACATGTTTTGCAGCCACTAGGTGAACATGTCTGGGTTCTACCAGAAACTGACTCAAGGTGTTCACGACAAAACAAATGTCTGGTCTGGTGTTCGTCAAGCACATCAACGATCCAATAATATGTCTGTATAGCGTGGCATCAATCAATTTTGACGAAGTGTCGACCAACAACTTCAACTTTGCTTCCATGGGTGTATTCATGGACTTGCATTCCAACATGTCGAATCTCTTCAAGATTTTGACTGCATACTTCCCTTGGTTAAGGAAGATCCTCTCTGGACTCTGCCATACCTCAAGACCTAAGAAATAATGCATTAGGCCAGGGTCTTTCATTTCAAATTTTGAGGAAAGTCTCTTCTTACATTCGGTGATGAGATTTTCTTCTCCGGTTAAAAATAAGTCACCCACATATAGCAGTAATATCACTAGCTCATCGTTCATAACCTTGAAGTAGAGGTTAGAATCTGCTTTACTCTTGGTAAAGCCCAAGCTCGTCAGAAAGCTATCTATCCGGCCATACCAAGCTCTAGGAGCTTGTTTCAATCCGTACAAGGCTTTCTTCAACTTGCAGACATGAGACTTCTTGTCTTCAACTTCAATTCCTTGAGGTTGCTCTATATACACTTCCTCTTCGATAACACCTTTTAGGAAAGTTGTCTTTACGTCCATTTGGTGTAACTTCCACTTCATCTTAGCTGCAAGGGCTATGATGGTTCTGATTGAAGTGCATCTGGCTACATGAGCGAATGTCTCTTCATAGTCAATGCCTTCTTTTTGAGAAAAGCCACGAGCTACAAATCTTGCTTTATACTTGTCAATACTTCCGTTAGCAACATGTTTTATTTTGAAGAGCCATTTGGAGGATACCACGTCTTTACTCTTCGGTCTGGGAACTATTTTCCATACATCATTCTTTATTATGGATTGGTATTCCTCTGTCATGGCATCTGCCCATTCTTTCATCTGAATGGCTTCTTCAAAGAAGGTAGGCTCCTTCTCTAGTAGGCCACATATCAAAGCCGTATAACTGGAGAATGGCTTTGTTATTTTCACCTGTCTCGTGGTTCCTTGGGGAACACCATACTTCTATCCATCTTGAATGAGCTCTCTAGCCCAAGATGGATTTCTTTTATGGAGGATCGTCATCTGAGGAAGTTCTTGAAATTCTACTATATCATAGTCTTCTGGAATTTCCTCATCAGGGGAAACTACGTCTTCCCTCACTAGTTTTGCAGCTCTGGGAACCTCCCTCACTGATTCTGCAGTTATGGGGATTACGGGTTCCTCTTCACGTACTTCTTCAAGCTGACATCTTCTCGATTTCTTGAGCGCTACATCTTCATCAAAGGTCACATCCCTGCTGATCTCAATGTGGCAGTGACCTGGCATATAGATCCTGAAGGCCTTGGAGACCTCACAGTATCCCATAAATATTCCCTCCTTCCCTGAGGGTTCCATCTTGTTTCTTTTCTCTTTCGGTATATGTATAAATACTGGGCAACCAAATATTTTGAGATGGCTTACCTATGGCTTCTTTCCGGTGAACATCTCTTACGGGGTCTTGAACCCAAGTGCACTGTGGGACAATCGATTTTGCACATATACAACTGTCATTGCTGCTTCTCCCATAAGCGCATAGGAAGATCTTGATCGTTGACTATGGTCTTCACGACTTCCATTATCGTTTTGTTCTTTCTTTCAGCCACACCGTTTTGTTGAGGATTATAGGGAGTTGTGAGTTCCCTCTTGATCCCAACATCTTTGCATAAGTTCACAAACTCTTTTGAGGTGTATTCTCCTCCATTATCTGACCTGAGTATCTTGATCTTTCTTTCAGAAAGATTCTCTATCAAGGCTTTGAATTCCTTGAATTTGTTGAACACTTCATCTTTAGATTTCAAGAGATACAACCAGGTCTTACGAGAATAATCATCAATAAATGATACATAATATACATACCCACTAATGGAGGACGATGGCAGTGGTCCACATACATCTAAATGAATGAGTTCTAGGACTCCTTCTGCTTTGTTGTCTCTCTTCGGAAAAGGGTTCTTGATGTTTTTCCCTTGTGCACATCCATTGCATACGCCTTCATGGTCAACCTTGAGTTCTGGTAAACCTGTGACCACTTTGCATATGTATGGTAGAGCCTTGTAGTTAATGTGAGCTAGTCTTCTATGCCAAAGTTCACATGGATTCTCAATGGTGTGGGTCATGGCAGCTTCCGAGTGACCCTTTAGCTTATGCAAGCCACCTTCTTCTTTTCCAATGATCATTGCTTCATTTATGGTCTCTCCTTTAGCACGTTGCATTCTGCAACTATAACTTCCTTAGGGTTATTACCTGTGACCTGGAGCAAGGTCAACAAAACAACAAACAAGAATAATATGCTTTTGATAATATAAAGCAATAACATGAACAATCATCACAGTAGCTCCTTTAGAGCTATCACTTGTTATTTATCTAAAGCAAAGATTAAAGATAAGGAATACAATACGAAATGATGTGATCACTCTCATAGTGTTGTGATCAAACATTCCTCCATGGCAACCTGGAACTAACAAACGAGATTCTTCCTAGAGGAGGTGTTAGTTGTATAAGACAAATGATTATGTTAATCATTTACCTCTATATGCTCACATGCTATCAAGTATGGTACTTTACAAAGACTGTTATCTCAACTATAGTCATCAACTTTTCATGTGTACCTTTGAATCTTATTAACTTGATTAATCAAACCTGGAGCCTTGTCCTCATGAACGAGTGCTTGCTTTTCTTTCGAATCTCCTTCACTCAAGATGACGAGTGCTTTCTTCAACCCGTCTTCTGTACTGAGACAATACGTTATCTTGATAGAAAGTTGGGTTAGAGGATAAGCTCTCAACTTTTAATCCATCTAATACCTTGACTCAAATTTTGATCAAAGGTTAGAATGATGGTCATAGCTACAACATTCAACACTGATCAAAATAATGTCATAACAAATAGATGCATATCAGAGTAATCACACCTGGGTTGCATCATTCCTCTGAATGTGTTGGATCTTGAGATCCTTCCGGATCTATGGAAAGAGATCCCTTCTCCTGCAAATACTCTTTAAAGTTTAACCATTTAAACATATGTGAGTACATACCTCTGATAGCATTTGCAGGTAGTGGCGCCATCTGGCAGCAGCGGTAATCATTACCAACTCTTAAAAACTTCAAGGGTGATTGCAACTGGTACTATGGATGCAACTGCAACTGATACTGCAACTGGTTCTAACACTGCAACTGCAACTCCAACTTAGGGTTTTGTGAGGAAACCCTAATTTTCAAGCTTCAAATTTTGAAATTCTGATCTAGGGGATAGATGCGCTGAGCTGAGGCGAGTAAGCTGGTGTAGTAAGATATTTGAAAATCCAACTTTGCCCCCCTCAAACTTGACTTGCGGATTTCTGGACTGGTGCTTCTGGTTTTCTGGTACTTTGGTACTCTGGTATTTTGTGAAACTAGGGTTTCACTTTCCGGGAGATCTAGCCACTGAAAAAGTGCACTGAAGGTGCCAAAATGATCCTTGATGGAGGACACACTTTTCTAGATGGTTTTAGGGCTGAAATACCTTACCAACAAAAAKCCCTAATTTGCATGTACGACAACAATGGCATTTTTCACTTTTCTCTTGTGAAAGATGCTCTCTTCAGCTTGGCTCTGATACCATGTTAATGTTTAAGCCATTATTATAGTTCTTTGCATTTCAATAGATAACAACTACATAAGACAAGATCACTGAGAAATACACAATCACAAGAGACACAATATTTATCCTAGGAAACCCTCTAGGGGAAGAAAACCCAACAAAACTTCCTTATTATAGATAGCCAATACAATGCTAAGAGATAACTCAAACAAATACAGAATGTCCTCTCCCAAATATGCGCCTCTCTCTCTCTCTCTCTCTTCTCCAACTGCAGCTCTGAAACTTGTCTCTCAATGAACAAGTGAGTGTGTGTCTAAGTGAGGTGCTAGCCTCCTTATTTATACAAGATTGGCACGTGTGGGAGTGTCCTTTCACTGGCAGGGCCAAATTCTTCTTCTGGGTGGTTATAACCACCTTTATTATATTCTAGGGCCTCTTTAATATATTATGGGGCCAACTTCTCTTTCTGCCTATTACAATTACATTATGACTAATCTGCAAAAGGGGATTTGGTCCTTTTACAATAACCGACATGATCAATCCACAATGGGGATTGATCCAATGAATAATATATCAAATAATAATAAGAATACACTTTGCGTTACATTATTTCAACATTCATCCCTATTCAGATTGTCCATTATGGGCTCCTGTTGCTACGCGTCCTCCCAGAATCTAGTTGTTTTACCATTCCTCACTTCCCAGAAGCTGTGTTTCTGAATCCAGGTTTTGGTTCTCCAGGCCAGATTCTAGATGGCCTATCCCTCCCTTGTGCCCATAAAGCGGATTCTATCCTGGTCGTTGATGTCCGGGGCATACTTGGCCTTCCATAGGGTTGTCCACAGTGTTTCCTTTTCTTTAACCCATCTCCACTAGAGTTTCGCCTTATAGGCTTCATTGGTTACCTGTGGGTCTTGTAACCCCAGTCCTCCTTTGCTTTTGGGTTTGCAAACCTTCTCCCAGTCCACAAGGGCCCATTTTTTCTTGTTTTCCGCTCCATGCCATAGGAATTCCCTTTGGATGGTTCTTATTTTTTGAAGTATTCCTTTGGGAGCGGGGAACATTGACATCATATAGGTCGGAATGGCTTGCATAACCACTTTGGTCAGAATAAGTCTCTCCGCTAGGTTGAGGGATTTGTAAGTCTAGTTTTTCACCCTCTCCTGTAGTTTGTTCATCACTGCTTCCCAGGTTTCCATGTTGCATGTTTTGTTCGTCAGGGGGATTCCCAAGTATTTCGTTGGGAGCGTTTTACGTTCAAACCCCAAAATATTTGCCAGGTTTCTTTGGATTGAAGAAGTAGATCATGGATTTGGAGTGATTGATCTCCGCGCCCGAGTCTTTCCCAAATTCTTCTAAGATTATTTTATAATATTTCGCTTCCTTTATCGTGGGTGTGCCATGGAGTAAGGTGTCATCAACAAATTGTTGGTGCGTGGAGGTAGGCCAGTTTTCGAAAGGTTTGATGCATGTTATTTCCCATGTTGTGGTTGTGCTTTTTATGCTTCTACTGAGTCCTTCCATCATCATAATGAACAGGAAAGGTGATAATGGATCTCCTTGCGTGATGCCTCTTGACGACCAGAAGGGTTTGGCTGGTGTGCCATTGATTAAAAGCGAGTAACTTGTCGTTGAGACTACGCTGACAATCCAGTGGATCTAGTGTTGCGCAAAGCTGAAAGCTTCCAGAGTCTTGACCATATAGTGCCAGCTAATTTTGTCACAAGCCTTTGCTAGGTCAAGTTGGATTATCATCCCCCCACTCCTCCGGAGTTTCAGTGTGTGTACCAACTCATGGGCATGGATGATGTTGTCCACAATTTGTCACCCTTCTACAAAACCCGCCTGTTCCTGTGAAATCAGTGTGGGTAGGAGAGGTTTTAGTCTATTGGCTATGACTTTCGAGATTATCTTGTAGACCACATTGCCTAAAGCTATGGGTCTGTAGTGGTATGGGGTCCTTGCTTCATTTTCATTGGGGATTAAAGTAATAATTGTGGCATTTAGCGCTTCCAGAATGGAGGCCGAGCATCTGGAGTCTTCCACCACCCCATAAACATCATGTTTGACCACTTCCCAACAAGCTTTGAAGAATTCCACTGTGAAGCCATCATGGCCTGGGGCCTTTCCATTGGGCATCTTCTCGACCACTTGGTCAACTTCCTCCTTAGCGATGGGTTTGTTTAGGTTGATATTTTGTTCCTCGGTAACTAGCTTGGGGATGTGTTGAGTTATACTTTGTATGGCCTCTGTTCTGTCTTGGTTGAGTTCCTGGGCTATCCCTCGGAAGTGGTTTACCAATATGTTTTCAATCTCCTTGTGGGAGTCTCTCGTGATCCCATCTTGATCCCGAATTTTCAGAATTTTGTTGTGGGTTCTTATAGCAATAGTTGTTCTATGAAAAAACTTTGTGTTCCGCTCTCCTTCATTTAGCCACCTGATTCTGGACTTTTGGTGCCATAGAGTCTCTTCCTGCTGGCATATTGCTTCCCATTCTTGGGTCATTTGGGTCTCTTCCTTTTTCCTATCCTCTGTATAGCCCTCGTCTATGCAGATTTCCTGGAGTTTTTTCATTCTGTCTTCAATATTTTTCTTTTCATGGTTTATGTTTCCAAAGATTTCCTTGTTCCACTCGTTGAGTTTATGTTCGATGTACCTGAGTTTCTTATAAAGATTGAACATCCTTGTCCCTTGCTCCGGTTGTTGCACCTACCACCATTGGCTAATATTCTCCTTGAAAGTGGGATGGTTGATCCAAAATTTCTTGAATCTGAACGGTCTATTCCTTGGTGTGGTTTGGAAGTCCGCTTCCAATTGGACTGGCCAATGGTCTAAACCCCCCCAGGGAAGGATGTTGTAGTCTAAAGTTAAACCTTGTATAATAATGGAATATGACACAAAGAATATGTCTAGCTTCGTCGCGATTTGATGTTGCTTTATCCATTTGTTGTTCCATGTGAATTGGCCATTACTGGTTTTGATGTCCACCATCTCTGTTGTGTCAATGGACGCTGAAAATTCTTCTGTATCTATATCCAGTCTCTTGGTGCCTCCTTTTTCTTCCACAAGTGTCGTGATGATGTTGAAGTCCCCTGCTAAGATCCAGTGGAGGTTGTTGGAATGGGCTCTTAGGTTTTCTAGGTCTAGGAGCATTCTTCTCTTTTCTTCCACCATCTGGGTACCATACACATTAGTGCATAGAATCACCTCCGTGTTACCTATGATTTGCATGTTAGTCGAAAGTGTGTATCTGGTGGCTTTGACTGCTAGTAAATTCATCACTTGTGGGTTCCACAAGGTGAGAATACTGCCTGTCGTTTGATGTCCTTCGACAACCAATGTCTTGTACTTGCTCCATTGTTTTTTGTTGATTGTTTCCATTCTGTCTACAATGAATTTTGTCTCTTGGATGAAACAAAGGTCTGGTTGTTCCTTCCCCAGTCTGTTTTTAAGGATTCTTTTCTTTTGTGGGTTGTTTAGGCCTCTAATATTCTAGGTTATAATCTTCATTTAAACATGTGGGGAGGAGTGGGGAAAGAGCTTTTTGATCTTACCTGAGTTTATCAGCAGAGCTCCTAGTTCCTGTAGGGCTACACTGTTTGATTTCATGCCTTTCTTCCTTCTCGCCTGCTTGGGTGAGAGCTAGAGTTTCCCCTCACCAGTTTTGATTCCGAGGTGTCCTATCTCCCCGTGCATGCGCTTGAGCCATCTGGATTTTTCTTCCTCCCTTAGGAGGAATAGGTATTGGATACGATCTAGTTGCTCCACCGGTACATTGTCTATGCCATGCCTTTTGCATTGTTCCAATATGTTCGGGAGATCTATTCCTTCCATTTTCACAATATCTCTGAGATCAAGGTCTTCCACTCCTACCTCACTTGGCGTCATTTCCGCATCTCCATCTACCTCCTGCATGGGAGTGTTGGTGTCTCTAGTTTCTTCGTCCATAGGAGTTGCGCTACCCCCCTGTTCCATCTTGTTGCTTGGGTTGTTTGTGTTCTCATATGTGGTTTGTTCCTTAGCTTCTATGGATTTTGCCTTTTCCTTTCCTCCTTCTTCCCCTTTGTCAGTTTTATCCCACCCTTCTGTTCGGGTCCTGGCTTTCATATTTCTACCCATTGGGGCTTTGCTTGGTTTCTTGTTTACTCTGTTTTTGTGGTTTGGCTTGATAAAACCATCCTCATCCTGCTGTATTTTGGTGTTTTCCTCTTCTTGTTTTTTATTGAGAGGGCATTCTCTGAATAAGTGACCATGTTCATGGCATCTTCTGCATCTAAAAGGGATCTGCTCGTAGTCGATGCTTTGTATCCATTCCTCATCCTTGAATTCCAAGCTTATGGCTTCTGGGAATGCCCCTGAAACATCCATCTCTATGCAGATCCTTGCATAGGAGGTATATCTCCCTTTTAGGGTTGCTTTCGATGTCTTCACATATTTTCCAAGATTGTTCCCGATTGCTTTGAAGGTGGAGGGTAGCCAGTAGTCTAGCGGCAGGGAGTAAAGCCTTAGCCAGACGGGTACATTCTTGAAGGTTTCTTTCTATGGGAGAAGTTTTTCTTCGATGGCCGCATGTACAGTCCTGCTGAAGCGTGGAAGTATGCCCCCCCCTCAAAGATTTTATCCCTGTCCTCCAAGTTCATGAATACTGTTGTGAAGAATCCTTTCAACCCCAGGTGGAGTTTCACTTCTCCACTTGGCTTCCATTGATATTTTATCCAGTTGCGCAACGTTCTCTTTGTGGGCCACAAACCCATGAACTTGCAAATGAGTGCATGCATCTTCATTTGGTCCTGGTAGAGTTGTGTTTGTGGGTCCTCCAGTATCACCTTGGGTATCAGTGCTGTCTTAGGTTTACACAAGTTGCACCCTTCTACTCCAGTCGAGTTCGTTCGTTTTGTGTATCATTCTGGGTTTCTCTCACTTCTTCCCCCATGCGATCCCTTTCTTCTTGGTTGCTTTCTTGATTCTTTTCCTGTCTTTATTCTGATGCGCTCGTCACTGGTTCCTTGAAACCACTACCGCGTGGGCCTTTGCCCATGTCCACCACTACATGCTTGTAAGAGGGGGTTCCATTGTCGCCCCCTTTGGTAACCATGATGTGCTCCTCTATGTCTGCGATTATCAAACCCTATCTTGCTCTCTTTCTTTGGATGATCCTAGAATTTTCTAGTTATTCAATAGGTTTTATCACCTTGAAAAAAAGAAAAAGAAAAAAAGAAAAGATAATTCTATTAATGTAATACTTCTTTTTTTAATATCAGTATTAGTAAACAAATTATTAAATTAATATATTAATTTTTATTTTTATTTGTATTAGTTTAATTATTAATATAATAACTCTACTTTAATTTTTTTTAGGATTATTAATTTTAGTTTTTATTTTAACTTTTGTTTTGGTTTTTTAATTTTATTAATATTTTATTTTTTGATGCAAGTTCTCTTTATATAACGAATGTTGTGGCTCTGGATCCTTGTGGATGATCGGGTGGTTTGATGAGTGGATGGAACCCAACACTTGTTGAACTTGATGCTTTTGATACTTCTGCAGGTATTTATCTGGAAGGCAGGTTCAAACAGTCTGCAGGTAAGGTGAAACTGCTCAATTGATATGCTCCCTATAAGGATAGGGAACTTTTCTGGCATCCTATTTTTCAATATGGTTTATTAAGTGAAGATGGTATTATTGTGGGTGGCGACCTCAACTTCACGCTATCTGCACAAGAGGTATTGGGAGACTTGGCCAGATGTGACTACCTAGCAGACTACTTCTCAAGCCACTTACAATCGTCTGGCTTAGTGGATATTCAACCGATGAAATTAGTTCCTACCTAGAGGAATGGGAGAACAGGCTCTGTAGGTATTTCGAAACGACTAGATCGATTTCTTCTGGATGAGTCTCTTATTGGCATCAATAGTAAGATCAGATCATGGGTTATCAACTCCACCATTTTGGACCATAATCTGATTTGTTTACAATTGGATTCCTTCACACACAGATCTCCTCTACCCTTCAAATTCAATACTTCTTGGATAAAGGATCCGGTTTTTAACTCCTTTATAACTCAGACATGGCTATCAATGGATCATTGGTAAGATCCGTCCTATATCTGACTTCTTTGTACAAAACTGAAGAATTTAAAGAACGCACTGGTTCTCTGGCAGAAGGACAAGAAAGCTCAAATGCAATCAGAACTACACCACATTGAAACAAAGATGGCAGAGCTCTTTGAAAAATGCCCGTCTCAAATTTTTGAACAAGAGGACATGGATATCCTAAAGACACTGCATCAGAAGAAGGAATCTATTCTTTCTATTGAAGAATCTACATGGAGACTTAGAATCCGAGCTATTTGGATCAAGAATGGTGATAAGAACATTAAATTTTTCCATAAGTATGCCACACAAGGAAGATCTCAAAACACTATATGGGATATAAAATATGATGTTGGTGTTCTACATTGATCAGAATTTGAGATTAAGAAGATTGCAATGAAACATTTTAAAGATCAGTACAACTCGATTGAGGCAGAGGATACCTGCAACCAGATCAAGGTACTTAAACATATCCCAAAGTTTTTTAATGATTCAGATAATGAAGAGATCGACAAAGCAGTCACGATTGAAGAAGTTAAAGAAATAGTTTGATCTATGCTAAAGGACAAAAGCCCAAGCCTGGATGGTTGGACACAGGAACTCTTCGAGACTTTCTTCAAGATTACGAGGGAGGATCTTCACAAGGTCGTCGAAGAATCCAGAGTTTCTGGCATTATTCCATGATCACTGAATGCTACCTTCTTCACTCTTATTCCTAAGGTAAACAAGCCATAAACCTTTCATGATTTCAGGCCAATTTCCCTTTGTAATTTTGCTTATAAAGTCATTTAAAAAATTATCGCCACGAGGATGAAAGCAAAAATGGCAGATTTTATCTCCTTCAAACAGTTTGGTTTCTTAAAGGATCGGTTATTCTTTGATGATGTTGGTATAACTCAAGAATGTCTACACACTGCGAAGTCTAAGAAGTTAAGCACCATTATACTTAAGCTGGATTTTAAGAAAGCATACGATAAGGTAAGATGACAATTTCTAACATTGTTATTAACTCAGATAGGGTTAAAATGGGAGGTTACTCAATGGATTATGGTATGTATTACCTCAATTAATATGGCAGTCTTAATTAATGGCTCTCCAACAGATTTCTTCAAAAGTTTTTGAGGACTCCATCAAGGTTGTCTACTCTCCCCCTGTTATTTCTTCTGGTTGTTGAATGTTTAAGCAGATTACTGAAGAAGGCTGTAGCAGATGGGACTATTCATGGCCTCAAAGTAGCTACATATTCCATAGTTTCACATCTTCTCTTTGTAGATGATGTTTTAATTTTAGGAAATGGGAATTATGAAGACTGGATGGAATTCCAATCTATCTTAACTAGTTTTTGTGACGCCTCGGGGATGGACAAAAACTGTCAAAAATCATGTTTTCTTGCTCAGAACATTGAGCCCAGCCTAGAACAAAGAATTCAATCATCATTCAATATCAAGTTCATCAACTTAGATGAAGGCATGAAATATCTCATTTTTTATTTAAAACCTAATTGCTACAGGGTAGCGGACTGGAACTAGATGATTCACAAGATTGAAAAAAGAATTAGCAATTGGACTTTTAGATAGCTCTCTTTAGGTGGCAGGTTGGTCTTAGCGAAATCAGTGCTACAAAGCATTCCTACTTATTGGCTCAGTTTAGCAAAAATTCCTGCTACTATTTTACATAAGATACAACAACTCGTGGCAACTTTTATATGGAGAGGAGCTCACAAATCTATAGGCTATCACTTAACCAAATGGCAAAACATTGCCAATCCAAAGTAAAATGGTGGATGGGGTATAAGGAATCTATTCTGGTTTGCCCAATCCTTGGCTGGAAAATCATGTTGGAGAGGACTATTTGGTAATAGTCTATGGAGTCAGATACTTAAAAGGAAATATTTAAAAGGAGTAGATCTAACCTCCTGGCTAAGGAAAGAAGATTATAAATACCCATTTGCCTCTATAATCTGGAAAAATTTCTTGGGTTCTTTACATATTATAAAGCAATGGTTGGCTTGGCAAATTGGGAGTGGTAAACAAGTCATTATTGGAAAGGATCCTTTCATTGGAGACAATGCATATTTCAAGCTCTCAACACCCTTAATTCAACATCTCAACAATCGATATATTTTTACTTTAGCACAGACAACCCTACCAGGAATATCAGGCTCCACACAAACTTGGATAGATGCCAATCAACTTGGACTATCAGGAGATTTGTCAACTGAATTGAATGATTACATTTTAAATTCTAAAAGCAGTGGAATTCTCCTTAATAATTCAAACGACAAAATTGTTTGGTCTTGGAATAGGGCTATGGGAATAGTAACTGCCGATCTAACATATAAATCCATCTCTTACTATCAAAACAAAGAAATATCTAGGTGGTGGTACAAGGCTATTTGGAAAGTTAATATCCCTAGTAAAATTACCTGCTTCATTTGGTTATGCTTAAAGGATTGTATCATCACAGGTGCAAATTTTAGGAAACGGGGAGGCATTGTACCTTCAGTTTGTAGCCTGTGTCTCAAGTATGATGAAACAACTTCACATTTGTTTATACACTGTAAAACCACTCAATTCATTTGGAAATAAATCTTAAACTCTCTCAATATTACAGATGCTTGGAATTATTCCACTCTGGAAGAAAATTTGTTGCAATGGTTTACACAATATCGAAGGATGAGACATATTCCTTTTCTGGTTAGTTGGGAAATATGGAAGTATAGAAACAAAATAATATTTGAAAACTAGCAAAGACTAGATTCCAGAATAACAACAAAAATTCTTCTTGTTATTAAGGAATACAAAGGAGCAGGAGAAGTAGTCAAGTGTGATTATATACTAAATCCAGTTTACTTTGATGAAAATCCAATAGGATTTTTTGATGGTGTAGCTGTTGAAGATAAATGTGGAATTGACACATATATAAAAGTAAATCCAGACCACAGTTTTAGAGCACATTTTACAGGAGGTAAAGGCAATAATATGAAAGATGAAATTCTGGGACTTTGGGGTCTAATATACTTTTCCAATAGACTGTCCATAAACAAATTGATGATTGCTGGAGACTCCAAGGTGGCCATTGATTGGATTAATGACCACTCAAATTTGAACCTGATATATTTAGCCAGCTGGAAAGAGCAAATCAGATGCTTAAAGGAGAAATTTGAAGAAATCAAATTCATGCATGTACATAGGGAATACAACTCGGTTGCAGATAAACTATCCAAGAAAGCATTGGACATCCTCCTTGGGGTTTTTTTTTTATGAGGAGATCCTTCAAGAAAATGCAGTTAATGCTGAAAACTTCTTGATATTTTAAGTCGGAACACAATGTATTCGACATTAGATGGGAAGATTACTCAAGCTTTCAGTTAAGTTAAATTTTTGATACTATGTACATCAAATGGACAAGAGACAATAGATCTTTCTTGAATCTATGCTTAATGTATATGTTAAATTAGCAAGATTTTGAGGAAACTCTCAGAGAACAACATATATGTCTGATCATTTTTGTAAATTGAAAGGCCACTTGATTCTAATAGAATAACAATGGAACTGTGTTTTTCCGTGTGAAAAAAAAAGCTTTGGTCCAATTTTTTTTACAACCAAGACTCTATGTGGCTTGGAAAAATGGAAATTAATCCACATAGAGCTTAAGAGCAATCAACTTTATCAAAGTTTTTATAACTATGCCTAATCCATTTACAAAGATTCAAAATCTCATATAAACTATAAAAATAGCCGGTAGACAGTAAGACTAACAACAAACTAACCCAAACAAACATGATTGAACACAGTGATAACATAAGAAAACCATAGGAGACAACTATAGAGCGACTTATAAATATTGGCTTGGAGGGTTGGGAGGTTTGGCATCATGATGATCAGGGGTTTCTTTTTTGATGTCTTGGTCAATATCTTCATCGATGATGATTGGATTCGAGGAAGTTCCTTGTGAATTCCCGGTGCCATCTTTGTCGTTTGCCTATTTATCCACCACCTCAATTTTGATATCAAATACCAACCTACAAACCACCTCAAACTTAGCTTCTAACAACATGAATATGTTAAGTAGATCCTTGTGTTGGGTTCCCTGCTCCTGGAGCAATTAGGCAGTGAGAGATTTTGTTAGCTAGTCATGCTTAGATGCTTTGAAGACCTTGGTATCTCTGCTTCTTGAGAAGCCAAGGTCAGAGAACCATCCCTCAAATTCTTTTTCAATATTCTCTTGCACCACTCTTTTTCTCTTTTCCACGACAATTTTCTCTTAGGCGTCAACCTTGTCTTTCAACTTAATTGAAAACATTAATTGGAAAGTCTAATTGGCTCTCTTGTTCACCTTCTCAACTTTGGTCATGGAGGGTGTTGTATCCTTTCCAGGAGCACGTTGAGCAACATTCTTGAACGTTCTCCTTTGACCCCTTGCACTCAACTTCGGGGCCTACACATCAGAGAATTCTGCCATATCACTTAAAGAGTCTAAGACCAGGGATGTGAGTACCCAATTCACCATGCACAATGACTTGGAGAAGCCACCACCACATAATGAAACCATTGAGGCCGAAAAATTGATAACGCTGAAGCCGACGACCCACCTTATGCATCCAAGAACTGACAATGGACTCAAACACTAAGAGAACCAATCCACTACCCGGACCACCCAACTAGGCTGCACTTGACCTCCATAATATTTTTCACCCGCTTGGTTAACAAGCCCGTTGAAATAGGAGATTCCTATCCTAGACCACCAATTCAGTGACATGAACTCAACCCTCATCAGGAGAGATCCCCAACCAGACACTCTAATAAGACCACACAAATTTTTTAGGACAATTACACTTGAATGCAAACTAGAGAACTCATCCGCAGGACCCAATTAAGACTACACAATGCTTAAGGTCCACATCTACTGGCGAGGCAGATCCTTCAGAATAGATAAAACCCAAGCCTCCTATCATTGACACAATGTCCTCCTTTACCATCATTTCTATCTCATTATTGCAACACCTATGCTCCAAAGAAGCCATAACCACTATCCCAATTTGGTTGTGCTCACTTTGTTGAGCTTCTTTCCTACGCACTAGGAGCCATAATACCAGACTACCTCTCCATACACAACTTGTCAACTTACCACTTTGCATGGAGAGCCACTTAGGCTTCATATGTAACCCCCTCTAAGTGAAAGTTAAGGTTAATAGTTTAATTATTAATATAGTAGTTTTATTTTAATGTTAACTTTTTAGGATTATTATTTCTATATTTTTATTTTTATTTTTAAATGTCAATTAATAATTTTATCATTAATATCATAGTTTCACTTTAGTTTAAGTTTTTAGGATTATGAATGAATTGGTACTCAATTTCAAGTTTCATTTTATCTTTAGTTTTAATTTGAATGTCATTATAAAGTTTTATTAAATTTGTTTTTTTTAATTTTGCTTTTGCTTTTATTTATTTTTATTTTAATTAAAGGTTTATTTAATTGTTGATTGACTTAGATTTAATTTGGGTTTATTTTTTATTCATCGTCTTGATTCAAGTTGTTAGGCCACTTTTGAATCTCAATGGCATCCTAATTTTTTTTTATTGTAGTAATGGTTAACCTTAACGAAGATTTTGGCTTCCTCAATGAAAATGTGATGTTTGTCTTATCTAAGAATTCAACCAAAGCTAATGGTAAACACAATTGTGTTTAATATTTGTTGTATGTTTTTTATCCTAATCTTTATTGACGACCAATTTCACTAATATAAGGTTTCCCACATGACAAAGGATTTATGTAGACACCTTTTTGTTTCATAGGATAGTAGGGCCTTTGACATATTTTAGGGAATTTCAAGTTCTATCAACAAATCTAATATGTAGGGAAATTACAAAAATAGGACCCGTTTATTAACAAGATTTACTACCTTCTAAAAAATTAATAAAGAAGGGGCTCCTTTATGGTCCACTGTTAACATGATAGGGGACCAACCTATAAGCTTGATAAACATTGAGCACAAAAGCTCAAACCTTTGGTGGGGAATATAATTTCCTTTGTGAGAGACTCAATCTTTTTTTGTCAAATTGATCAAGGACATTAAGCTTGATTCAAATGATATTCTGGTTAATTTTGATATAATTTTTTATTTTATTTTTTAATATATGAAAGTTTTTGTAGATGGGGCAATTGAAGATATACAAGAGATCATACACTAATAAACAATATAGTTGGTTGAAATGTGCTTGAAGTCCACTACTAGAAATTCCATAAAATATGTCAAAGTCTTTATTATTCCCACGAAACAAAAAGGTGTATGTATGATTCATTGTTTATGTAAAAAACCTCATATCGATGAAATTGGTCATTAGATAAAAATAAGGATATTAAAACATATAAGATTAAACACAATTGCATCCTCATATTGATGGCCTTGGAACATGATCTTCCTATGGATCTATAGGCCCTGGAAAAGGATATGGATCTTTACGAAGTGGTAGTGCTTAAATAACAGGTTATGCTTCTGGGTAATAAACTGGATCTCCTGCCTTATAAGAAAGTGACTTATGGGGAAGTTATAATAGTGCTTGAAACAACATTCAAATTTGATCAATAAATTGAGTATAAATAACCACATACAATGAAGATTAATTTAATAATAGAAGAAGAGCCTAAATATATAAATGTAGGAGATAACTTTACAACATAAATATTCCATACAATAGTGCATATATTCAAAGATTACAAAGATGTTTTGTCCTAGTCATACCATGATTTCAAAGGTACGATTTCAAAGGTACGTTCGTGACTCACCCTAAGTGGGTGAGGTACGTTAAGTGACTCGACCCAAAAAGGGCGAGGAACGAAGTTGCTTGTGCAAGTTACTTATTGATGAGAGGGGGGCAAGGATTTGTGTGGATTTAAGAAAGCTAAATGCTGTGACCTTGAATGATCTTTTTCCATTACCTTTCAGTGAAACTGTAGTAGAGGATGTAATTGGGAGGAGAGAAGAATAGGGCGAGTCATTCCCATCTATTCCTTGGTTGGTAATCCTTCCTTCCATATCGTCTAAATTCCACCTCTTTCTCAACAACATCCTAATGAAATGATCCGGTGGACGACCTCACTCCTCAGCTAATCAATTTCCTAGAGCTAATCTCTTGGGTTGCTTGGAATCAGTTCCTTGATTACGTGGATGCCTCATTCAACAGTTAAGATCCATTTCGTTTATCGATTCACCTCCTTCTCCTGGGAGCTATCGCTAATCTCCCCGAGGTGTGCCCGGGGCCTTCCTCTCGCATTTGATGGGATCTAATCTCATGATTGGTGTATCAACTCAACAAGTGAACAAACTCTCCCTTTCGATAAGATTGACCGACTGACTCCCTCCAACAAGCATATATATATTTCCCTCCGAGGAGTATATCTCGACGACAATGTTCCCAGTAGCAGGAATACAAAACCCAATAACAAGCAGGAATACCTTTCTCTGTCTCCAGTGAGAGAAAGGAAATGAATACCCCCATTAGTTGGATGTGACAGAATTTGTCTGTATCCAATCTGGATCAAAGCATCTGCATGTATCAGATCTCGCTCAATGCCTTTGGATGAGCTTTGGGTGGAAAAAAGGATAAAAATAAGGATACTAAAACATACAAAATTAAACACAATTGCATTCATTCATTCATATTGGTTGAACACTCACATAATATGAAACACCACATTTAAATTTAGGAAGCCAACGTTAACGACTATTATAATAATTAAAAAAAAAAACCTTTAAAATTAAAAAACAATTCATTAAATTTAAGAAGCCAACATTGACCACTATTATAATAATCTTTTTAGAAAAACCTTTAAAATTAAAAAACAATTCATTCATATTGGTTGAACACTAAAACATACAAAATTAAACACAATTGCATTCATTCATTCATATTGGTTGAACTCTCACATAATATGAAACACCACATTTAAATTTAGGAAGCCAACCTTAACCACTATTATAATAATTTTTTTAGAAAAACCTTTAAAATTAAAAAACAATTCATTAAATTTAGGAAACCAACATTGACCACTATTATAATATTTTTTTTAGAAAAACCTTTAAAATTAAAAAACAATTCATTCATATTGGTTGAACACTCACATAATATGAAACACCACATTTACATTTAGGAAGCCAAGGTTAATCACTATTATAATACAAAATTTAGAAAAACCTTTAAAATTAAAAAACCACTCAACCACTCAAGTTAGAATGTTAAATAAAAAATAATCTCAAATTGAATTCAAACCTTGTTTCACTCCAATGACAATTAAATAAACTATTAATTAAAAAAATATTAATAGTAAATTAAAAGAATTAGAATTTTAATGTAATAAAAAATCAAAACTTTATATTCACATTAAAATTTTAAACTACAAATTAAAATTTGAAAATAAAAATAAAAATAAAATATTAATCTAATAATAAATTAAAATGAAAACTAAATGCCAATACATTAGTATTCCAAAAACAATAAGTAGAATTACGCCATTAGCATTAATAGACTTATCCTAATATAATACAATTTATATAAATTAAAATTAAAATAATAATCTAACAATAAAATTTTCTTAGATGGGGTGCCACCTAGAGACTGCATGTCACATGATGTGCTGGCAATAGGGGCAATTAAAGTCCCTTGCCGCCAACACCCTTCCTAATTCATTTGACATGCCCTGCATTTACGCAGAGTAAAGCATAGAGCGTCAGGATGGATCAACAACTCTAATGGCGTTTCAAATCTAGTTTATGGGAAGTAGTGCGATGCCCACCACCCACAACACTTCAACATTCATGGCCTCCATTGCGATCACCTCACTCATCATGGCGTAGGGATTTCCCCGCTGTGGTTCTTATCTATGTTTTTCACCCTCAGTCCCTCATTCTCCCTTGGCTATCAGGATTTGGATATCCCAGGCCTCTGTTCTTTTCATTTCATCCCTCCCTAGCTTCTTCGGCCTCTCCATGGTGCACTCTTCTCCCCTCAAGCTTGGTTTCATTATGCCCCGTGAGAGAGGCAAGCCCAAGCGCGGGCCGACCTACTACAACCAATTAGGCAGGCACCACCGCACTGGAGGAAATTCCTCCTCACTGGGCAAAGATTCCTCATCACTTGCAGGATGCTGGCGGTGAACGAACAACACAGATAGGTACCGAGGAGCTGGTTACGACGCACTGTCCGGTAGAGGAGGATCTTCCTCCACGGCTGCTGGATTGCTGCAAAAATTCCATCGAACCCAACGCGACATACCCAAACATCAATTGGGGTGAATTCTGGCATGAGAGAGAAGGACACGACTCACCCAAGGCGCCAGTGCAACAGGTCTTGGACAACCATGCCTCACCTAGATCGTGCAAGCTTATAGAGGAACACATGGCCCTCATTTTCGAAATGAGGAGGGACCTAACCGAGAAAATGTATACCCAGAGCCTCCTCAACAAGCACATGGATTTCTTATTTGATTCCCTATCAGGCGAGCTCGCAAAGATCCCCTACCCGACTTGTTGCGAACCTTATGCCTTCATGGTCAACTAGGAAAAAAGCCCGGGTTCGCCTAATGTTTAGATTTTCTACTGTTAATTTTCTGGTCTTAGCTGTTTTGTTTTCTTGTTGCCATGAAACTCTAGTGCAGGCTACCTATTCTGGTTTCCATGTACATGGTAGAACAGGTGGCAAGCTTTTACAGTTCTCAGACATGTGTTATTTCTATGCACAGTGCCACCAATACACAATAGTGTCCATACACAGTGTCACATATTCTAGTTTCCACACCTATGAAAAAACAAGTAGCGAATCTTGATGTAATATTTTGACAAATGTTGCTTTTTTGATAACATAAGGTAATATATTCTCTTTTTTATAAAAAATAAAATAATCTAACAATAAAATTAAAGCTAAAATAAAAGTAAAAGATGAAACTAAATACCAATACATTAATATTTTAAAAGAGTACATCAGACCTAATTATAGTGGCCTATCCTAATAGAATACAATTTATATAAATTAAAATTAAAATAATAATCTAACAATAAAATTAAAGCTAAAATAAAAGTATGAAGTGAAATGAAATACCAATATATTAATATTTAAAAAAAGAGAACTATATCAATAGACCTAATTATAGTTAAAGATATTATCTTTTATAATTTGAATAAAAGTTTTTATAATTTGAATAAAAGTGTAATGAAACTTTTTATATTATTATTTTCTAATTAAATATTTTTTAAATAGATTTTTTATTTATTTAACTGGAGTAGTATCTGGTTTCATGTATGGTATTAAGGCTAGATGTTATTAGAGGTATTTTCGGTGATGATCACAAGGAAAGCTGACTTTGTTGTGAATACTATTTAGGCTGAAACTGCCTTTTGACCTTGGACTAAGACCTAAAATTAATTATGATTGACTAAGAGCTCATCTCCTTCAGAGGTATATCTTTCACAGCACTACTATGACAAGAAGATGCAGGAGTTATTTGAACTCAGATTGGGGAACATGACCATGGAAGAATATGAAAATAAGTTCTTGGAGTTGTTGAGGTATGTGGGTTTTATCAAAGAGGAGAAAGTGAAAATGCAAAGGTTTCTAAGTGGATTGTCATCTTTTTACAAAGATAAAATTCAATTTGATGAACCCATAACTTTAGCAGAGACCATTAGAAAATCCAAGTACCTCTATGAGCAAGGAAAAGGAAGAGAATTTTTTCATAAATTTTGGAAGAATAAGAAGAAGGAGCAATCGAATCAAAGAAGGAAGGGATTCAAACCTCCTTTCAATAGAAAAAATCCTAATGCATATCGACAAAATGAGTTTGTCGAGAATGAATCCAAGATGGAAGACTCCTTAGGAAAAAGGAGTAGGCTACCAATCAAATGTTTGGGATGTAAAGAAGATCATATGTACAAAGGTTGCCCTCATAGAGAAGACAAAATGAGGACCTTGCACATCATTCAAGAGACTACTATAGTGAAAGACATGGGTATAAATATTCCAAGGAAATATGCAGCCCTAGAAGATTGACAAGCAGAGCATCAGTCCCATATGATTGAGGTGGAAGGTACGATTATAAATAATTATGTTTATATTTTAATTAATTTAGGAGCAAGCCATAGTTACATTGATCCTAAATAGTGGACATATTTCATTTGACACAAAGTAAGCTTGAAAGGTGAGGGTTGGTTCAACTAGCCATTGGAACCAAAAGAAGGATCAATGAGGTTTTTAGAGGTTGTCCAATAGATCTGAATGGAGTGAATACTAATGTTGACTTGAATATGTAATGTCCCCTTCAAATTGACTATGATGGAGGATGACCAAATAGCCTATACGACTCCCGTACGCTATAGTCAACAAGGAAAAAAATGAGTCAAGGGGGTTTATTTGGTGTCACTAGGTTAAAGAATGACAAATCCTAAGAGTGACATTAAATAAAATAAACAATTATATTTAAACGGAATTGGAGGGGAAATAAAGTGAAGATTTGATTTTCTTCAAAATTGGGGAAAGATCTAGAAGGTCCAAAGAAAGGATAAATAGAGGAGTAACCCCTCGGCATTATGTTTTGATATCTTATTGAGTGCTCTTGTAGCCGACATTTTCGTTGGGGTCTTGGGAAAAAGCCTTCCACTGCAAGTCTAGTTTCGATGGTGCAATATCCACCCTAGCTAGACAAGAGGAGGATTCATCCAGAGTTCTCATTGGTGTTTATTTGGTGTTTGATTTCTTATTGGAGGAAGTTGGGGAGCATATTGGCTTGTGAAAGGTGCTTGCGGTAAATTTCAGGAAGAGGTCAAGTTTCAGATCCACAGGTGCCAGGAAGGTTCGTGCATCTGTAAAATGAGATTCCCCTGTAGGTTGAGCACAGGTTGTCTCGTGAGGCCCCACTAGACACCTCACAGTTGTCCCGTGAGGACCTCTGTGAATTGGGTTTCCAACCATCTATCGGACCAAGATTGTGAGGAGCTTAGGAAGGGAAGGTCGACTAAAGATAGATGTTGTTGGAGTAGAGCAAAGGAAGACTTGGCAAGACTTGGAATATTGGCATCAGTCCAGGTTTTTCTTGTGTGTTTCTATAGTATTCTACAGATTGACATCAGTCCAAGTTTTTTAGTAGTTGCCTGACAACCATTAGATTTGTGTGCTCAGTAGTATTCTACAATTGTTATTACAACCATTAGACATCATTGTACTGATTTTGGGAGTTTTCATCCATAATAAGATGCCATGATTATCTGCTCGATTCCTGTGTAATGAATGTATGCTATATGTTTGACAATATTCCTCATTGAGCAATTATCTATAAGAAGTTAACAATACATTCATATAAGAAGAAACAACAAATCTTGGAGGAAAACTATTAAAATTCCCTTCTAACCTATTTGGGAACATTACATAATATCATACCATTAGGATTTTATGATATCCTAATTGGAACAGATTGGTTGGACAAGCCCCATGCTATCCCGATGAAGAAGGAAATCAGAGCATGGTACAAGGAGTTCCATGACCCATTTCCATAAAGGAGATTTCAACCTTACTATTGAAGAGATGTTTCAGGATAGGATGTCAATTGTATGCAACTCATGTGGAGGAGCCGAACCAGACCAAAGGGCCAAGTCTTGAAGATTTTTCAGTATTGCAAGAGTTTGAGGATGTATTTAGAGAAATACTAGGATTACCATCAAAGAGGGATATCAAATTATCTATTGATTTTGTACCTAGATCTACGTTAGTGTCCAAGATTCCTTACAGAATGTGTACAACAAAATTAAAAGAATTACAAATGTATCAAGAAGAATTGTTGAAGAAAGGGTACATACACCCAAGTGTTTCACCTTTGGGAGCACCAATACTCTTTGTGAAAAAGAAGGATGGAACATTGAGGCTATGTATGGACTTTAGACAACTGAATAAAGACATCATAAAAAACAAGTACCCTATACCTATAATTGATTACCTCTTTGATAAGCTAAGAGGATCAAACATATTTTCAAAGATAGACTTGAGATTATGATATCGTCAGGCGAGAATTAAGGAAGAAGACATTAGTAAGACACCTTTTATAACTAGGTATGGGCATTATGAATTTGCAGTGGTGTCATTTGGAATGACCAATGCACCAACTGCATTTATGTGCTTGATGAATGACATATTAAAAAACTATATGGATAAGTTTGTCATTGTGTTCTTGGATGACATACCTATTTATTCCAAGGTAGAGGAAGAACATGAACATCACTTGAGTGTGGTACTACAAGTTCTAAGGGAACATCAACTTTATGCCAAGCTAAGCAAGTGTTGTTTTTACCAAGAGCAAATCCATTATTTGGGGCACATCCTTTTAGAATAAGGAGTAGCAGTGGATCCAGAGAAGATTGAAGGCACTAGAGGATGGCCAACACCAAAGAATGTTTTAGAAGTCAGATCTCTTATGGGATTAGCTAGATAATACGAGAGATTTATAACATGATTCTCTAAGATCGCTCATCCCATCACTTCTTTACAAAAGAAGGGAATTAAGATTTAATGGACAATAGGTTGTGAATAAAATTTTCATTTATTGAAAGAGTTACTTGCTAGTGCACCTATTTTGAAGATTGTTGATCCAGATGAGAATTTTGTGGTATGCACAGATGCATGCAAGTAAGGACTTGGTGGAGTGCTCACTCATAATTGACATGTCATTAGTTATGAGTCTATAAAGCTTAAATAATGCCATAGGAATTATGACACACATGATATTGAAGTTGCTTCCATAGTTCATGCATTGAATATGTGGAGGCATTGTTTAATGGGAAATAAATTTGAATCAAGGACAAACCATAGTGGTCTGAAATATCTGTTTGAACAACCAACTTTAAGTGTCAGGAAAACAAGATGGATGATATTTTTAAGTGAGTATGACTTTGATATCAAGCATATCAAAGAAAAATAAAATAAAGTTGTTGATGCACTCAACATAAGGGTATATATCATGCATGCTACAACCATTAGTGTCCATAGTTCAAATTTAAAGAGCAAGATTTTAGATGCTACTATTACAGACTAGCATTACCTACAGGTAAAAGAAAACTTACAACAATAATATGTACATCATAAATTTAAAGAGTATAAGATGAAAGAAGATGGATTACTTATGCATAAAGATAGAATTTATGTTCCTAATTCTGAAGAACTATGGAATTTATTGTTAAAAGAAATGCATAATGTTCCATATGAAGAATATCCTGGTTACGAGAAAATAATTGCAGTAATAAGAAGCCAATAATTTTGGCCAAGAATGAAGAAGGATGTTACTGATTACATTTCCAGGTGCATGTAATGTCAAAGAGTGAAGGATGAGCATAGACACCTAGTAGGTTTGCTACAACCATTGCCAATTCCTGATTGAAATGGGGAGTAGTAACCATTGATTTTATCACTAAGTTGCCCATAACAACAAGGCAAGATGATTCAATAATGGTAGTGGTGGATAAATTAACAAAGGCTACACATTTTATTCTAGTGAAGACGACTCATAAGGGAACTAATATTGCAGAAATTTACATGAAGGAAATTGCTTGGTTGCATGGAATACCAAAGGCAATTGTTCCAGATAGAGATTCAAAGTTTACTTCAAATTTTGGAGAGGATTATTTAAGGGATTTGGTACAAATATGATTTTTAGTACAACATACCATCCAAAGTCATATGTGAAGACAAAGAGATTCAAGCTAGTGATTGAAGACATGTTAATATTGTATATGATGGATAATCCATCTAAGGGGGAATATTATTTGCATTTGGTTGAGTTTTTGTACAACAATGGGTATCAAGCTTCTTTGAAGATGATCCCATTCGAAGCTCTGTATTGTATAAAATGCAATACTCTAGTAAGTTGGGACAACCCAATAGACAAAGTGGTACTTGGACTAGAATTGTTGAAGTAAATGGAAGAGCGGATGGTTAAAATTAAGCTAAATTTGAAATCAATACAAAACACACAAAAGAGTGTTGAGATCAATTCATGCTTCCGAAATTTACTTTCCCTTTCTATTCTCCCAACTTCCTTTTTACATTTCTTTTCCCTCTTCTATACCTACCCTTGTTTCCCTTTTTCTTTTTCCCTTCTTCTATCCCTTTCTAGTTACCATACTTAGTCCTATTTAAAAAATCGACGGGTTCGTGGGTTGATGTGTTTTGATTTCCATTCATGTTCCTATGTCATGAGTTCGACCAACTGCCTTGTTATAATATACTTAACCATTTTTGCAACTTCGCTGGTTCACGGATTCAAGCCTTCATCTTCCAAGTTCCGGGATCTCCACTTTACACCCAAAGGTCCGTGATCTACATTATGACCGTCAGACTTCTCGCAGGTATCGAGCCCCTAAGTATTTCATTTCTCCTGCATACAAGTTCGACCGATCGCTTTGCAACACTTATCTTATTTTTTATCATTCATAACCGTGGGTTCGTGGGTTGGCAGGTTCATGAAAAAATCCATATTCAAAATTGTTCTAGCTTGTCCCCACCATCTTCGTGCTTTTCCTAATATGCATTAAGTATGGTTTAATGCTAATAACTGATAATGCAGGCTCCGAAAAGATCATCATTAATAGCAAAGGGCTCGAGGAGATTTCTCATTAAATTGCATTAAAGCACTATTTGCCAAAGGTTATATTATTGTCAGCTCTCCGAAAAATTCATTTCAAGTTATTACACAGCTAAAAGAATGCTCTCATCAACCTATGGCAACAACAACTAGACAATAGTTCTGTGGTGATACTCTAAATATTTTTGGTTGTGAAGACCAGAACTTTCAGTGGTATAGAGCATATTCATATTACTCCTCTCCTCCTACACATAAAAACATAATATGGGCATCCGAAATTGCTCGTGTAGGATGTGTTCCCGAGGTCTTTGACTGTAAAGAGCTTGTTGCATGGTGCATGGAGAAGTACATGCCGAGCCAGAGGATTATACAACTCCAAGGCCATTCTCTAGTTTCCCTTTCACCGCAAGTCTTTCGAAGGATTTTGAAGCTCCTAGAGCTGACACTTACCTTCAAAAGAGAAGAATTGTTCAAGAGAATCACAGAGATAGACCTAGAAGGAGGTACTAATGAAGTACAAGACCCTAAATTAATTCTCAACTGAATGTTTCTAACAAAGTAACAATTTGACGAAGAAGTTGAGATATTTAAAGGGTTATCAGTTGAAATTTTTTATGGCATACTCGAATATAATGAAGATGGAATAGACAATTGGCTAGTTGATTATTCCATGAAAAATCAAGATATTGAGGAAGAAGTACATGGTAGTTCTCTCGACTTAAGAGACTTTTAAGGTGTGTTATTGAACATTAAAATCCGACATGAAATAAACATCACACCAACGAAAAGTTATATTGAAGACTGGTTCAACAAGGCAATCGACAAATTAACCAAAGAAGAGAATGAAACAGTTGAGACGGTTCCTGTAACCCTCAATGAAGACAATAAAAGGACAACAACAAGCAAGTGAAGACACGAGAGACCATCATAGTAAGTTCACGCTCATCACATTTTGATTTATTTATCAGTTTGTCATCCAGTTACTCTGCTTCTTTGACTAGAAAGGTTTAACCAAAATCCGATAACTTCTCCTTGTCTTCTTTCCAGGTCTTGCTACTTTGCATCGCCCACCATTTTCCTTTTACAACTTACTTCTTTTTCATATTTTCTTTATGGTCCACGGGAGCCCCAATCCCAGTCCTAAGGACAAACACATTTAAATTTCAAATCTTTGTAATAGACTATATTTTTTTTCAGAAATCCCAAGAGAACTATTTTGGGATCAGTTTTGAATGCACTTTGTAACTCTGAGTTTTGAGTGTAAAGTATTTGAGATTGATCTATCATTATCTTTATTTGAGCTCCCCTTGTTTTACTCTATTAAAGTTCTCTTATGCATGCATACCATCTTCTTTTATTTTATGTGATCATAAATCTTTAGTTTAACTATGATGGATGTGAGGAAACTTTGTCTATGTCCTTCAAATGTATGAAGTGTGCGGTTCCAGGTAATTTCTCAGGAACTCTCTAAAAAAGTAAACAAAACATTTTCTTTCTTGTTATTTTTTTTTGCAATCTTTGTATTTCTTTGATTGTCACAACAAACTTCTGCAAAGTCCCATATTCTAAAAATCTAGAGTCCCAAGAAAATATTAAAATAAAGAGGAGTACCACTATAAAAACGCAGGGGGATTTGTATCCCAGTGAGGTTTTCGTTTCGGTCCTAACAGATTCAAGCGTCAACAAAGAGTTATGCAGATAAGAGCAGGATAGCTAGAGAATTTAAAGTGGGAGAGCATGTATTTTTGAAAGTGAAGCCTAAGAAAATCTCATTGAAATTGGGTGGTTGTACCAAGATAACATCCATATTTTGTGGTCTGTTTGAGATATTGGACAGAATAGGGCTAGTTGCATACTTTCTTGCATTTCATGCTTCCATGAGTGTGCATAATGTATTTCATGTATCTTTGTCGAAAAAGTATGTGCATGATCCTAACCATGTCATTGATTGGACTTTGATTTAGGTGGAGATAGAAGGAGAGTTCTAGGTACAACCATTGTGTATACTAGATAAGAAGGTCATGATGCTCCGAAACAAATCCATAGGGAAGGTAAAGGTCTGGTGGGCATGCTATAGCCCTGAATTAAGCGACATGGGAGTTGGAATATACAATGCGGGAGGCATACCCGTAGTTGTTTTTGAATTTTTGATTAAAATTTTTGTATATATGTACACCTGCATGGTGTTATGCATTGAGGACAATGCCCAAATAAGGGGGAGGGAAATATAATACCCTGGCTTTGAGTCCCCAAATTAATAATGTATGTCATGAAGCCTCCCAAGGAGAGGAAGAGAGTCCACCAATTCAAATCATTGTCCAAGGTGTATCTCAAGGCCAAAAACCTTCTTCATTTATAATATAGAGTGTTGTTGCTTCCATACTTCTTGTTGTTTAATTTTAGTTTCTTGCATGACTCTTTATTTCTTTATTTTCAAACTTGCAATTGCACTCTTTGTATGGACTTTCCATCTATAGTGTAATAACCTTCACTATAGAAAATGGTGTTTTCACTCACTCTTGTGAAGAGAACAACCAAACAAATTGGAGACTCCAACAGGTTTTCTAACCATAATTCATCCTTCATAGGTTATTCAAGCCTCTTTTCTATTTTTCTTTGTCTTGTAGGTGCCCAAATCGGCCTGTCCACAACTTGAAAACAATTTTTTAGGCTTTATCCCAAGTGGAATTCATCTTTTAGTTGCATAGTGATTTGTGCAACTATTTCTTTGAAACTCGCACAAGTTCCATGACTGTGTCATCACTTGCCATGAGATTTGTGTGACTGTATACATACAGACTTGCACAAATGGCCTCATTTACATTTTTCTGTAAGATTTTCAATTTCAGTGTAGAGTTAGGTGATAGGCTTTATTTTTCTGCACTTTGTAAGACCAAAAGATCTAGCTTTAAGTTCATTTTTTCATAGTAGATAGTCAATATAGATTGGTAGGGGGGGTGATAAAAATAACCAAGTTTTATTTTTCCTTCCATATATATGGCTACTTGATCACATGTACTTTTAATTAGATCTTTTGATCAATAATCACATTACTTCTGGACTAGAAGCAAATCTTCACATCCTACTATGCTCTCTACCTCACACTTTCAGGGGATTTTGGTAGATCAGAAAGGTTTGGATATTTCTTCACCTCCCTCGTAATTCACAAAATACACCTAGGAATTGAGTTACTTGGAGTGACACACCCATACATCTGCACATCTTCATTTTTGTTTGCAATTCAACACTAGGGAGTTTAGATTTGAAAGGACCATAATTGTCCACATCTTTTTACAATATAGGGAAGTTTCATTTTTCCAAAATATGTTGCAATACAGACACTTAGAGGTTTAAAGATTCAAAGGACCCCAAATGTCCACATCTCTATAATCTAGGACTAGTTTTATTTTCACACAATTTCAAATTATGCAAGGTTATAATTCAGATTTAGAGCTTAATTAGGAAAAGTACCAGACCCCACGACATCCCCATGCTACAATTTCACTCGTAAATATTTGCACACTCACCATTTGCACACATTTTTCACTCACACACTAAGGAATTGGAAGTTCACCTCCTTTGAGTATGCTCTTCTCCCTACACCCAAAAGTGATCTAGGAGAACTATACAAATTGAGGAGCTCTAAAAAGGCCTTTATCACAGCCTTAAGCAAACAAAATGGTTCATGAACCTAGTTACAAACTTTTAAAAGACAAATCTAACAAAAAAATAAAATCCTTCCTCAAGAAATACACAAAATAATTTTTAGTGTTGGCTAGAATTTTAGGGGTAGTCATCCAAATAACCGTCGATTATCTCTTTTCATTTGAAACATAGAAGTTGACTATTAGGGTGATTTTAAAATCCTTTCTATTGGACATGGTTATAACCCATTTTCTAATAGGAATGCTCTTCAAAGTGGATAATGTCGATATTGGTACTAGATGTATGATTGAAACTCATTTCATTTTCACTACGAAAGATCCCTCGACTGTTTCATTATATCTTGAAGGCAAGGTAACCTATTACACACGTCTATGACACTACAAGGAGAACACATTTTTTCTGAGGTTTTTACAAAACCTCCCTAAAAAAGGTGTCCTTTTTTTGCTTATGGTGGAGGTTGTTAGCGGAGGTGGGCGACCGAAGGTTTTTGCGGAGATTTTTTTACCGATGCGACTTTAAGGTATACAGACATCGGTGCGCACATAAATAATAATGCACCGATGCTTAAATATTCAAAAACACCGTCATACATTATAATAAAAATAACAATCACTGATAAAAGTACACTGGTGCTGTTAAACATTACACCTCGGTGCGTATCACTGTCGTTAGGTGCATTGCGACAAGGTAAATAAAACAAATTACCCAAAGAATTTTCATTGTTATAGTGCATCCCATGCTTCCAAACTCACCAGCAAGCACCTATGCTCATCCTCCTTAGAAAGACACCCTGTTTCCGGTGCTCTATAGTGAGTTCGATAGATCCATTGGTAGATTCCACACATTTCCAAATTTTGGAAATTACTATGAATTTTCATTTCCTCTCAATGGTGGAACCATGCCTCCTTGCGAGATAAGAGTCCAAGTAATTTTTTGTTACTTTCCTATTTTCATTTTCATCCAATTAAAATTTGAATTCAGCTTGAAATTTGACATTTTTTTCAAATTTCGCGCGGTGCGCTTGAACACTTCAACTCGCCATGAAGCAATACATCATGTGTTAAATTCACAGTAAGAAATACCATCAGTGCATCTAGTATAACCATAAGCATCGGTGTCGTTCAATGAAGAGCATTGCGATACATTTTAAAAACAAAGCCAATGCTCTGGTAGAACCAATGCACTAGTGCTTTCAGTTTAACAAAGTGCACTGGTGCGTCTTTGTTATCCAACTGCACTGATGCGATTAAAGGAAATGCATTGGGAAAATAAGGAATTATTTATCATGCTGGGGCGTTTCATTGGACGCCCTGTTATCGATGCTCTATACAAACCAATGCGCTGCAAAATGTAATGTCAGTGCTACAATAACATGGTGCCCATAGGTATGGAAAATGTACCAGTGTTGTAAAGAGCATGACACTAGGTCAAATTTTTCATAATCTATAAGTGTAGTGCATCTTATTCGATGCATCGGTAAAATACTCGGTGGTGTGACAATAAATGTAGAGCACTAGTGCATAACCTCTAACAGTACACATCGCGACAACTTTTGAAATATAAACATAGCGATGCGTTTTTGGTGAGGACCCATATCCGTTGTGCTATGAAAGAAAACACACTGCTATACAACATGTCAGTGCTATGGTAGAATCGATGCACCGGTGCTTTTAGTTTAACAAAGTGCACCGGTAATTTTGTGCATCATAAATTTAAGTTCAGTGGCGCATCTTTGTTAACAACTGGACCAGGGTGGTTAAAAGAACTACACCGGGAAAATATTGAATGATTTGTCATGTCGGGGAATTTCATTGGACGCTCCATTATGGTGCTCTATATAAACCAACACACTGCAAAAGGTATTTTCAGTGCTACAATAATAAGGTAGGACCAATGCATTCATAGTAACACATCACATTGCTGTAGTTGCAATAAGACAATTTAACCTAGCGGTGCCAATAGGTCCAAAAAAAACAACGGTGTTGTAAAGAGCACGACAGTGAGCCAAAAATTTCATAATCTATAATTGCAGTGCATCTTATTTGGTGCACCACTAAAATACATGGGAGTGCGATAATAAATGTGGAACACTGATGCGTAAACTTTAACAATATGCACCACGATAGGTTTTTAAATATAAACATAGCAATGTGTTTGTTGTGAGGCCCCGTCTTCGATGCATTATTAAGGAAAACATACCACCAAATAATGTTCCTGTGCTCTGGTATAACCAACTCACCAATGCTTTCATTTTAACAAAGTGCATTGGTAATTTTGTGCGTCTTTGATTTTAGTGAAGTAATGCATCTTTGTTAACCAAATGCACCGGTGTGGTTAAAAGAACTACACCAAGAAAATATTGAATGATTTGGCATGCTGAGGTGTTTCATTTGATACCCCATTATCAGTGCTCTATATAAACCCAATAGTGCCTTTAGGTACAAAAAATGCACCAGTGCTATAAACAACATGTTACCGGGCCGTATATTTTACAATTTAACATTGCGGTGCGCCTTATGGGACACACCACTAAAATACATAATGGTGGGATAAGAAACATGGTGCAACGATGCATGTTAGTTATCGCACCACATGGTGGTTCTATTTGTTCTATATAGAGCACTGTTGGCAGTGTGTATATTCTGTTGTAGGCACACTGTTTACTTTTCTACATTTTTTTGCAAGAAAAAATTAATTTTAGGTTTTTTTTTTAAATACAAGTTATTTATATATGTGTGTGTTTTATAATTTCAATTTCTTTATATATGTGTGTGTTTTATGTGAATTAGAGACGACGACAACGAGAGGAGAAAGAACAACAACAATGGGTTGAAACGTACACATTTGTACGTGAGTGGGAGGCTACAGATACAGAGAGGGAGTTGTCCCCTCACCCTCCTTAACAACAAACACGTGCCCTTTTGATGGATGTTGGCCTATTGAACTTTTATGAGGAGGGCACATCCCTCAGGGGAAACTCTTCATTGTTAAAGTAGTTGAACTGTCATTGGGATCATGGTCGATAAACATTTAGGGTTGGTCTTGATCTGTGGTATTATCCCACAGAGGAGGATGTTTGTTTCATCACTAGGTTATCTAGGAGGGGGGAGGCCTTGCCCCATTCCCATGAGCTACCACCTAGTGTTGTATGAGATACATAGCTGAAATATGTGCAAAGATATGTCATCCCAACCATTCAATCATGTTCGTAATTCTAGGTTCATGGTGGTCAGTTGTGGATACATTAATTTCCTAGAGAGGACGTTAGGTTCCTGTGTCTTATTATCTAGACATTGTCACACTATAGCTCTGATGGGAAACATATTAGTTTCCCTTTGTTGTATTATGTATATAGTTTAGTGTAGAGGCCCCGATTGATTAGGTGGTCAAATATTTTTTTGAGATAATTTAGTTTTGCATTGGATCACTGTTGCGCTATTTTACATGGGACGAAATTCCTCCCATTCACGTTAGAGTTGTTTACATTATTTTTTGAGAAGGTTCATGCCACTCGACCATTAGTACCCCTATTTCTTCTTAGGCCTATGCTTGATGTGCGTATGGACATGTGGGGGAAGTTGTTGCCCAAGAGGGGCCAAGACGATTTTCCTTGTACTTCGATCAATAGGGAGGTATGTGATTTTTTGGCTAGAGAGGACAATCTTGTCCTTGATATTGTACAATACACATACATGAGGATGGATTGGAGAGGATGTCCAAACATACTATTTAAAGTAGTTGAGCCACTAGATCGTTGAAGTAATATTATTGTTATGTTTTGATAAATCTAGTTGCATATTTTTATGTCTTATTTAATGCATATGTAATTTATTGTAACATTTTGTTTTAGTTATATTATTATTATTATCAATATTTTTGTAGATATTGGCACATATGTTGGGATGGGCCTCCCCAACATGATGAGGATATGAAGGAAGCAAAGGACCAACTTCCTGTACATAGACCCCACAAGTCACACAGGCAAGATCAGAGAGTCTAGATAGAGGTTGAAAATCGACTATGTGATGTTATGGTTAGTCATGGAGTGGTACCTGCATGGGTTAGAGAAATATTATGGGTACCAGATATGTCTTAGATATGGGTGACTCTGCCTCGTGACATGATGTTATTGATGCATCATATTGTTGGTATTGTCCACCACATCGATAGGTTGAGTGGTCGTGCTCATCATTCTAGTCCATATGATTCATCACGAGACCGATCCAAATCCTCTACTCCACCACATGGTCCTCCTCCTCCTCCACATGTGTCTACACCATCCACCTCTGATTCTCCCCCTGCCCCCCCTCCACATATGTCGGATCCATCCGCATTCGAGCCTCCTCATCCTCCCCCTCCACATGTGTTTCCTCCATTCACGTTTGATCCTCTTGCTTCTTCTCCACATGCGTCACCATCCACTGATCCTCCTCCTCCTCCTCCTCTTCCACATGCATCACAACCTTTTGATGCATTGGGCACTATGCTCGCATTGGGTATTGCTGCACAAGTTGATTTTGAGCGAAAGACATTTGATAGTGTACTTTTGTTGACATTTCTGACATAGGGGTTGATAGAGGCATAGGGGTTGATAGAGGCTCTACCTTTTGTAGTAGATACATTGATGCATCTGGCTCTGGTGGTGGACCTAGCTAGTAGTGGGACTAATTGACATGTATATTGATTGTTTTATATTTGACTTGAGATGTATATATGACATGCTTATTGCATATTTTGTTGAGATGTATGTTTGACATGTATATTCATACGTATATCTCTCATGTATGTTTTTCATATAATGTTGTGGTTGTTGTTTGATTTATAAAATGTATTATGAGTATGCTAATGATTAACATTGTTAATGGTTTCTCTATTTTTAAGGTAAATTTGAGATGTATCACTCATTTAAATTTACAATTTCCATATAATGTTTAACTTTACTTTTAAGAAATCGTTTAATTTGGATTGTGATTACAAAAAGTTTAACCATTAATGTCATATAATGTTTAACTCTTCTTCAAGGTGAATTATTTGTTGTCCAACGAGGTACAAATGTTGATTAAACATGTTTATAAACCAAAATACGTAAATATGATGAGTGAAATGATTGCAATTTGAACAATTATGTCTTTTTCATATATTATAATAATAACATTATAATATAATTATTCACTAATAATAATGATGATGATGTAATAATAACGTTATTTTTTTAATATTTATTATCCAAAGATTACAAGACAAAGTTATAATTATTTGTTTACTAAAATCACAATTATTATATTTTATTAATGTTTATTTTTTTCCAAAGATTTGATTAATTTATATTATCCAACTATTATAATATACGAAATTTATTCATTTAAATTTAAAATACTAAATATAAAGAATAATAATACATTTTGATCTATACACTTTTTATTTTTTGCAAGCTAAAATTTGTATTACCTCAGAAACATATTACAATCATCAACTAGGAACCCTGGCACCTGGTCTGCCATTAACAGAAACCAGAGCCCGCACTAGTGTCCATTGAAATTGTCGAAAACAAGCTTGGAAGCTATTAACAAGATAACAAAATTCTATAGAGCCTACATATGCCAGCCGATTATTTACAGAATCTCAAGCCTATGATAATAGAACTACAACTATCTAAAAATCCATACATAGATCGTTGAGGGCTCTGCCTAGAAAATCAACGACCATCAGTACCAAAAGCAGGTGGTCTCCACTCTGGAGAAAAGGCAAAAGGCTGACAACGAAGTCGACAATGAGAATGAGTAGGCTCACTTGAGAGGGGGTCGAAAAGAGCATCCCTTTTGTGATGGATAATGTCCTGGAAAAAATGTTAATCTGAGACTGCCTCACGTAGTTCAAAGATGAGCTAGAGCTGTTCCTCCGATAAACATCGTGAAGAGTCATAGTCCATGCATGGAGGATTCACAATCGGGGAAACTAGAGGAATTACTTGAACCAGAGTTGGGTCCGCTGGAGGTGGCTCCTATATGATTGGGAATCCCAGTGCCCCTCAGGAGGATTCCATTCTATTCTTTCCCCGGAATCCAGTGCTAGACCATTGTGCCTTTGCTACATAGAGTCAACTAAGAAATCTCTCTCCACATTCTTATTACTGCTGTAGAAACCCGAATTTGTCTCGACAGTGGTTGGATGAAATGAAGATGACTGTAAAGGAGGAGTGTAAAGACACACTTGATTAGCTAGGTAGTGGTAATAATCTAGTCTGTGTTTGGTCTTGCCTTTTTCTCTCAGCATGGCAGTGAAGAGGGAGAAAATGATAGGGTGAAAGACACAATGGTGGATTAAAGGGAATACCAAGAAAGAGTGCGCAAAGCCAAAGGAAGGAAGAAGGTGCCAAAAGACTAGGTTGTCGTCAGGGGAGAAAGGGAAATTAACCCTCACACCATTGAATGAGCCATTAAGGTGACAATAATGCCCATTTATCAGATGGTACTGTGCCGACGAGACGATATCGTCCATTAAATTAAAAGAGCACCGTTTCCCATGAGCTAAAAACTGACGCAGAGTGTGCAAGCATTAATGTCGTGCTTGGGAGGGAGGGTAAGTGGAGTTCTAGTGGCAGGGGAGTACATGAACATTAAACGTGTGTAGGAATAGGTGGCACCCCATCTGGGGACTGGGAATCCAAACGGGCTAAGTCAAGGCATTAATTTAGAATAAGGGGGGTTGGGATGAGGGTGTCTCCGAAGCATAGATCTTCTCCTATTAAGGAGGTTCACTCATTTTCCAAACGATCCGCCACTTTATTTGCATCTCGTTTGATGTGGGAGGGGATAAGGGCCAGGTTTGGGAAAATAGTGGATTTTAGGAGTTCTAGGGAATTGAGAAGGCACCAACTTGGAGAAACTTTGGCCAGATATGATCCATGCAATTTTTTTGTGGTTAAGGCAATGATTACTTAAGAGTACCCTTTGATTATTTGTTGTGTTATTCCCAGATGCAGAGCTAGATGGATTCCTTTTATAATACCCCATAGTTCCACTGAATTGTTGGAATCAAGTCCCAGGTAGCCTGCCATAATGTGTCTGATGTCACCTAAATTGTTCCTAATGACTGCTCCAAAGCTAGCAAGCCCTAGATTACATTTAGAGGGACCATCAAAATTTATCTTGTAGAATCCTAGAGGGGGACGAAACCAAGCAGTAGAAGAGGGGTTGGGATTTGAATGGGAGGGTGGGATTGGCAGGGCTTGGGGTTGGCTCAGGTTAAGGTGCCAATTGGAAAGTATGGTACTTTCAGAAGCATTGCAAGTTAGATCCTTAGCTGACCAAGTATCTCTTGAATACTTTTGTAAATTTTTTTCTAGACCTGCTGAAGCGATGATTGTTTGAAATGAAAAATCCTTTTATTCCTCTCCTTCCAAAGTTTCCAGACGACAAATCCAGGGAGCAGTTGCCAGATCCTGTTAATAACATGATTGGTGAAGGCTGCTTGACACCATTTCTCAATAGTGATGGTAACGTTGCCCCCTGCTCTGTCTGTTTTCCTCATAATTTGAGCGACCTTGTCCCAAATTTCTGTACTAAAGGAACACCGATTTAATAAATGTTTAATAAATTCCTCTTGATGCATACAAAGAGGGAAAGTAGAGGGTCCTATGAATCCTCTTTTTTGTAAATTGTCCCAAGTTAAAATCCAATTTTGGATAAGTATCCATAGGAATAGGGACACTTTTGGCCACAACTTTGATTTCTAGTGTTTTTTTCCATATTTCATTCGACGACTGGAGATGCGTTTTGGTTTTAAGATGGTAGGCCTACTTTGTATTGAACTTGCCCAATGAGGAATGGCCCTAGCGAAGAATGTCTTCTTTGTCGCTTCATCTGATTTTCCACAGGGAGATCGCCTCTTGCCAAGGGCATAAGTGAAATTCCTCTGACAAATCTAAATCCTTGTGAGTGACTTTCCAATCTCTCCAATGAGAGGTTGAGGGTTTTGCTTTCTAGAAATTTTCCATCTTGATATTTCCTCGATTTTTCATAAGTGCATGTCTAGGCTGTAGGATGTCTAAAGAGAGAAAGGGAGGCAACTGCTTCCAGGATTCAGTCCAAAAGAGGGCCTCTTGTCCATTCCTTATTTCCCAAAAGGCATGTTTTTGAATGAGGGGATTATTCTGTCAGGCTGCGTTCCAAATGTTAGAACCTTGTATTTGATCATTCGATCGAACCAGATTTGTGTCTTCATAGTTGGGAGCATATTTTTGTTTCCAGAGACGTGCCCATGATTCTTTTGGATGTTTTAGCCATTGCCAATAGATTTTAGCACCCATTATTTCATTTAGTTTACAAGGGTCTCTGAGCCCAAGACCACCCTTAATTTTGGGTCTACATATGTTGTCCCAACTTACCAAGGCCCATTTTCTCTTTGAATGATGAACTTGCCATAGAAAGTTTATGTGAAGATTGTGAATGGCTTGGACGACCTTCTATAGGGTTGTGAGAGCAGAAAAGAGGTAGATTGGTATAACTTGTAGAACAAATTTGAGGAGAACAAGACAACCCGCAATGTTGAGGGATATAAAGCTCCAAGAGTTGAGGCGATTGGTTAAGGATTGTGTAATGTCCCTTTCCAAATAGGAGCTCTAGAGAGGAGGCTTAATGGTCTAAAACGCCCTGTTAGACTATAGCCAGGGCCAAAGAGGGGTAAACAGGGTTACTAGAGGTCACTCCAGTCACAGGTGTTATATTCGGAAAGTGACATTGATCTAAAAAGGGTTAAAAGCGCTTTTAAGTCATTATGAGCTAAAAATAGAAGTCGACAGTGAATTAGGGTTTCAACAATGATTTAGGGTTTTGGAAGTCAACAGTGAATTAGGGTTTCAACATGATTTAGGGTTTTGGAAATCCATAAATGAAGGGTCAGCCACCTAATTCATCATTATGTAGATTATGACTTGTCATTGAGGAAAATAGGTGCATCTCATGAGAGATAGTTTAGTGTATTCCAGGAGGAAGACACCAGTTGGCTAATTTCGGTGTTGAAAGACACACCCTAGTCACCGGGAAGATCATCCAGGTCTTCCATCATTCTTCATTGATTCCGTAGTGCTCCCATATTTCAGGTATTATCTTTTAGTTGCTTATTTGTATTTCGGCTAAGATCCCTTGTCTTTTGATCTAGTTAAGTGTTGTTATTTTATTCAGCTGCAATTGCTTATTTGTATTCTAGCTAAGATCCTTTTTCTGTTGATCTAGTCGAGTATTGTCAGTTTATTCAGCCGCATTCGACCATTTTGTAATCCACAAAGATATCATAATACAAGCTTTGCAGTCCTTTGTCACGTTTATTATTTGTATGATCATTTATATGATGTAAACCTTTGATCCTACACACACATTAGCAGTGTTTCCTAGACTATCCAAGTCAGGAACATTACAATGGTATTAGAGCTTTAGTCCTGCCATCCTGTGACTAAAGACAATGAGTGTAGAAAAAGACCCAGAGGGTCGTGAACACGTAGGTGACGAATATGTCACTTACAACAGGCATCAGGAAAGAAGGCATAGGCCCGATTTCCCCCCTTTTCCTCCTAGCTCAGAGGAAGAGGAAGAGGCACATAGAGAAGTAGAGAGAAGGGCAGAGTGTGAGGCTAAGCGCCAGGCAGAGAGGATGCTAGGAGACATATATGAGCGACTAGAGGGCAGTGACAAGGCCCTCGTATATCCAAATGCATCTTTCATGCAGGTTATCAACGATATGTTAGCTAGTCAACGGACCATGTCTCAGTCCTTGGCACAGGTGGTTGATAGATTGGCTAGAGTGGGCACCCTAGATACACAAGTCCCACATGCAACACAGGGGAACTCACGAGCAAGAAGTAGACCCCAGTCACCCTCTCGCACATACACCTCTACAAGTAGGATTCCCAGACCCTTGTTTCCCAGTTTCTAGAGGGCACCCACGTTAGCAGCACCGCCATCGATAACACAGAGGCCACCCACTCATGCCTATGACATTGCAGAGTATAGGAGGGAGTAGGTAACATTGGGTCATGATTTCCATCAGGACATGACCTTAGTCGAGTACTATGGACTCAGACTCAGGAACCGCCCCAGAGAGCCGCAGAGGGGAGGACTACAACAACAACAGGGGCATAACCTCGATTTCATCCGAAAATTTGGGAAACTCACCATCCCTTCTTTCGATGGATCATCCAAATACACCGCTAGAGCTTGGGTACAGAAGCTAGACATGTATTACAAGATCAACCAGATGACCGAGACAGAGGCCATCAGTTTCACGACCTTACACTTGGAGGGTGAGGCACACGAGTGGTGGTATCATGGACTGGTGACATTGGGTCATAGTTGCATCACCTCCTATAGAGAGTTTATATATAGGCTAATGGACAGGTTTGAGAGGAAGGATCCTAAGATACACTTTAGGGATCTAGCCCAGTTGAGGCAAACTAGCCCAGGTTGATCATGCTATTCACATAAGGACTCATAGAGCCTTTAAGAGGATGCCATCCTTCGCACTCGAGATGTGGCAGACTCAGTGCCAAAGACTAAAACTTTCTCCAAACCATTTGTGCCCCAGAGAGATTGAGACAGGAAGCCATTCTAGAGAGAATGGAAGGGCAAGGAGAAGTTGGATGATGAGACTAGGCGAGAGCTTATGAGGAAGAAGCTTTGCTTCAGCTGCAGAGATCCTTGGGTCCCAAGCCACAGGTGCATGGGCAAGGGAGAGATTCATTATATTGAGGTAGAAGAAGACAACATGGACAGTGAGGAGAAGGAGCAGGAAAGTGGATCCACTAGTTCAGAGGAGGAGTCGACACTAGCAGAGGAGCAGCCTCCCCCATGGACCACTGACACTGGCATGAGCCCATCCTCTAGTAGTCCCACAACCGCCAGAACATGCTAACAGGAGGAAACCAACAAAGGGAGGTGTCATAGCGACCCTTTCTGGTGTTCCCAGGTATGATACGCTCCGTATCAGAGGGATTATTTAGGGGCAACGAGCAATCGCCCTGATAGATGGTGGGGCCACCCACAACTTCATCGATGCTTCACTAGTATCGAGACAAGCACTTCAGATAGAGGAGTTTGAGGGGTTTGATGTTGCGGTAGCAGATGGCCACACAATGGAGTGTCTGGATAGAGTTCCAAACTTAGAGATGAAGTTAGGAAACTACACAGTGAGAGACACATTTTACATGATTGACCTATCAGACATAGATGTAGTGTTAGGAGTTCAGTGGATGATTACCTTGGGAAAAATCACTACCAACTACCAAACCTTGGAAATGGGATTCAAAGATCAAGATGAGAAGAAGGTTGTTCTAAGAGGTATGTCAACAGGAGCACCCAGGATAGTTTCAGCCAAGAGGATGGAGAGGATATTTAGACACGGGGAGGTAGCATATGCCACAAAATGCTTGATCACTACTCAGAAGGATTTGGAAGGTCGACAACAATACCATACAGAGATCAAGAATTTATTGGGAGGACATCAACAGATCTTTGAGGCAATTCCACCAGGGAGACCACCCGACAGGGGGTTTGATCACACCATTGAGTTGGGGGAGGGGGAAAAACCTATGATCACCCCCCCTTATTGTCATCCTAGGAGGTTCAAGGATGATATAGAGAAGGTAATCAAGGAATTGTTGGTGATGGGACACATCAGATCGAGCAGTAGCCCATTTGCTTCTTCAGTTGTCTTAGTTCTGAAGAAGGATGGCACCATGAGGATGTGCATTGATTACCAAGCCTTGAAGAAAAAACCCATCAAGAACCGATACCCTATCCCACACATTGACGAGGTTATGGATGAACTGCATGGGGCAGTTTTCTTCTCAAAAATTGATCTACACTCTGGATATCATCAGATTAACATCCGAGAGCAGGACATAGAGAAGACGACATTTCAATGTCATTTTTGACACTTCGAGTTCCTGGTTATGCCATTTGGGGTAACTAATGGACCCACTACATTCCAGTCTTGCATGAAACATATATTCATGGATCAATTAAGGAAATCAGTCTTGGATTTCTTCGACGACATCTTGATCTATAGCCAGTCATGGCAAGAGCATATGAGGCACCTGGATGAGGTATTGAGCATCATGGAGGCACAATCATTATATGCCAAAGAGTCCAAGTGCGAGTTCGATATGAGAGAGCTACTTTAATTAGGCCACATCATCAGTGCATAGGGGGTACAAGTGCACCAAGAGAAGATCAGGGCCATTCTGGATTGGCCGACGCCCAAGAACGTGACATAATTGAGGAGCTTCTTCGGGCTAAGCAACTATTACAGGCGGTTCGTCCGTGGTTTTTCTCAGCTTGGAGCACCGCTGATAGATCTTACCAAGCATGGGGCCTTCATATGGACCGAGAAATCACAGGAAGCCTTTGGTCACATGAAGGAAGTCATGGGCACTTGTGCAGTGTTGGCACTACTAGACTTCACCTTGCCATTTGTACTAGAGTGTGACGCATCTGGTGAAGGGATCGATGGAGTTTTGATGCAGGGAGGAGACCCCATTGTATTCGAGAGCTGAAACCTTAGTCAACCTGAGAGGTTATACTCCATTTATACAAGGAAATGTTGGCAATCATGCATGCCTTGACCAAGTTTAGACAATATTTGGTGGGCAACAAATTCGTGGTCAAGATCGATTACAACAATTTGAAGTATTTCCTTTAGTAGAAGGACCTCAATGAGCGCCAAAAAAAATGGGTGACGAAGGTACAAGCATTCGAATTTGACATAGAGTATGTCAAGGGGAAGAAGAACATTGTGGCCGATGCACTATCGAGGAGACCTGCGACATGTTCTTTGATGGAGATTTCAACAGATTGGAAATCCCACTTGTTAGTGGAATATTCCAAGAACAAGTTCGCTTGTGAGGTGATGGATGGTTAGATACAGGATGATCGGTATAGGGTCATTGATGATGTCATATTTTAAAAGGATAGAGTCTACTTGGTGCCAGATTTAGGGCTTAAGAAGAAGATCCTCACTCCAGTTCATGATTCACCGCTAGCAGGCCATTAAGGGTATTTCAAAATCTACAGACAGATCAGAGAGAGGTACTCATGGAAGGGCCTCAAACAAGACGTTATGGGACACATGAATGAGTGTGTGACTTGCCAGCAGAACAAGTTAGAGCATGCTCTTCCAATAGGGCTACTTCAGCCACTCCCCATTCCAGAGTAGAAATGGGAGAGTATATCTATGGACTTCATCACAGGTCTACCCAAGGTCCAGGGTAAGGAATGTATCTATGTAGTGGTCGACAGATTGACCAAGTTTGCTCACTTCTATGCCATACTGACAAAGCACAGTGCAGTTCAGGTAGCCAAGATTTTCTTCATGGAGGTCTTAAGACTTCGTGGGTTGCCTAAGGACATCGTCAGTGACATGGACAGTCAGTTCATAGGGACATTTTGGAGAGAGTTGTTTCGGTTGGTGGGGACAGAGTTGACACCTAACACCATCTATCACCCTCAGACAGATGGGTAGACCGAGATTGTCAACAAGTGGGTTGAAGGGTATTTGAGGAACTATGTAGGAGGACAACAAAGAACGTGGGTAAAGTGGTTACATTTAGGAGAACATTGCTACAACACCACCTTCCACATGTCCATTAGTATGACACCCTTCCGAGCATTGTATGGATATGATGCTCCCACTTTGGTAGACTTGGTCTTCGGGGAGAGCAGAGATACCAAGGCCAATGATTGGATCATAGAGAGTCAGGAGATTCTCAAGTTGATGAAAGAGAACCTCCAGACGGTGCAAAATAGACAGAAGATAAGTGTGGATAGGCATAGGATAGAGCTCAGCTTTGACGTTGGAGATTTAGTTTTCTTGAGGCTCCAACCTTACAGATAATCATCTTTGAAGAAAAGTGGGGTCGAGAAGCTCAAGCCCCGATTTTATGGTCCTTATAGGATCATGCGCCGAGTAGGCAAGGTTTCTTATGAGCTAAAGCTTCCAGAGAGGAGCAAGATTCATAACGTGTTCCACGTGTCTTGCCTAAAAAAGGTAGTGGGGAAATTCATTAGCACATCAGAGGAGCTTCCCCCGTTGGATGAAGAGGGACAGTTGGAGTTAGTTCCAGAGGAGGTTTTGGAGTTTCGGGAGCAGAAATTGAGGAGTAGGGTCATCAAAGAGTGTTTGATTAGATGGAGAGGGATTCTAGTAGAGGACGCTACTTGGGAGAGTGAGTAGGTGTTGCAACACCCTGGACTGGTATTGCTTGAGGACAAGCAATTTCGGGAAGGGAGGACTGTAATGTCCCTTTCCAAATAGGAGCTCTAGAGAGGAGGCTTAATGGTATAAACCGCCCCGTTAGACTATAGCTAGGGCCAAAGAGGGGTAAAAAGGGTTACTAGAGGTCACTCCAGTCACAGGTGTTATATTTGGAAAGTGACATTCAACGAAAATTGGTTAAAAGTGATTTTAAGTCATTATGAGCTAAAAATAGAAGTCAACAATGAATTAGGATTTCAATAGTGATTTAGGGTTTTGGAAGTCAACAATGAATTAGGGTTTCAACATGATTTAGGGTTTTGGAAAGCTCTAAATGAAGGGTCAACAACCTAATTCATCATTATGAAGATTATGACTTTTCATTGAGGAGAAGAGTCGCATCTCAGGAGAGATAGTTCAGTGTATTCCAGGAGGAAGACACAAGTTGGCTAATTTCGGTGTTGAAAGACACACCCTAGTCACCGGGAAGATCATCCAGGTCTTCCATCATTCTTCATTGATTCCGTAGTGCTCCCATATTCTGGGTATTATCTTTTAGTTGCTTATTTGTATTCCTGATAAGATCCTTTTGTCTTTTGATCTAGCCGAGTGTTGTTATTTTATTTAGCTGCAGTTGCTTATTTGTATTCCGGGTAAGATCCTTTGTCTGTTGATCTAGTCGAGTATTGTCAGTTTATTCAGCCGCATTCAACCATTTTGTAATCCATAGAGATATCATAATACAAACTTTGCAGTCCTTTGTCGCGTTTATTATTTGTATGATCATTTATATGATGTAAACCTTTGATCCTACACACACATTAGCAACGTTTCCTAGACTAGCCAAGTCAGGAACATTACAGATTGTAGGAGGGGTTCCCAAGAAATGTTTCTTGTGTTAGAGTCTGAAAGAGGGATGCCAAGGTATTTTGAGGGAAGGGAGCTCTTAGGAATTTTGAGAAAGCGTGAGATGTGATCCTGGATGTCTTCAGGGGTGTTGAAAAAGAAAAGATGCGACTTTGCAATTTTAATGGTAGTACCCAAAGCATCAATGAAGTATGATAGAATTACTTTGAGCTTCTGGGCTTCATGTGTTGTGGGTGACCCCATGAACATGGTATCATCCACGAATTGGTTGTGAGAGGCAATTAGTTGTAATATGTGAAGGGGAATGACACAAAGGGAGTCATCCTTAATGGAGGCATTTATATATCTTCCTAAACCCTCGACCATGACAACAAAGAGAAAAAGAGAAAAAGGGTCCCCTTGCCGGATGCCTCTTTAGGGGGGAAAGGTTTTGGAGGGAACCCCATTGACTAGAATGGAAAAGAAGGTGGAGAAAGTGAGGTTGTGGATCCAAGAAACCCAATCTTCACAGAATCCAAAAGCTGAAAGGATAGAATTGATATATTTCCAAATTAAGCGATCAAAATATTTGGAGAGATTGAGTTTTATCAACATACCTAGAATTTTGGTGGTTTTAAGAGAATGAATCACTTCATGCACCAAAATGACGTTGTCGAGAATTTGACGTCCTTCAACATATCCTAACTATTCCTTGGAGATGATGAAAGGGAGGATTGGATTGAGTTTGAGAGAAATGGCCTTAGTAATGATCTTATAAATGATGTTGCATAGGTAAATTGGTCCGAGTTGTTGAGGGTGTGAGACTCTATCCTCCTTGGGGATTAGAGTAAGGAAGGTTGCATTGAGTGTTGGCAAGAATTTCCCAGAAATGCAAGATTCTTCGATGAGTTGCCATACTTCCTCTTAGACCATTGACAAGCGGTAATGAAAGAAGTCTAAAGTGAAGTCATCTGGGCCCAAGGCCTTCCGTGCTGGCGTTTCCTTCATCACCTGATCCACCTCCTTAATCGAAATAGGCTGCATGAAAACCTAATTATGTTCTCTTGAGATGAGAGTTGGAATGTGCTGGGTTATAGTTGCTATGGCTTGGGATATATGTTGTATCGGTTTTGTGAGTAGATCTTTGTATTAGTTAAACAACTTAGTTTCCATCCCCACATGATCCATGATTTATTGGCCATCATTGTTTTCCAATCTAGTGATTCGATCTACATACCTTATGCGGATCATAGAACGGTGAGAGAATTTAGTGTTGTTTTCACCCTCCTTGAGCCACTGGACTTTGGATTTCTAGCACCAAAGGATTTCCTCTTGTCTATATCGTTCTTCCAATTGTTGCTTTAGATTTTCCTCTTCTTCTTTCAAGGATTCTAACTGGTCTTGGGAGACAACTTCAAGCTAGATTTCCTCAAGGTGCTACTCTATGCTTCGTTGAGCCTGGAAAATATTGCAAATAACAGATTTGTTCCAATATCGTAGCTGCTTTTTGAAATTCTTGAGCCATTGTTGAAATCTATACATTAGGGATTCATGATAAGTTTTTTCCTTTTCCCACCACGATTGAGCAAGGTCTTGAAAGTTAGGGTAAGAGAACCAACCATTTTCAAATTTGAAAGGCTTAAATTTCGGGGCACTGACTGTATCTATCCAAATCTAGATAGGACAATGGTCTGAGCCACATTTTGGGAGTATGTAGGCTTCAATAAGGGGTCCATCCAACATCAAAGATTCTGAGATGGGAAAGCAATCAAGGCGGTAGGCCACCTGGTGCACGCAAGATCGCCTGTTTGTCTAGGTGAAGGTGTCATTCTTTGTCTCAACATCAACTAGATGAAGAGTGTCTATCATATTATGAAATTTTTCACTTTCATTATCAAGACTTCGTGTTCCACCTTGTTTCTCTTCCAGGGAGTGGATAATATTAAAGTCTCCTCCCATTATCCATCGTTGCTGGCCTACTATGTGGCTTAAAGCGAACAATCTTTTCAGGAAATTCTCCTTTTCTTGCGCCACCTAAGGGCCGTAGGAATTAGTTATGACCCCTTCCTTGTCAGATCCAATAGCTCTATACTGAGTTTTTAGAGTCCAGGGAGTGGAGTAGAAGTTGTCCAAAAGATCAGTTGTTGGATTCCATAAGATTTCTATGCCGCCTACCGCACCCTGGGAATTGTTAAAGATAGAGCGTCCCTGCCTCCAACATCTTGAGAACACAGTTTGTGTGATGCTACCTGGACATTTTGTTTCTTGGAGAAAAATTATGTTTGGTTCCTCTGCCATTATATAGTTTCAGATAACCCTTTGTTTAGTTCTCTCATTTAGACCTCGTAAATTCCAAGAGATGATCTTCATGAGGAAGATGGTTGTGGGGAAAATAAACCCTCGGTGAGCCTATGGAATTTCCTTGAGTTGATCTTGAATCTGCCAACCTCACAAATTAGATGTTGTGCCATCTTCCAACCTCGCCTTTTACTTTCCTTGGGTGTTTTCCTACGATCTTTGAGAGGATCTAAAGGTATTTCCAATATTCGTCTAGATTGAGATGTTGCCCCATCAGTTGAGTCCATGTAGACTTTGTGAACCTTACATAGTTGTTCTAAGTACACATTTGCTTCCACAATTTTTTACTCTATTACTAACGTTATGATTCTTCTATTAAAAAAGAATATCACCAAACATTTTATAATAATTATTTTAAGAATTAGTAAAATTGACAAAGGTTTCTATAGTTTTAGATATGCATGGATCATTAAATTTTTCCTTAATTCTGACTAGGCTCTAGAAAAAAACTCTTTTGGAATTTCCATGTCCTTCATATATTGACACTTATTTTAAAGAGAATGTAAAAATAATGATTAATACAAGTTTATATGATTATAAAACTAAAGGATGGAGTGGAACATGTGAAGGCCATGATAGTTGCACTAGTTAAGGTTGAGAATGTCATCAAAGTTGGTAATTCTTGTTGAATAAATTATTGTCATTGATGTTAAAGGTAAGTAAGTATTTACATATAAATATTGAAAATAAATGTGACTTTAGTAAATACAAAAGTGGAAGTGGATTATAAATGAAGTTACCTGAAAGTGGATTAGAAATGAAGTTATGTAAAAGTAGAGTAAAACATAATAGTGGATTAGAAATTAAGTTATGTAAAAGCAGAGTAAACATGAAAGTGGATTAAAAAACGTAAAAGTGAAAGTGGAGTAAAAGTGCACATGGTATTTGCACATGATTTTAAAACCCACGGTGGTATTTTACCCATCGTATGTTGAAAAATAAATAAAATAAATAAAAAAGGGGGAAATTAATTATTTATTTAACGAAAGTCATGTATTTTCAAATGAACATGACTTTTCATGTAAAACTAATGGTAAAGTATATAAAGAGAAGAGGATTATGAGAAATAAAGAGAGTGAGTGAAAATGTAATATTCTTATGCATATCATTTGAGGAGTGATGATTGAATATCATTCAAGGAGGGATGATCATATATTAGCGAAGATCAGATTTGGTGTTATAACAAATAGATATGGTATTCTAGCAAGCAAAACTTGTGAAGGGAGATTTGAGGCAGAAGTTGAAGAAGAAGCAATATGATCTGGTAAAGGCAGAGCAAAAGCAAAGGTAGCGAGCACAGAGCATATCTGACGAAAGAAGAAGGAATGAGTGCCAAGCTGATCTGGCAAAAGCAGAAGTAGTGAGTGCAAAGCGGATTCAGCCAAAGCAGAAGTAACGAGCGCAAAGCAGATTTGGTGAAGACAAAAGCAACAAGCAAACCAATGAAGTAAATGCATATGAAGAAACTGTAAACTTGTAAGTGGGTTGGTGCCTACAAAATAAATATATGTGTGGATTGGTGTCTCTAGTAGGTTGGTGCCTACAAAAAACAGAGGGGATCGATGTCTCTAGTAGGTCAGTGCCTACAAACAACAAAGGGGATTGGTGTCTCTAGTAGGTCTGTGCCTACAAAGAACACAGTGGATTGGTGTCTCTAGTAGGTCGGTGCCTACAAACAACAATGGGGATTTGTGTCTCTAGTAGGTTGGTGCCTACAAACATTTGTGCTCATAGGTTGGTGCCTACAAATTTATAAAAATAAGTTTTTGTGGTTTTCTCCCGAAAGGGTTTCCACGTTGAATATTGTGTCTTTTAGTTATTACATTTATGTGATTGCTTCATCATGGTTTATGAATGTTAAAAAGAAAAGGATAGCATTATACTGATTCACCCCCCCACTCAGTATAAGTGTGTGCTCAACAATGCCAACACCACAAGTGTGATTCCATAACTCATAGATGTTGCACAAAGTTATTTTGTTGGAATTGTCCTTAGAAGTTCCATCAATATATATATATATATATATATATATATATATATATATATATATATATATATATATATGATTTTTGATTTTTTTAAACAATAAAAAAATTTGAGGATTGATTTTTTGATATCTTCATTTTTTTGTTAAATAAAATATAATCTAAAATAGATCTCTACTACTGTACGTCACCAACTTTGTGATATCTCAATTAATGCTTAGTAATTCAAAGGTTAACATAAACATATGCTAATATAATACAACATAAATTTGCTATAATAAACAATAAATATGACAATAAAAATATATCAAAAACACATCTCGTGCTTGTACTATTTAATGTATTTTTAATATGGTGGTTATAAACGATTGTTAACTTTTCATATTCTATATAATTCTAAAATGAAGAATTTTTTTTTTGGCCATTATAGATACCCATAATAAAATGACACATCCACAATATAAATGTTGAAATAAAGCATTTACTTATCAATCTTCATTGCCATCACCCTGATTATCTTCCTCGCTTGGCATTGTAACATTGTTGTTCTAAAAAAGATATTTAAATCTCAAATCATGTCTTAGTATGAACCACTAATCCCCATCCAATACATCTCTGTAAAAAAACACTTGGTTGAAATGTTTTGGGAAAACATAAGGCTCCTTATTAACCCACATTTTTTTTAGAGTTAATACATATTATCCCACAGTCGCGATCTTTCTTTACATCTCTTTGTTCGAAGGTATCCCAACACTTGAAACAAAAAATAACACATTGAAACGATGAGAAGTCTACTTGCATGATCTCTTGTATATTTCTAATGTAACCTAACTTCTGCTCTATTAGGTTTTGATCACGGTGTCTAGCACAACTAGATTGGTTGAACTTGACCTCCACTTTGCAATCTTGTGTGATGTGTGCATCATCAACATACTCAGTGCGATAATGTTGTCCATATGCCCACATAGATGGGAACAAATGTAAAAATGTGAACAAAGGATGGTGTCATATGTCTAATAACGTGAGCATTAATAAAAACATAATACATGTTACAATTCCAATATGCAATATTATAAATTGAACGTGGTAGGTAGAGAGGTTATTACAGAGTTGTTGCACCCAATCCCTATGTTTAGTGCATCAAGATATTCTCCATGTGGGTTATGAATGGACACTGCATATTTCTCTTGTATCTCTTCAACCACCCAACTGTTGGGATAGGTTTTTGGCATATTTTCTTTTAAATGATTAGGATAAATCATGCTTCTACCATTCAATCGTCTGAATTTTTTCATGTCGCTGACCCATTTCGTTCTTTTCTCTTCATACAACCCAATCCATGATCACATTGCCTTCGCGTTGTAAAGAACAAATTTATTGATGGTGTCAATATATATATATTGTATTGGCATAATCGACAACTCGCGGTTCTCGTACTCACGTGACACTGGGTCGATTCTCGTCTGCTACCTCTATAACCTTCAGGTGCGTCCACACAACCTGCAAACACGGGGCACAAGTAAATCAGGGTGAGAATCGAACTTGAGACCTCCTTTTTACATATTTCCTTCCATTTACATGACACTTACCAATTGGTCTACACCCCTGCGGGTTGGGATCACATATATATTATCAACTTCAATGAAAACAATTTCTCTGTACTAAATTTACAAAATACAAGTGACTTAGTGTTTATCAAACGTCTTTTTCCATTCGTTTGAAGTGACAAAAAATGGAGGAGTAGACATTCTTCAGACACAAAACTGAATTTCATATATATTAATTCAATAAATATAGGTACATATAAATACATTAAGCTTGGTCTTAATATATATTGACTATCTTAGCCACACAATCCATTTGTTGAGAGAATCTCTCAACCATACACCTAAATAGGATCTAAGATATCTCCTAGATCTAACAAACTCCTAAATAACAAAAACAAATCACTCACGTAGATAATCACTACATTAAAATTAGCAAACCACAATCTTAATAATATGATGAAGAATATCACATATTAAGTGCATAAGACAAGTAGGAGTTAATTAGGCCAACACCCCCTATTAATGAGTACTTGTCTTGATCTCTATCAGGTAAAGTCTTCATCAACATCTTATACCATTTTGAAATCTTGTAGGCTTCGAACTCCATTTGGTTGTCATCTATTCCTCCGAAAGGTGTAGTCTCCCAGCTGTGACCTAATTTTTCCATCATCATTGGACACCATTAGCACTTGAAATGTTTGATAACCCTCATAAAGGTAGATGCAGAACTTCCATGTCTTGGATCTATCCCAAACTATCTCGATAAGTAGTCCCGACATACTTATCTCACAACCCTAATGAGGCATAGTTTCTCTGATCCCCTACAGTGTCTTAGAATATCAAACAACCATCCACCATGAGTTTGAACTTGCACTAGATTCCCCCTCTGAACATGCAAATGCCTCAACTGCAACTTTGATATTTGAAGACTCATCATCATTTATTTCACAATCCATAATGACATCAAATATACTTACAATAATTTAAACAATTATCTACTACTAATTAATATAATTGCCCCCTCTTTCCTTGAAGTCTCCTAGTTCAGAACAATTGCTGCAATTTGAACCAACAGGTCGCACTCTTCCACAATGAGCTTCTTCAGTCAAGTAATTCTTTAGAATTGAAGGAAATTGGTGTCTGGATTTGAACCATTATGTTTTTATGGTTTTCTGTTGCAGAAACCTTAATTGGAAAAAAATGCATATAATAATCTGAAGACAAATGATGGCTTATAGATTTGAGATAATTTTTTCCTCCTTTCAATTGAGTCTCGATGGATATTACTATAAAGTGCACTTGTCCTTGACTGATGGGATACTATGGCTTGATCTTTGTAGTTATTGGCATTGTAAAATCTTTATTGTAAGTAATGACACATTCTCCACCGAAAACTCTACTTCCATACTTTGATCCACTGTTGGGATAATCTCTTTCGTGGTTATCAATGACATTCATATAAGATAGATAAGAAGCGATTGAAGTGATCATTTGAAGGAATAAGTCTTAATCAATGAGAATCCTAGAGCATGTCAAGGGCACTTTTCAAGCCTTGCTAAGATCTCTGCCCGTGAGAATTCTCCTCGTGCCTTCAAAAAATATAGAACGATGTTAATTTGGCTTCTACTTGCAGATTCTTCATAGTCGTCAGTTGAGCTATGGCATGGATAAATAGGACCCCCCCCTTCTAGTGGCTTAAAATTGTACATATCACGACTCTATCATAGAGGTGAATGAATCATGGTAGCGACGACTAGCTATTCTCTAACTCTCCTCACATGGGTAAGCAGTGACACTACAACAATTGGAAATTTTCACAATGGTTTCCTTTACCGATCACGATCCTATCCACAGAACCTCCTTACATAAACATAGAAAAATTTATACGAAACATACACTCCAACAATCTCTCACAAAACAAATAATCTACTCTCACACACTCTATGCTATTCTTGCATATGTATAGAAGAATGAAATTGATGAATTTGCATGATCACAACCCCCTCTCGTGAGAGATTCAGGGATGTACCAACTCTGATACGATGAAAACAAATGGAGGAGTAAACATTTCTACACACAAAACTGAATTTCGTATATATTAATTCAATCAACACATGTACATATAAATACATTAAGCTTGGTCTTAAGATAGATTGACTATCTTAGCCACACAATCCATTTGTTGAGAGAATATCTCAACCATACACCTAAATAGGATCTAATATCTCTCCTAGATCTAACAAACTCCTAAATAACAAAAACAAATCACTCACGTAGAGAATATCTACATTAAAATTAACAAATCACAATCTTAATAATATGATGAAGAATATCACATATTAAGCACATAAGACAAGTAGGAATTAATTACTCCAACATGGAGTAGCTCCCCTTCCCTTTTTTCCTCATCTTGATGGTCATCCCAAACCATTGCCTCTGGCGTGTCGTCAATTTTCTTGACGAACTCACTGACATAATAGAATGACTCGTACACTATATACCCCTCTGTTTTTTTCCTTTGCCGAACAAGCCCCTTCAATTTTTTCACGTACTTCTCTAATAAGAACATCCAATGACATGAGAGCACCCCAACTACTTCAACCTCAACAGGTATGTGAATTATAATATGGAATTGCAAGTCCATAAAACTCGTGGGCAGTTACTTCTGAAACATACAAACAATCTCAACTATCTCTCGACACCATCATGGAATGCTAGCCATATGAATCTCCTTTGATGTGATCCAACATACAAATGAAAATAATTTAGATATGGAACGTCGTAGGTCCTTGGGGAAGTCATGGTTCACACAACCACACATGAGCAAAGGATAATGACATTACAAAATAGACACACACATCATTAATTTCCATAAAACTGTGAGTGCCTAGCAGATTTTTACCAATAGTATAGAAGAAGAATCATGTATTCAACATGCATACCCTTAGAAGGTTCAAATGGTCATGTGATTTCAACCTTGATAAATTCCCTTCTACAGTGAAGCAACATCATAGACTCGGTGCATATAAAGAAGGTTCCTTCACACCCAATATAACATCCTTCTCCATAGAAAGATCATCTTTCTTCAAAATCCATGGGACATCACCTTCTTTAAAAGACCAAGAGGGACCGACCTCTCCTCTAGTTTCTTTTCTTGGTCAATGCCTCCTTTTAGTATTTGAAGAAATAATATCTCTCCTAACAAGCAATGTGTCGCTTTTATTCGATGATATGTGCCTACATAAAGAAGATGAAATATTTGTGAATATATGCATGGGATCTAGTAAGTGACCAATCTTAAGATGCTCCCAATATGGAAGCTCATAAAATACAGATTTCCTTTTCATCACAATGGGATTTTTCTCAACATAAGTGTCAAAAAATTTAGGATCATCGAACATAGGTTCCCCATTTGAATAAAAAAATTCTACCATTTCCTTCTCCTTCTCCGTATCATATGCCCTAAATTAATCTGTTGGTGTCATTATTTTAGGTCTTTGGGTTTTCTCTGGTTTTCTCTGGTTTACCATTGAAATCATATGCAACTCTTCTATAAGGGTGGTCTTCTGGGAGGAATACCCTCGTGCAGTCATACACCGACTTTCATAGGTGGTTGGACCACCTAGCATTTATAGAAGGTCCACAACATTTACATCCATGATACCCTTTTGTTACAAGACCCGTGATGTTATCGTATATAGAGCATAACTCGTGATGTTATCGTATATAGAGCATGTTAGTGTCAAAAATATAGTTGCACCAAATGAAGTATGCAAAATAACATTACAAATATAAACAAATAAATCAACATGCTTACTAGAGAAAACTACTAGTCTTGGATAATTGTGTGTGGTGTACACACATATGCCATGCAATGCAAAACACCCCTCCATTTGGATGGGTCTTGATACATCATATACATGTATCCATTCCCATAACTGCTTAAATTCATCGATTAATGGTTGGAGGTAGACATCTATTCTCTTCACTTGTCTTCTACTTAGGACTATACGAGCCAACATAAGATGTTCATTCTTCATGGAAAACCATAGGGGGGTATTGTTTTATCACTACCACTGGCCAAAAAAAATAGTTCGTGTTTTGGAGGGAGTATAGGTTGACTCCATCCATAACTATGCTCAATCGTAGGTTTCGTACTTCATTATTTAATTTATCAAGCCTTGTATCCTCCATATTCTTCGTGGATATTGAATCTACTGAGATTCACATAACTCCTGGTTCACTTTTATGTTAGGAATGCCACCCCTTCAACATGGCTATTTGTTTGCAACAACATAGACTTTGAATCCTTAGAATTATAGGTATGTGCTTTGATATCTTATTAGGAGGACAATGTGCCTTACCCTTTTTATTTTATTTTATTTATGGTACCTGTCATGCCCACATTCCAGACATATCTCTTTGTTTGCATATTCATTTATGTATAGAATACAATCATTTAGAGATGCATGGTATGATATGTACTCAACACCCAACCTTTTCAGCATTTTCTTTGCCTCTGCACAACTATCGGGCAAGACATTATCACTGGAAAGTACCTTATATTTGAGTAACCTGCAACTAGAGGGAAATAGAAATGTATAGTCACATTAAGCATGAATAAAATCAACCATTTTCTTCCTTCATTGTGCGACAAGATTCCTTAAAAAATTAGGGGACTTAATGGTTAGTTACCTCAAAAGTGTCGAGAAACACATGCTTGACATACCATACATTGCTTTCAAGTTGCACATTCACATTGTTGTCCCTAGTTGGGTATGTTACCCCCCTCAACCTAGGGGTAACTATGGAGATCATGTCTCGAGGCCCACAAGTAGTAGACATGAAGTACTGAGAGCTAGATTGACTAGTAGAGACCCACATGGCCCCTCCTATCTTGACTTTCGCCTTCAGTCATCACCAACAATAGAGCAACATCCATACACCAGCTTGGTCCCAAAGGAAAAAAGGTCTTGCTTCATGAGGTAATAAGTCCAGTTTCATGGTAAGTGTCACTTTAATAATTGAAGCATTTGAATATGTTTCAAAAAATCCTTTCTTGATCACATAACATTTGCTTGGAAATTATACCCTTTGCCTTATTTAACCTTGGTGGATGTCATTGCGTCCTAGCAAGTTGGTCACCCTCGGGAATGGGATACTACTAGGGGGTTCCATGAAGAGTTATCATGCCATTCCCAATCATACTTATCACTTTCCATACTTCTTCCATTTCATCTCCTAATATTTTGGGTTTTTGGGCTTATTGACTGAAGAAGGGCATGTACCTCATTTCATGGGAAGAAGGGGCCATTAGGCTTGAAGGTTCCCTAGCAAAAACATCATGCAATAAAAGTTCACTCTGGGATCCTGAGAGCAATGAAGCACCTCTCTAAGAAAAGAAAAGGACCCATAAATAAATAAGTAATTAATTAATGTTTCTTTCCAAGGTAGAGCACTTGTGGGATATGCATTTCCTTTTTAGTGCCCTTTATTATCTTCAATTTGGAAAAGCATGCAAACCAAGGTAGAGCATATGTGGGTTATCGATTTCCTTTTTAGTGCCCCTTATTGTATTCAACTTGGAAACACATGCAAAATAAATGGTTATTAAAGGGCTTGGAAAAATATGCTTTAAAAAAAACAAAAAGAGGAAAAGGATATGGGTAGCCCTCAACAAAGGCACCCATAAATGAGACAATACAATCCCTTGTATTATCCAGAAGTATTACCCCACTCCACCTCATACTCACACATGACATATATAGGTTTCCCTTGGGAAACACCTTTGACTTGGCGATTGACTGACCCAATAGGATGCCTTGACATCCCTCCCACACCTAAATTTGACAAATTGTATAAGGTCTTTGAGCATTTGTTTAGTTTGAAAAGGGGGGTTTGATGCACATGTTTTAGTGGTTCCATTATTATATGTGTCTTACTTGGCATGATTCTATTGACTTATGGACCCTTAGAGGGCACATCTGTTTGTCTTTGCAGGACCTTTCCCGATGGATAGGTATTCATCAATAGATGATTGTGTTCAGACCTTCATGAGGGATTTGGAGCCCAAGGAGGGGTGCTAGACACAATGTCCAGGGCAGGCTTGTGATCATCATTTGCAAATTGAAGAAGGAGGTTGTTGCCTTTGGAGGCACTCTATCATGATTAGGAGATGATCTCCCAACTTCTCCCACTGGGACGTTGGCCTTTGGAGGCCTAGACATCACCCCTCAGGCTCATGACATCATTCTAGGGTGTGGTGCCTTGATGGAGGTGGGTTGACATGAAATTTGGCACATGTGGCATGATGTATGGACTTTGGAGGCCCAATGTTACACCTTTTCAAGCCCAACATTCTACATTAGGAGCTCAAAACCACCCTAGAAGGGCACAATGTCACCCTTTTAAGGGATATTTTGATGTAAAATTTAAATCTTGTAATTATAAGGGAAAATTCTCAAGGTCAACCCTATTATATTTTAAGGTTGACATTTTATGCCAAAGAAGGTGATATAAATACACATCTTGGAAATTCATTTTCATCATAACTCTTCCTTGCACAAGAGGATTAGATCTGATATTTTCACCCTAGTGGCAATATTGACTCTTTTACTTGGTGCAGTATCTCTTGGAGGACTTGCTTTGGATGTCACTTGACTTGTTTTGGTGGAAAATTTCTGCAACTATGGTTTTATGCTTGATTATTCTTGGTGAAGTAAGTAAAATCTACGATTTCATTTCATGCATTGAATGACTATGGTAAATTTTACTTGTTCATATTAAATATTTTGATATTGCTTGTATAAAACCCTAGGAGAGGAGCATAAGGTGCTTCCTCCTCTCTCTAGATCTTTCCACTCTTTAAATTGTGAAGGAACTATTGTCTAGAGTAAACTCCTAACACTTTAGTAGTTTGGTTCTAGAGGCTTGTTGCAATATATATATTTCAAGACTCTAAGGAGAGAAGAAATTGCTAGAGCCCAAATGTGCTTACTCTCTACTAAATTCATCTTTTGAGACTCAAAGTTTGAGGCCCTAAGGTGCTAGCTCCTCAACTTCATCTCATTATCCTTAGACATTATTATCATGATTATTTCTCCAAGTTATATTGTTGTTGTAAATGACCCCATAGCCCAAAAGGCACTAGTTCACTTGCTCTCTTGTGAAGGAATTGATCAAATAACTCTCAAATCTTATTGTCTAAGGCTTTTACTAACCTTTCCTAACCCTAGCTTAACTAAAATCACTAAATTTATTGCTGATATTCCAAAACACTGCCACAACCATCTATTTTTCTTCATTTTTATGTGTAATTCACTCTAACTGCTAGCTAACATACTAAAACATTTGTTGGGATAAGTGCTAAATAATCTATTTGATAAATGCTAAATTTTCACTGTATTCTCTTGCATTTATGAGTTTAATTTCTTGTGGATGTTACAAAATAACATTGGCTGTTATAAACTATCATCTCACTACAATTTTACTTTAGTCATTATATATTTATGTTGTCTATTGTTTATTGAGGTATTTTATCATATTGGTACTTGGAAATTGTTATATGCATATGCTATATTTTTCTTGTTCTAGGTAGGTACACATAACTCTTCCTTTGCATCAATTTCACAAACACATACCGTTTGAATTAGATAACCTATGAGAGGGCGCTCTGACCTTGACCATACCCTTGCTATGTGATCCCTTGAGGTTTTCGGAGATGCCCCCCCCTATGTTGGACGTCTTCCATCCCTAAAACATGGGGATTTCCTACTAAGGTGATGGTGGTAGGTTGTCTTGTAGTTACACCGATTTTATTTACTTGTCTTGGGATTGGACATGTGAAAATTGTGTGATAACATTTTGGTGCCATTTCTGGGGATAATTGAATCCGTTTTCCCAACGATACATCTTTGGTGAGCTTTTCCCGAAGCCCTTATCTTACAAGCTTACCTAGAGACTCCATTGAGGGTGATTCCCTCTTTTCTTTTGATAATCCCCGAGGGGTTATTTGGTGACTCCAAAATTCTTAGGGAGGTACTCTAACCCTCCCAATACATATAAGAAAAGGATTACCTGTAACTTTCCCGTAGTAAAATAATTGCTTGGTGGAAACGTTCCTTTGAATACAATGGCTCGTACTCAAGCTCAGATTCAAACTCAAACCCATAATCAAACTTAGAACTGAATTCAAAAGAAATGTGAGTCTAAGATCTTTAAGCCATTAGATATGTCATCCATCCTAGGACACCCCCAATAGATGCCTACAAAGTATGAAAAATGGTTTGCCTGGTTCACTGGTAATGATGTGACTAAAGCAAAAGATCATATGAGTAATTTCTGGGCCTTCTTTCAACTCTATCCCATAAGTGATGATGCCGAGGATTTGGTGATGAAAATCTTCTCTGCTACTCTTCAATATGTTGCTAGAATATGGTATGATAGTCTTCCTGATGCTAGTATCAAAACCATGGATCAACTAGACCAAGTTTTTATCAAAATATGGAGTGTTAAAGAATATTCTAACATGTTGTTAACATGACTCAATGATATCAAGAAATATGAGAATTATACTATTAGGGAGTTCCACACCAAGTTTGATAGGTTGCTACAAAAAATACCTAGAGTCATCACCCCAAAGGATATTACCTTCTCTTCCTCTATACCAAGGCATTTTCAGGGCAATTTGGATTCATGCTTAGGGAAAAGGGTCCAAGGAAAATTAATGAGGCCCATGAAATAACTACAAGAATCGAGGTTAATCTCTCCTCATCCAAGGTGGAACCTTTCTATGCCCCAAGGGACAAGGTTGATATTAAACCAAAGTTGGTTCACAACGCTCAGACCACCTAGGATATCAACGCTGCCTTGGCAAAGCTTCAAGATGGGGTGGATGATATGACAAGAAATCAGACCTTGATGGTGAATAGAATTACCAATTTGGAGAGAGCACAACAACAATATCCTAGGCATCCTTTCAAGGGATAGCCTTAGAATTTGAGTCAAGTATACAATCCTTGAAATGAACAAAGGGTTCCTAATACTCTCGCTCCCTCAAATGTTGTAGATGAAACCCCTTGGTGTTTTTAGTGTAGGGAAGAACATTGGGAGCATGAATCTCCAATGAATAGTGGGGACCTTGATCAACTGAACATTATGGATCATGTATTTACTAAAGAAACACAAGTATGTCTCAATATCACACTTGAACAACAGGAAGAAGGCATGAAAGAGGTAGCCAAAAGGGCTAGGATGGAAGTTGTAAACAATCTAGATGAAGATTCGAAGGAGAAACTGAAGAGGCAAGAGTTGCAAGTGTATAAAAGACAAAAGAGATCACCTTAAGCTCCTCCCACCGAACCCAACATTCCTTAGCATAAGATTCCACCTCCACTAGTTAGTAGGCTTTTTCCCCAATACCGCTTTGCCAAAAAATGACAACAATGACTTGAAATTTGACTTAGAAAGTGCTGTGGCGAAGATGAGTGTAACAATACCTCTAAAGGAAATAATCAAAGTTCCTTTAATGAAAAACAAGTTTGAGAAATTCTTCAAGGTACAAAATGAACCAAAATATCCCCCCATAATGCTACAAGTAGATCATTTCAGGGTACAATATGATGATCATCCACCATTATTTATGTCTCTACAAGTGAATAACAAACGCTTGAATAATTGCATGCTTGACTCAGGGGCAAGTGTAAATATGATGTCATTAAAGGTGATGAAATAGTTGGGTTTAAACACTATAAGGCCTTACATAAATGTGTGGGGGTTCAAATCCAGAGCTATACCCACTCATGGTGTGATAGAAAATGTGAAGGCCTACCTTTCCCGATACCCTGAAATAATTATCATGATGGACATTGTGGTGGTGGACGTCCTTGATGTATGGGGCATTCTCTTGTCTAGAAAGTTCGCTGCAACATTGGGTGGCACATTGCAGATGGACCTAATTATTATCAAATTAACTATGAATGATGGTACCTATGCTTGCTTACCCAATATGACTATGGACAAGGCTCACATTGAAGAACTAGACATTGATTTAGAAATAAAAGAAATACCCGAGCCGACCAAGGAATATCTTCCAAGGTTTTCTTCCGATGACTTACCTTTTTCTAATGAAGAGGATTTTGATGCCATACAATGGCCAAAAAAGGAAGAGTACCAACAACTTCTAGATAGTGTTGGTTGTGGAGCTTGATTATCTTCCTGATTCAGAGGTCTTGTTTCAAACATGTTTGGACCCCATTTCCTGATGGGGGGGTGTGGAGGGGATTTCCCCCCCACATCTGTATCCAGGGGTGCCGTCGACAATTTATGGAGCCCCCCCTTGGTGGGGGTTCAGGGGAAGCGCCCCCAAAGATAATTTTTTGGGAAAATTTCCTTGTAAAATGTTGTCATTTTGTAGTCAATATGGATCGTTCATTATAAGGTCATAGATTTGACAGAAGAAGTTAGGTTAGGGTTTTTCTCCCTATAAGGCAACCCTCTTTTATGATGAATGATATTATGGCCGTGTAAGAGATTGGATATTGTATTTTGAGAGAGGAGAATGTGAAACAAATATGAGGAAGTTACATCGAGTGTGTTGTAGGTTGTATCCCTTCATTTGCTGAATAATAAAAAGGAAGGAATTGACAATTTCTCTAGTGGACGTAGCCCACATCGGGTGAAACACGTATATATATGTCTTTGTTTTATTGTTAATATTTTGTGTTTTATTTCTGCATCTTTGTTTTATTTTATTGCTCCGTTATCCTATTTTTCTAACAACTAGTATCATAGCAAAAGGTAACTCGCAAGAAAAGAGGGTTCCTAGTTCAAGTGGGAGCAATGGCAGAAAATGGAAAGTTTAGGGTCGAGAAATTTAATGGCCAAAACTACTAGTTATGGAAGATGTAGATGGAAGATTATTTATATCAGAAGGATCTTTACCCACAATTGGGTGGAAAAACAAAACAACCGATGAGTATGAAGGATGAAGAATGGGAGGTTCTGTACATAAATGCACTAGGAACGATACAGATGTTCCTGGAAGTGTCAATGGATTTCAATATTTAAAAAGAAAGGACAATGAAGGATCTAATGGAGGCATTGGATAAACTATATGAAAAACCCTCAGCGTCCAACAAGGTATTTCTAATGAAGTGATTATTTAATATGAAGATGTCATAAGGTGGGCATGTTTCCGACCATTTAAATGAATTCAATAGAGTTACTAATCAAGTAAGTTCTGTAGGAGTGAAATTTGATGAAGAGGTTAAGGCTATTCTAACATTGTTCTCATTTCCAGAAAGATGGAATGACTTGGTAATGGCTGTAAGTAACTCTGTCTCCAGTTTAAACACTCTGAAATTTGATGATGTTGTTGGTGTTATCCTTGGGGAGGAAATGCGATGGAAAAGCACATGTGAGACATCGGGTAATGCGTTGACCATAGAGAATAGGGGAAGACAAAAAGAAAGAGGAAAGAGCTCAAGAAACCACATGAATTATAGGAAGGGAAGATCCAAATCCAAAATAGGAAAGATAGAATGCTATAATTGTGGGAAGAAAGGACATCTGAAGAAAGACTACAGATCTCCAAAGAAACAAAGAGATGGATAGCAGGAGAAAAATCAGGAAGCAAAAGTAATAGGTGATGTGTTACAGGATGATTTGATTATTTCTTTAGATAATATTATTGATTCTTGGGTAGTAGATTCAAGGGTTTCATTTCATGGCACACCCCATAGGAAATATTTCCAATATTATGTTCAAGGTGATTTCATATAGGTTTATTTGGGTGATGATGAACCATGTCAAATTGTTCGAATGGGTAAGGTACAAATAAAACAAAAGAATGGAAACCAATGGTTAGTGAAAGAGGTGAGGCATATACCAGATTTGGGAAGAAATCTAATTTCAACAAGGCAGTTGGAAAACAAAGGTTGTATATCTACATTTATAGATAAGGCGTGGAAGGTCACTAAAGGATCACTGGTAATGAAAAAATGAGAGAAGGTAGGTACATTGTATTTACGTACTAGTGATGCTGACTCTTCTATATCTTTAGCTTTTACAAGAGTGGATACAACACCGTGGCATCATAGGCTTGGAAACATGAGTGAGAAGGGGATGCATATACTTCACAAAAGGAATTTGTTTCTAGATCTTAAACAATTTGATTTGGATTTCTGTGAGCATTGTGTTAATGGAAAGCATAAGAGAGTCAGATTTCTCAGAGTCGGAAAGGAAAAGAAGAGTGAAAAGTTAGAGTTTGTGCATAGAGATGTATGGGGACCGACTCATGTCTCATATCTTTGTGGCTCTCGATATTATGTTACTTTTATTGATGATGCAACTAGAAAAACTTCGATTTATTGAATTCAACAAAATTATGATGTTTTTGACATTTTTAAGAAATGGAAAGCTTTGGTTGAGAATGAGACAGAAAAAAGGTTGAAGTATCTTAGATCAGACAATGGAAGTGAATACTATAGTAAGGAGTTTGATTATCAGTATTCATACCATGGGATTCGTAAAGAGAAAACAGTTCCAAGAACACCACAAGAAAATGGTTTGTCAGAAAGGATGAACATGACAATCATGGAACGTGAAAGGAGTATGAGATTGCATGCTGGGTCGCCCTTACAATTATGGGAAGATGTTGTAGATACTGTTGTTTACTTAATAAACAAAGGGCCTTCAAGCTCCTTGGATGGTGGAATTCCAGAGGAGGCATGGACATGTAAAAAGGTAAACTACTCATTTTTGAAGACTTTTGGTTGTGAAGCATTTGTCCATATTGATAAAGAAAATAGAACAAAGCTTGAGGAAAAATCCAAGAAGTGTACCTTTATTGGATACAGTGTTAATGATTTTGGTTATCACTTATGGGATTATGCAAATATTAAAATCATTAGGAGTAGAGATGTGGTATTCAATGAAAATCTCATGTATAAAGATCAATTGCAGGGAAATAAATAGGAAAATGAAAACACAGAATACACAGTGCTTGATGAAATCAAAGAAAATTAAATTCCAAAAGTACCAGAAAATAAAAAAAGTACAACAATAGGAGCAACATGCACCTCAAACTCTTGCAAGTGTTGTTAGAAGATCTATTGGGTTAAGTAGACCCCCTGAATGATACTTTCCTTCATTGTATTATTTATTGTTGACTTACTCCGGTGAACCAGAAAGGTATGAAGAGGCAATGCAGGTAGACATTAAAAAGAAGTGGGAAAGAGGAAATGGATTCCTTGGTAAATAACTAGACTCATGACTTGTTTCAATTACTTGCAGGAAAAAAAACATTCCAGAATAAATGGGTTTACAGTTTGAAGGAAGAAGATGGAGGCAAAAAGCAGTACAAGGCTAGATTTGTTGTAAAGGGGTTTGCATAAAAGAAAGGTACAAAATGAAACATTTTCCCCCATTGTTAAAATGACTTCAATTAGGACTATTTTAAGTCTTGTAGTAGTAGAAGATTTGCATCTTGAACAGTTAGATGTAAAAATGACTTTTCTCCATGGTGATTTGGAGGAACAGATTTATATGCAGCCGCCACAGGGGTATGAGTTCAAAGGGAAGGAAAATTTGATATGCAAGTTGAAGAAGAGCTTGTATGACCTAAAGCAAGCTCCAAGGCAGTGGTATTTGAAGTTTGACAGGCTTATGACAAAACAAGGTTATAATAGATGTCATTTTGATAACTGTGTTTATTTTATGAGGCTAGAAAATGGAATATATATTATCTTGCTATTGTATGTAGATGACATGCTTGTTGTAGGGTCTAACATGCATGATATCGATTTTCTCAAATGGAAATTAGCTAATTCATTTGCGGAGAAGGATTTGGGTGCTGTAAAGAAAATCCTTGGTATGCAAATAACAAGAGAGAACAAAAATCACAAATTGACATTGTCTTAGAGTGAGTGCACAGAGAAGGTGTTAGAGAGGTTTAGAATGTAGAATGCAAAACTAGTTAGTACACATTTGGCCAACCATTTCAAATTAACCAAGCAAATGTGTCCCAAGACATAGGAGTAGATATAATACATGTCGAGGGTCACTTAGTCATCAACAAGAATAGATATTTCACATGCAGTGGGATTTGTGAGTAGGTATATAAACAATCCAGGTAAAGAACATTGGGAGGCAGTAAAGAAGATTCTGAGGTATTTGAGATGTACTACTACTCATGCATTATTTTTTGGAGGTTCAAACACCGTTCTACAGGGATATGTTGATTCAGATATGGGAAGTGATAAAGATAGCAGGAGGAGCACCATCGTGTATGTTTTTACTGTAGGTGGAAGAACAATAAGTTGGATTTTGAAACTACAAAACGTTGCTGCACTTTCAACAACGGAAGCAGAGTACGTTGTTGCTACAGAGGCTAGTAAAGAAATGATTTGGTTACAAATGTTTATGGAGGAATTGGGAAATCAAAAGGAGAATAGCAGGTTGTACTATGACATATAGAGTTCCAGTCATCTTGCAAAGAACTCAATCTTCCATTCTAAGACTAAACATATACAACTCAAGTACCATTTAATACGATCCATCTTGGAAGTTGGACAGTTGAAGTTGGAAAAGATACATACTAGCCATAATCCTACATACATGTTAACAAAGGTAGTAACCAGGGAGAAAATAAGTTCCTGCTCAGTTTTAGTTGGCCTTCAAGCATGGAGGTGAAGATGAGAGATTTTCTAGGTCCAAGGTGGATCATCGTCCAACCGGTACAACAACACTGGAGTTGATGTGATTAGTCTGCAACTAGGATATTGTTGGTTGTGGAGCCTCATTATCATCCTGATTTAGAGGTCTTGTTTCAACCACGTGTGGACCACATTTCCTGATGGGGGGGCTTCCCCCCCGACATTTAGAGGCAGGGAGGTAATGACACTTTATGAATCCCCCCTGAAGAGATATTTTTAGGAAAATTTCCTTGTAAATATTGTAATTTCGTAGTCAATCAGGACCGTTTATTATAATGTCACAAATATGACGATATAAGTTATGTTAGGTTTATTTTCCCTAGAAGGAAACCCTCTTTTATGAGGAATTGTATTGCAGTTGTGTATGAGAGCGAATATTGTATTATGAGAGAAAGAAGAGGAAGTTACAACAGGTGTGTTGTAGGTTGTATCGCTCCATTTGATAGATAATAAAAAGGAAGGACCCGACAATTTCTCTGGTGGACGTAGCCCACATCGAGTGAACCACATATATCTATATCTTGATTGTATTGTGTATTATCTATGCTTTCTTATTTTGTAAATAAAAATTTGTATTACCTCAAAAATTCAAGGAACATATACATATGGAGGAACTTGTGGTTTGTTTTTCCAAAAATTGGAAACCAAAACTAGACCTAGGCTTTGAAAAGAGGTCCATTACCATATTGAATGTCATACCTAAGATAAACCAAACGATGTAATAAAGAAGGAGGCCAAAGGCTGAGATTGTGTTCCTCTAATATGTAGCAAAATAAAGATAAACATGAGAATGTCAAACACCAGAAGCACCTCAATCACCATCAGTTGGCACAGAGTGAAGAAAAATTGGAGAAAAAGTGAAAGGATGACAACAAGTTGGGAAATATCATTTTTTAGGCTATCTTGAAATAGAGTCGAAGGATATATCCAACTGGCAATTAAGGATTTCCTGATGGTGAAGATGGTCCGTGATGTCCCTACGAAGATAAAATATGAGTTGCAATTCCTCCATTGAGAAAATTTGCTGAGGAATCATTGCAAGCAAAACATCCTCGATTCGTGTAACCTCTGTAATATGAACCAAATTTGCAGGGTCCTCTTCTTTAGCTGAAACAAGATCCAATTCTTCAAGAACAAGGCAACTACAATACTCCTCCAACATCCATTCCAAAGAGTTTTCATCCCCTTGAACTGGGGGGACTACCGGGTTATGGGAATTCACTAGGGAGCCGTCGTGGGATCCTCCATGGGCCATAACAGAGTCTTCAAGACTTCCTTCTCCATGAAGACAAGGTCACAGTCATAAACATCCCAATTCTGAGCTGTGGAGGGAGACACAACATCATGCGGGGCGGGTAGTTGAGACGAAGAAACTGGAAGAGCAAGACTGGTGCATCTGGCTATGAAATTGTAATAGGAAGGGCCACATTTTGACTTGTATAGCTCTTGAGGCATAATGACAATGAGGTTGCAGAGGATAATTCACAGAAAAGGAGACAAAACTAGTGTGCCAGAGGTCGGGAGTGACTTTGAAAGAAAATGAATGGGAAATTAGAGCTATCCGCTAGTGAGAACAACATAATTAAACCAGATCCTGTCATGGTAATTGTTGTAGAGCACATGTGGATGATAATCTGTACCCAAGTACCATATCTAATGGAAACCACCTCCATGCCAAACCTGCACATTAACTTCCCCCAATGACACAGACGCCCATTCATAAATTCAAAGTTATGAATAAAGAAGACAAAGATCTGTTGGTTAGACCAAGCCAATATGATGTCCTTAAAACACAATCCCATCCCCCTCTCTTAATACAATACACCAGAATAATACATGAAGTAGTTGATCCTAAATGAGGGGAGTACACATAAGGAGATTTGGTCTTGGAGTGGGATATGAAAATGGGCCAGCCCAATAATCATAAGGGTTCTAAGAAGTTTTGGCTGGGTCCATTTAAGGTTAGAGGGAAGTCTGTTAATGAATCTTACTACCTGAAAAAAATAAAGGAAAGGAGACGCCCATTACCAGTTAGTGGGAATCTCCTCAGGGCCCATTGTGGGGAGGAGACTTGAATTCTTAGTCTAGTATAGTTAGTATTAGTAGGTAGGTAGGAATTTGCATCTTGAATCTCATTGTATATATGTTTCATATTACATATAATGGTAGTATAATTTGCATATAGTTTGCATACATGATGATGATTTACATATTTTCTTCTTGCACCTTGCATCATTGCTATGTCATACTTATATTTTTTGATGATCATATTCACATGTTAGAATAAAAATATTGGAAAAATTTATTTTCAACATTTGCTTTGGGATTTTGATAATTTATATAAGAATAAGGGGTGATAGAACCACCCTAGATGCTATGATTATTTTGCTTGAGTGTGTAGGAACATGTCATACCAGAGATGCTAAGGTTCTCATGCTCTATACAATGAGCACATGTCCCCAAGTAGGGGCTTGATGTTACCCCCCTCGTCCTAGGGGTAACTAAGGAGATCATGTCTCGAAAGGTAGCACACATGGAGTGTCGAGAGCTAGATTGACTATAAGAGCCCCTCCTATATTGACTTACACCATTGGTCATCACCAATAGTAGAGCAACATCCATCACATCGTCTGGCCCCAGAGGACAACAAGTCTTTCTTCTTGAGGCAATAGGTCCAATTTCATGGTAATTGTCATTTTAATAATTGAAGCATTTGAATATGTTGCAAAAAATCCTTTCTTTATTACATAACATTTGCTTGGAAATTATACCCTTTGCCTTATTTAACCTTGGTGGGTGTCATGACGTCCTAGTAAGTTGGTCACCCTCGGGAATGGGGTGATACTAGGGGGTTCCTTGAAGAGTCATCATACCATTCCCAATCATACTTATCACTTTCCATACTTCTTCCATTTCGTCTCCTCACCTTTTGGGTTTTCAGGCTTATTGAGACAAGAAGGGCATGTACCTCATTTCATGGGAAGAAGGGGCCATTAGGCTCAGAGGTGCCTTAGCAAAAACATCATTCAATAAAATATCATCCTGGGATACCGAGAGCAATGAAACACCTCTCTAAGAAAAACGAGGGACCCATAAATAAATAACTAATAAATTAATGTTTCTTTCCAAGGTAGAGCGTTTGTGGGTTGTGCATTTCCTTTTTAGTGCCCCTTATTGTCTTCAACTTGGAAAAGTATGCAAACCAAGGTAGAATGTATGTGGACTATGCATTTCCTTTTTAGTGCCCCTTATTGTCTTCAACTTGGAAACACATGCAAAATAAATGGCTAATAAAGTGATTGAAAAAATATGCTTTAAAAAAAACAAAAAGAGGAAACGGATGTGGCTAGCTCTCAACAAAGGCACCCATAAATGAGACAACACAAGCCCTTGTATTTGATGAAACCCCATACCTAGAAGTATTACCTCGCTCCATCTCATACTAAAACATGAAATAGATAGGTTTCCCTTGGGAAACACCTTTGACTTGGGGATTGACTGACCCAATAGGATGCCTTGACACCCCTCCCACACCTAAATTTGACAAATTGTTAAGGTCTTTGAGTATTTGTTTAGTTTGAAAAGGGGGGTTTGATGCACATGTTTAAGTGCTTCCATTATTAGATGTGGATTACTTGGCATGATTCTTGTGACTTATGGAACCTTGGAGGGAACATATGTTTGTCTTTGTAGGACCTTTCCCGATGGACATGTATTCATGAGGAGATTCTTGTGTTCAGACCTTCATGAGGGATTTGGAGCCCAAGGGTGGGTGCTAGACCCCACGTCTGGGATAGGTCTGTGATCACCATTTGCACATTGAAGAAGGAGGTCACTGCCTTTGGAGGCACTCTATCATGATTAGGAGATGAGCTCTCACCTTCTCCCACTAGGATGCTAGCCTTTGGAGGCCTATACGTCACCCCTCAGGCTCATGACATCATTCTAGGGCTTGGTGCATTGATGTAGGAGGGTTGACATGAAATTTGGCATGTGTGGCATGATGTATGGCCTTTGGAGGCCCAACATTACACCTTTTCCAGTGCAACATTCCACGTTAGGAGATCAATGTCACCCTTGAAGGGCATGACGTCACCCTTTTAAGGGATATTTTGATGTAAAATTTAAATCTTGTAATTGTAAGGGAAATTTATTTGGGTCGGCCGTATTATATTTTAAATTTGACATTTTAGGCCAAAGAAGGTGATATAAATACACCTCCTTGCAATTCATTTCCATCATAAACCTTCCTCACACAAGAGGATTAGATTTGGAATTTTCACTTTAGTGGCAATATTGGCTCTTTTACTTGGTGCACTATCTCTTGGATGACTTGCTTTGGATGTCTCTTGGATTGTTTTGGTGGAAAATTTCCGCAACTAGGGTTTTATGTTTGATTATTCTTGGTGAAGTAAGTAAAATATGTGATTTCATTTCATGCATTGAATGATTATGGTAAATTTTACTTGTTCATATTGAATATTTTGATATTGCTTGTCTAATACCCTAGTAAAGGAGCATAAGGTGCTTCCTCCTCTCTCTAGATCTTACCCTTTAATTTGTCAAGGAACTCTTGTCTAGAGAACTTTAGGAGTTTGGTTTTAGAGGCTTGTTGCAATATATATATTTCAAGAATCTAAGGAGAGAAGAATTTGATAGAGCCCAAAGGTGCTTGTTCTCTAGTAAATTAATCTTTTGAGACTCAAAGTTTGAGGCCCTAAGGTAATAGCTCCTCAACTTCATCTAATTATCCTTAGAAATCATCATCATCATCATCATCATCATTATTATTATTTTATTTATTTATTTTTATTTTTATACTGGTGGAATCGACAACTCGCGGTTCTCGTACTTGCGTGACACAGGGTCGATACCCATCCACTACCACTATAACCCCAGGTGCACCACACAACTCGCAAGCATGGAGCACAAGTAAATTGGGGTGAGAATCGAACTTGAGACCTCCTTTACAAATTTCCTTCCATTTACACGGCTCTTAGACATCATTATTATCATCATTATTTCTCCAAGTTATATTGTTGTTGTAAATGACTCAATTTCCCAAAATTCACTAGTTCACTAGCTCTCTTGTGAAGGAATCAATAAAAAAACTATCCAAATTTATTGTCTAAGGATTTTACTAACCTTTCCTAACCCTAGCTTATCTAAACTCACTAACTTTATTGCTGTCGTTGCAAAACACTACTACAACCATTTAATTTGCTTCATTTTTCTGCATAATTCACTCTAACTGCTAGCTAACATACTCATAAATTTCTTGGGATAAGTGCTAAATAATCTATTTGATAAATGCTAAATTTTCATTGTATTCTCTTGCATTTCCGAGTTTAATTTCTTGTGGATGTTGTTTTTTCCAAGGAAAAAAACGTAATTTTATTTCATCAGATGTGAAAAAAATTACATTCTGCAGATACACTTTCAAAGTGTATTCTTGATCAACTGTTGTGTCTAGAATCTGATTGCTATTGATGTAGCTCAAAAATTTCCATCCTGTAAAGGTGTTGGTTGTGGAGCCTGGTTATCTTCCTGATTTAGAGGTCTTTTACTTTCAGCCGTGTTTATACCCCATGAAGTATTTACACCCCAGAAGTATGTACACTCTTCCATGCGGGGGAGTGCAAAGGGGGGGTACCCCCTCTGCGGGGTCCGGGGGGGCTATCCCCCGGGCTGGGGGCGAAGCCCCCGAAGCAAAAATTGCCTTGTAAAAGTATATTGTAATTTCATTGTAAATCTGGACCGTTGATTATAAGGTTGCAAATCTAACGATAGAGATTATGTTAGGGTTTTTTTCCCTAGAAGGCAACCCTCTTTTATGAGGGAAATGTATTGCGGCTATGTATGTTGGTGAGTATTGTATTCTGAGAGAGGAGACTGTGAGAGAAAGAAGAGGAAGTTACAACGGGTTTTGCTGTAGGTTGTATCCCTTCATTTTGCTGGATAATAATAAAGAAAGGACCTGGCAATTTCTTTGGTGGATGTAGCCCACACTGAGTGAGCCATGTAAATCCGTGTCTCTCTTGTATTGTGTATCTTCTGTGTTTTATTTCTGCATTTGTTTTATTTTATTGCTCCACGGTCCTGTTTTTCTAACAACTGGTATCAGAGCGTAAGGTAACTCGCAGGAAAAGAGGGTTCCTGGTTCGAGTGGGAGCAATGTCGGAAGATGGAAAGTTTAGGGTCAATAAATTTAACGGCCAAAACTACCAGTTATGGAAGATGCAGATGGAAGATTATTTATATCAGAAGGATCTATTCCTACCATTGAGCGGAGTAGCAAAGAAGTCGACGGCCATGAAGGACGAAGAATGGGAGATTCTTGACAGAAAGGCTCTAGGAACGATACAGTTGAGTCTGGCAGCGTCGATGGATTTCAATATCTCGAAAGAAAAGACAACGAAGGGTTTGATGGACGCGTTGGCCAAATTGTATGAAAAACCCTCGGTGTCCAATAAGGTATTTCTAATGAAGAGATTATTTAATATGAAGATGTCGGA
>ML782567.1:662060-675482 GCA_009831015.1 Picea engelmannii | reverse complement strand
CATGCGAGGTAGAAAAGAACCATAGACCGAGTGCCTATCCATTGGGTTGTTTCCAAAGCACGTGTGTAACCTGCTCTGACCTGTCACCATTATCCATCGGTAAAATGTTATTGTTAATTAATCCTCAGATACTTGGTAGAGTCCCTGCAATTAATCACCCAGATGTTTGACATGACTATGCACTCATCTTGCGTTAGCCTTTGTGTTAACTCTAGGTGTTCTTTGATCTCGCAACGAATTTTCCTCCGTGATTTAAAACAACGCCCATAAAACATCAATGAAAGAAAGTATATTAATTAACTCATCATAAAAGAGAGCATGCATAATGAAAACTTGGACTTAAATGAAAGAAAGTATATTAATTAACTCATCATAAAAGAGAGCATGCATAATGAAAACTTGGACTTAATAACTGAGCAATTTGTCTTCAAACCAAAACTTCAAAGGGAACCTCAGGTACAAACAACGCATTTCTCGGGCTAATGGCATTTTGAATTGCCATTTTAATATGCTCGCCAGTTAAATCCTCGCATGAATCCATCGCATCATGTCTTGTTATCTGAACTGCACTGCTTACCTGTCTTCCCAAGAATCTCTGCAACGTTTCCCTCACAAAATGACAATGGACAAAACAAAAACAAAATATGCTTACTCAATTGCATTGCTGCCAGTACACGGTATCTGCTTTAGATGAGAAGTGTTTGTCTCGCATTAAATCTATTCCGTTGTAGTAAGAGTCTAAATCGTGAATAATTATTCTTCATGACTTTTCCAAAGATATAAGCAGGTGGGGAGGACCATTGTCAAAAATCTGAATGGACTGAATGAGCCACGGAGGACCATTGTCAAAAATCTGAATGGACTGGAATCGGGTATCCCAATGGTATGATGCAGTATACTTTGGTCTTATAATTATTAGAATTAGTCCCTCTGATGATATAGACGACGAACAGATACACAGGCTTCTCGTGGTTTGCGCTTGATGCTGTCTATGCTTGGACGCTGACGTGTGAACGAGTTATGACACCAGAATCCTCATATCTCATCTCTCATCCTATAATGTGCTATGTGTTCATCGACGCTATGAAGAGGAGCTTGCGCTTTGCTATGCAGAATCGAAAGAATTGGTGCCGTGTTGCAGACGATACCACACTACCTCCACCTGCAATCGATCATCCTCTGCAATCTTCGATCAAATCGAGAAGATGTCGAATTTTCCTGCATCAATATTCTGGCTATATTTGCAAAGTCGACTCTTCTTGCCTGCTTTTCAGGGAACTGTCATGATTCCATCCAACCTGATGATGCCGAGGAGGCTCACGATGACAGTAATAATTTTGGATCAGTTTGGTTTGCAGTGTCAGAGTTTTGACACCTGCGTGTGTCCTCCAGTGCGCACTCACGAATCTCAGTCGAACGCCAAACATTTGATATTTGGATGAGCCCTCGAACTATCTTGGCACTCTTTGTATGGTTTTGTCCCACATTTATGAATATAAATGAAAGTAACGTGTTTAAATTCACTGAGGGTTGTAAGTTTGATAAATCAGTTGTGCACCCATAGCGCCCCTTGCGGGCTCTACCTCTATGCTACTTGATGCAGGGTGCATATTTTCTTTATCTCGATAGTTGTAGGGCTCGGATAAGTGGAGATTTGGCCTGTGCGCCCCATAATTTTGGTAAAATGAACTTCGGCCCTATAATCAACCCGAGGGCAGAAAAATTTACTATTTTATCTCGGTAGTTGTAGGGCTCGGATAAGTGGAGATTTGGCCTGTGCGCTCAATAATTTTGGTAAAATGAACTTCGGCCCTATAATCAACCCGAGGGCAGAAAAATTTACTATTTGGTAAAATGAACTTCGGCCCTATAATCAACTCGAGGGTTTAAAAATTTACTATAAGAGTCAAAATCAACTTAATAAAACCAAAATTTTTATGCCCAAATTCAACCAATGATTTAATGTAGACAATCCAAGAACCCAATGATGATTCTTAGCAAAAATTCTCTTATGCCACAATTCTAAATTTTTCATGTGTCAATATCTAGCTTCAACTGCGGACGACATCCTCTCTGCACGGTGACAAAAATTGTATACCAAGTGCTCGATCCATTCAGTTGATCCCATCTCAAAGACTGCACCTGTACCAATCCTTCATCCGAAACTAAATGAACTGAAAGTTGAAACTGTAAATTGATAGCTGTCGAAAATTGAAAACACACATGCTGAAGTTCAAAACTGAAACTAACAAAAATGCTTGGTCTTCAAGCTTATTTATATGCAAATGGTCCTACCCTATTTGCTGAAACTAACGTTGAATCAAGTGATCTCAAAGTTCCAATGAAGTCGGTCAAGTAAATAGTTTCTTGACTGCAACTTGCTTTCAGCTCCTCCAGACAGAAAAAAGAGCTCGACAAATGATAACTCAAACTGCAAACTCCATTTTATCCCAGCATCCTTGAACAACAGGTACTCCGTCTTCTATGATGATTTCATCTTACTGGCAAAAGGGTCTTCGAAAACATGTAAAACTGTCCCTTTTTTAAAATCCGTCCAAAGACAAGGATTTCTTTCATCTGGCTTACTCTTCTCAAATTGACATGCATCAATATGATCGTCTTTCACATCATCCACAATAGAGACATGCTTTATGTGCTCTTGGAAATATTTAGATGAAACGACAATCTCATGTGTTTGAGAAAAATCCAAAAATGCTCCTTCATGTGCTTGAATAAGAATGTCATCCTGGCTTTTTAAAATTTCTGAATATGTCAAATCAAGAGAGGTGAAATCATGAATGGATTCCGTAACATCTAAAAGACCTAAAACAACTTGCTTTTCTTCAATATTTCCTTGTAAGTTTGAGTAGCTATCTTCATTAATGGTTTTACTGCCTAGACTTTCTGCACATACAATTTCAATAGCCTGATTCTCACCAATTTCTTCATGATACAAGTCTTCAGAAAAGAAATTAGCTGTAAAACAATTTGAATGACTCTCCCCATACTTTTGACTGTAATAAGGATGACAAAGCTGTGAATTTTCATTAATTTCATGGGATATGACTTGACTGTCAACATTATGGTGCAAATTTGTTTCATTTTCAGGAAAAGAAGAAGCTAATGTTTGCTCGGAATGATCTTGTGTACCAATACAACTAGTCTCTACTAGCTCTTCCTGATGAGAAGCTAGTTCGTAAAGGGGTTCTTCTATTTCATCATACATTAAGTATTTGTCATTAATATCAATCCCCATGCGTTGAATAAGATTGTCAAAGTTTCCACAGAAGTTTTCAACCAGAACTAAAGATGGGTAACTTTCCTTATAATTCACACAAAATACTGAATAAAAGTCTTCAAGGGAAAATAGACTAGCAGATGGCAATCCTTCATACCAGGATTGTAGCTCTTAGCAAGTTGCTGCTTGTAAAACAAAGGTTGTAGCCTCAAGAGGAGTTGGAGCTCATAAGAATGATAATGTATAGAAAACAAAGATTACTTATCATATCAAGAACAAGAGGTTTTTCCCTTTATGGGTTTCCTCAAGAAATATTTGTCTCTGTATATTTCATGTGTGTGATTGATGTTGAATATTCTATTGCTTACTTCCCTACTTTATTGTGATCATCATTGAGTGTTCTGTAAAGAGTTCAAAATGAGGATACTTGTTTAAGCATAGTAACAACTAATTCACCCCCCCTCTCAGTTGTCCAACAAAGTTGCCAAGGGCGGTTTGGATCCACACCGCTCTGCCTCCTGCAATCCACCACCAACTACCACATACCTCTCTAGCTATACCATGGTTTCGATTGCCGGACCGCTCAAGGATGTTAACGTTCAATCATTTTCCATCCCCGCAATGAAGTGTGGTCGTCGATCATGTTGCAATCTGCGATCTGGGTAACCCTGCCATTTTTGCATCCCTGCTAAAGTTTTCTTAGTCTTCTAGTTTTAGACTTCCTCTAACCCAATTTAGCGATGGTGCCAATTTGGAACTTTGAGACTTTGGCGGTCTGGTGCTTCAGCGATTTCAGCCTATGCTAAGTTGAAAAACACCCGTGGAGTGGTAGGGCCCGAAGCGACGTGGCAACCTAGTGTCTCTTTGGGACTTCAGGGGTTTGACACTTAGGGACTTCGAGAGTTCAAGATGTAAAGCATGGAAATCTCCCGAAGTAACTTTCTCCCGATTGACGTGGCAATCTCTCATCACTTTGACACTTTAGGCTTCGAGACATCGGGATTTCGGGATGTAAAGTGTGGAAATATCCCAAAGTAACTTTCTCCAGATTGACGTGGCAGTCTCTCGCCACGTCGGTACTTTGGAAGTTCGAGATGTAAAGTGTGGAAATATCCCAAAGTAAATTTTTCCTGGTTGATGTGGCAGTCTCTCATCACTTCGACCCTTAGGGCTTCGAGAGTTCGGGATGTAAAGCATGGAAATCTCCCGAAGTGACAATGTTACGAAGTGATCAGGTGGCCTGATGTCATATGATGTCACGACTGTTGATGTGTCATGGAAAGAAGGGTGACACGTGTCACGTGAAAATGAGTAGATGACATTCCCAAAGGTGCCTACAGTGAATGCCACGTGTCAGTGCCATATGGGTTCCATGTGGCTCTGACGGATGATCGCCACACGTTTGAACTGATGAGTGCCAAGTGTCTTTGATACTTCGGCGTTTCGTCGTTTCAGCGTTTGGGAGTTTATGTTTGCTCTGAATTGAAAAGTCCTGAATTGGTACGGGCCTGGAGTGACATGGCGGCTTGACGTCATTTCAACATTTTGACGCTTCGATGTTTTGGCACTTCGGGGCTTCTGTCTAGTCGTTAATCCTTGCACGACTTTGAAACTCCGAATGCATGAGAGCCGTTAATCTGAACTGTACATGGGATCTGTTAGCACTCTGTAAATTTTGTCCAGCTGATAGACAAACGACAGAGGTAACTGTTTCAACCTACTTTAGATATGGGCACTAGCTTGCTTAACTCAGAGAGGGATCTATCGTGTCACTAGATATATCTTTGTCAATCAGTGGCTAGGTTCATATTGTTTTGGTTTTTTTTTATAAAATTGTTGGCAAAGAAGGGGAGGAGCACTCAGGGCTATCGAGTTAAAATTATGGAATTGAATGAAAACAATGACTAGCCAGTAGAACTCTCCAGAGGATAAAGGCTAAATGAGGCAATGAATCTGAGTTGTTAATTGAGTTTAAGCAGGGTGTAAGAAGAAAGAGAAACCAAATAACTGCATCAAAACATTATTGAAATGAATTGTGAATTAGTTAAGAGGAAATTCACACAGTTTAAATTGCTTAAGCCGAGAGCATCACAAGATGAATTTTGAGCTTTTAACTATCCAATTTAAATAGAAGATAGTACAAATGGAAATAAATAATCATAAGAAATACATACGATGAGATAAGACAAAACTCATATCACCACCATTAGAATATTTTCATAGAGACTTCAAAAGCTTCTGCATATGTATTCAATTCAGCTCCAAAAAATTACAATAGAGTTTAGAAGCAACAAAAAGGTGTCCTTGCACTTCTTCCAACCCTGATACATACGTATCTCTTGACATTTATACAAACACTGAGTCCTTTCGTTTCCAAACCGGTTACAAATAAAGAAACGTTTCGTTTGGAAACCGTTTACACGAAAAAATAGGCTTCAAAACTCCACCTGTAAATATCAAACCGTAAAATATGTGTAAAATCTGAGAACGATTTTTGTATATAATATCATTATGAAGAAAAAACTCTCTCGGTTTCTCCAAATGTATGTCCAAATGGCCAGAACACATGCCGCAAAAACATGTCTCGAACAAGAAATCATGAAAAATGAAAAATAGGGTTCAAATATTTCTTTGAATCTCCTGATCCGTGACACCTGTGTAAAATATGGGAGAGGTTTTTGTACATCATCTTGTCTTGAATAAAAACCTCTCTCGATTGAGTAAAGAAAACGCTCTGAATGCGCGCGGAGGTAAAAAGCTGAGCTAGGGTTCGTGCCTCTGCTACCATGCTGAGCCAGGGCGGAGGGGAGCCGCCGCCCCCTCCCTCCCCAACTGCGTCCTTCAGCAAACTAATCACTGCATGCAGGAAGAAAGCGATCCAAGGTGAACCGTCAAGCTTTGTAAGAAGACTGGAGGACGTACCAGAAATCAATCTTCCCCCGGAACAACCAATGAAGGTAGCACTCTCCTTATCAGAGCGAGGTCTGGTAGGTCAGTTCATGGGGCTCTGGCCCTCAACCATGACAACAGACAACTGGATCCAAAGGAACTGGAGGCCATTATTAAAAAACAGTGTAACCTGCTACGCCGTTGGAAGGGGCTACTTCATCTTCGAGTTCATCTCCCAGGAGGATCGTGACTTAATCTTCAGGAACGGGCCATACTTCATGGGCACACAGGGCCTTTATCTGAATCGATGGACTCCAAACTTCGATCCAGCCTCGGAAGTGCCAAAATACGTCCCGGTCTGGGTCAGACTTCCAAATCTGCCAATCCACTGCTGGAACTCCTCATCACTGCAAGCTATCGAGAATGGACTAGGCCATTGCATTGACAAAGCTGACCCAAAAGACCAATATTCTTGTGCCAGAATCTGCGTGGAAGTTGATTTGGAAGTAGGCTTGCTGGAAGCGGTAAAACTGAAGGTGGGGGAATGGCACCACCTTCAAAAACTGGACTATGAACAACTACCGTTTAAATGCAGAGGATGTCATGAATATGGACATTTCCAGAGAAACTGCCCCAAAACCCCACACACAGAGAAAGCAGGGGAGGAGGGATGGCAGCAACCCCGAAAAGGAAGAACGAAGTCCAAAGGCCCAAGAAGGGACAACCCAACTCCGGCTCAAGGCAACCTAGGAAATCTAGAGACGAAAAACAGTTTCAAAGCACTGGAAAACGAAGGTGAAACGATAGATCCAAGCAACACCAGACAAGGTGAAGAAGGAAGAGGCGACCAAATCCCGGAAACCGGAGGAACCTCAAAAGCAACAGAAGGAACTGAGAAACCATCTCCCCCCCAAGGAATGAGGCGGATCAAGGCATTGAGGAGGGAGAGATCTCGTCAGGGAATGAAACAGACAGAACGAGTGAAGCCTGGGACACTCCAAAGAGGCCAGGCAGAGGGAGGAAATCCAAAAAAGCAGAAAGGGACCAAGAAACTTACAAGGACATTCTCAAAGGAGCACAACCAACCATCAAGCAACTAATCGGAGTAAGGAAAACCAGGAAGCTGACTAAGGCCTCCCAAGGAGGTCACTCCCCCCCTCAAAATAATCAATGAAGATAACATCCTGGAACTGTAGGGGTATCGGCAGCAAAAAGAAGGAAGAAGCTCTCAGGGATATAATCAAAGCAACGAGAACGGACATCCTACTTATCCAGGAAACTGAGATGAGTCAGCATGACTCTATAAAAGTTTTAAAAAACGTATGGAGAGGCAACCAAGGTTTAGCCGACAATGCTAGAGGCGTGTCAGGAGGACTCTGCACTTTGTGGAACGACTCCAAAATAGAACTTATCCTCTTCGACCTTTGCATGCATTGGATATTCACCCAACTGCTCCACAAGGAATCAGGACAAACGGTAAGTCTCTTTAATATTTATGTTCCACAACATATAGAAGAGAAAAAGGATTGCTGGCAAACCCTTCAAGACTACCTAACAGATAATGAGCTGGAAAATATTATTCTAGGGGGGGACCTAAACGTAACTCTAGCTCAAGAAGAAAAACGGGGGGGGGGTCTATCGTAAGGGACCCAGCCAGAGAATGGGTGGAGGACCTGATCTCTGCATGGGACTTAATGGACATTAAACCAACTAGAGGGTGCTATACCTGGACCAACAAAAGGGTAGGCGCGGGGCACATAGCTGCCCATTTGGACAGATTCCTTATACAAAGCTCATTCTTGACGTTAGGACTCACAACCTCCTCAGAAATTATCCCCCATAGCACCTCTGACCACAAGCCAATCAACCTAGAGCTTAGGAAAGAGCAAGGCCAGAGGCCCATCCCCTTCAGATTCAACCCTGCATGGATACAGGATAAAGATTTTCCGAGCAGAGTCTCCAATGTATGGACCAACAAAGTTAAGGGCTCTGCGTTTTATGTTTGGGAAGAAAAATTACGAAGGCTCAAGGCCGAGATAAAAGGTTGGGCAAAAAAACAAGCCGACCCAATCGCCCTACGACTAGAAGCTCAAAGGCATCTAGAAAGTCATCAGCTCACCCTGGAAAATAAGGAGATTACATAGCAGGACTTACTCAAGGAGGAGCAGCTTCAAAGGCAATGGTACAAATCTTGCAGAGATGAGGAAAGTTACTGGAGGCAGAAGTATCGAAGTCTCTGGCTGAAGGAAGGAGACATAAATACGAGTTACTTTCACAAGCAAGCGGAAGCAAGGAAACATTTCAAGGCTGTGACAGAAATCCAAGTCCAAAACACTACAATCTCTGAACCAGAGGGCATCAGAAAGGCAGCCTTCGAGACATTCAAAACTCTCTACACAAAAAATGAAAGGGCAAGCATAGTTCCCCAAATGTACCCCTTATCAGTTGTTCCAAAGCTAATAAAAGATGACATCAATCACAAGCTTCTGGAGGAAGTCTCATAGCAAGAAATAAAAGAGGCCCTCGACCAAATGCACCCGGACAAAGCCCCTGGACCGGATGGCTTTACAGCAAGATTCTTCCAACAATGCTGGGAAATAATCAAATCAGACCTAACCAAAATGATAAAGAAATCATAGGCGAGCAACAAGCTGGGAGGAAGCACAAACTCAGCCTTCCTGGCACTCATCCCCAAAGAGAAAGGAGCGCTCAACTTCAGTCGATTCAGACCGATCTCCCTCTGTAACACGAGCTATAAAATTCTCACTAAGGTAATTGCAAACAGATTGAAGAGCGTCCTCCCTCTCATAGTAACCAAGGAGGATTCATAAAAGGCAGGCAAATAGCAGACAACATAGTCCTGGTACAAGAAGCTCTTCACTCAAGCCTACGCAGGAAGGATAAAGGTATGATTATTAAACTGGACCTTGCAAATGCTTTTGACAGAGTTAATCATAATTTTCTTTTTGAGGTAATGAAGAAGTTCATATTTGATGAATCCTTTGTGAATTGGATAAGAGCCTGCATAGGAGTGCCATGGATAGCCCCCATGGTAAATGGAAGAGTGAAAAGCTTCTTCAAAGCGTCCAGAGGCTTAAGACAGGGCTGTCCTCTGTTGCCTCTGCTATACGCAATTCAAGCCTCAGTCCTTAGCTACCAATTGGAAAATGACAGAATCTGCAGCAACCTCCAAGGACTAAAAATAACCCAAGGCGTGAAGGAAATCAACCACGCGCAATTTGCGGATGATACCTTGCTCCTAGGAGGGGCAAGTCGATTAGTAGAAAAAAGATTCAAAGAGGAGCTGGACGCTTATGCTGCAGTGTCAGGAAGCGAGATAAGTCAGACAAAAAGTAAAATTTACGGCTGGAACATCACACCCAATGAGATGCTGGAAATCTCCAGAATTTTGGGGATGGAAGGGCACACTAAATGGGAGACTTTCACCTACCTGGGAATCCCTATCTCCAAGGCGAATCCAAGGACCTCCAATTGGAACCACCTAATAGATAAACTAAAGAAGAGAATTTCCTCATGGGGTGCAAATTGGCTAAGTTTAGCAGGGAGGATAGTACTCATCAAATCCGTCCTGGCAAGTGTACCCATTTACCAAAATTCTTTGCTACTGGCCCCAAGCACCACAATTAAACAAATGGAAGCATTGCAGAGAAGTTTTTTGTGGGAAGGGGGGAAGCAATCAGGCAGAAGACTCCATCTAATAAACTGGGATAAAATCTCAAAACCCCTCCTGGAAGGACGACTCAACCTCAAAAACACCAAGGTACAGAACCTGGCCCTAGGGGCAAAACTGCTATGGTACATAGTCAGCGGTGACACAACGTGGTGCAAGGAAGTCCCGTGGAAGAAATATTTCAGAGGCACAAGGAAGAGATGCGTGGAAAATCCCTGCAGAGAGACCAAGGGGTCCCCAATCTACAACCTCTGCAGGAAAGCCATCGATCAATTCACCCCCCATCTGACCTGGGTGCCGGGAAATGGGAAAAAAATTAAAATCTGGGAAGACTCCATCCTCGGTGACCCACCGCTAGAAATGAACCAGAACCTTCAATGACTAAAAAGATGGATGGATGGGCAAAATCTGAAGACGCTCTTCGACATCTCTACATGGGGGACAAACAGACACAATTCGTGGCAAGGATGGGTAGTGAGCAACCTGCCCCTGGACTTAGAAGTTGAGTGGTGTTCTCTAAAACTCAGTCTGCAGGGGAAAGCCCCCTTAAGAAAAAAGGGGAAAGATGAGAGAGGATGGGGAAGCAATTCTAAACCCTACTCCACCTCACTGGGATACACTACCTTCCAAAACATCCCTCATGTTGGATCATTCCAAGTGGAAGCACAGGATATGCCAGAAGATCTACATCGTAGAAAGATCGAGTTGTCGATCTAAGATTCTGATCAACGAACAATATTCACTTCGGATATAAATATATGAGGAGGTTATGCTCCAGAAAGTTTGAGATTGGAAAAACCCAAAGCTTGGAAATCTGAAATGAATAAGGACCATTGGATTTGGAGGACATACTAGGACCATTGGATCAGTGTTGTTGGTCAGCAGACCACGTCAAAAGACCACATCAACAGATCACGTCAGCAAGGATATGTGGTAGACCATGTCAGCATACCACGTCACTGAATACACATGGCATAATCAGATGATGACAAGTGTCAAAAAGAAATTGGCTTGTGCCATGTCACAAGTGACGTAAGCAAGTTGCATCACTCTGAGAGAATTACTTCGGGAGTTTCACCACCAAGAAATGTCAAAAGTCTCGAAGTCTCGAAGGACGAAGGTTTGAAGTCACTCTCAGTCGTCGATCTAAGATACACCGAGAGTTATGACAATCATTATATCCAGGAGAAGAACATGTGCCACATGAGGATCCACGTCAGCAAGACTACGTCAACAAGGACACGTGGCGCAATCAGACAATGAAAATTGTCAAGTTGATTCAACATTTCAGGTATGTGGAAATCACAAATCTGAGTGACACGTGGCAGCTACTAGGCTCATGAAACATCATCAAGTGACATAAGTAAGTGACATCACTCCGGAGGAAATAGGGGGTTTGAGATTTGAAATCTCCGAAGTCCAGAGACCCGAAGCAGATCTTGACTGTTGATCCGAAAGAGACATGCGTCAGTGGATTGAAAACTTCGGAAGATTGATGTATGGAGAAAATAACAGGTTGAGATTTGAAATCTCCGAAGTCCGGAGACCTGTAGGAGATATCGACCGTTGATATGATGTCGGGTGCACTCTCAACCATTGATCAAGATACAATGGAAGGATAGCATAAGTGTAATAGCCAAAGACCCGGAGTAAAAGGTGGCCATCCATCTCAACGGTTGATTAAGTCCTGGCCGTCAGATTAAGCCTTGTAAGAATAAAATTTGACGATTGATCCATTTCCACGAAATGAATGTAAACCGTTCGATCTGTTCGGGAATTCTGATTCAAAAGTTTTGAAAGGTTTGAAACCCAAAAGTTATGAAGGGAAAAGTGTCGAAGTTACAATAGTCGTCCATTTCAGGAGAATGAATCGTGTTTGTTGAATTGATAAGTGCTCAAGTGCTCGTTAAGCCCAGGCGTATGGTCACCGCCAATGATCACGTGAAGGAAGGGGCTTAGTGTTAATATTATGGTAGCTGCGGGAGGTATTTACCCCCACGTGTGAACCTGACGAGAATAGAAGACTCTGGGAAGCAAGAGAAACCCTAATGAATTGGCTAATAACCCTAGAAGCCTTGTCGGCTCAAGAAGATAATTTATATTAGGCTATTAGCCTCCAAGAGAAGAACTCGGCCAAAAATAATAATAATATACTGAACAGACACTATCCATAAGGAGAAGTCGGCCCCAACAAATCTGGCAGAACCAGTATAAATACAGGGTGCCAGTTCTCATTTGACACATCTCAGGACTGCAGTTTTCCCAGTTGGTGCGCAGATTTGGAGGAGGGTTGCAGGTGCAGCTGTAGCAGCAACAAGTTTCAATATTTGGTTTGGATATATCTTGGCTAGGGTTTGGAACATCTGATCAGTCTTTTGTGATGCGCTACTCTTTGCTTGGCTATCTAGCCTAGGGTTTGCTTCCGGAGGAATTCTCAGGTCAAGGTTAAGGTGCTCAGAGGGAGGCTTCGGCCTGTGGTTGGGTGACGAGGGTATCGTCAATGGGAAAACGAGCACACCATATTCTATATTCTAATAGGTTATAGGCCCACACCCCTTCAGTCAACCTAAAACGCTGGAAGGAAACATAACCGCTAGACATTGAGCTCGTTGAGGAACTGCCGCTAGGGTTACTAGCAGGAGCAGCTTCCAAAAGCACTGCAACTAGGGTTACTAGCAGAAGCAGTTGCAGAAACCCTAAAACTCTTGTCGAGGCACCTTAAGTGACGAGATTGACCTAATCTCTGGATAGATCAGTGCGCCCTAGCCCAACACATCTCCTGGTACTCTCAGTAGGCCAAGACGTGAAGTTTGGATTTCTGGTCAAATCTAGGGTTTGACCAAGTCAAGCAAGCCATGCCGAACTTTATGAAGTCTGAGAACAAGTTAGATGGAGTTTCTAACTTCAGAGCATGGAAGACAAGGATTGACCTCATCCTTGCTAAGAATAAAGTGTTGGACATTGTGAAAGGAAAGATCGTGAAGCCAGAGTTTACAGAAGGAGAAGAGAAGAAATCGCAGAACGTTGCAGCTATGGAGAAGTTCAAAGATGTTGACATCAATGCCATGAGTATCATAGTGGATTCCATAAAATACCACTTGATACTGTACATATCCCATCTTGACTCATCGAAGAAGATGTATGATGCCCTAACTAATCTCTTCTTAGTTAGAAACATTGGACAAGTTATGAGTATGAAGAATGAGCTCCATAACATGAAGATGAATGAAGACGACAGCATAACATCATACTTTGTAAGAATCTCCCAGTTAAGAGATCAACTACAAGCTATTGAAGAGATCACTTCAGAAAAGGAATTGGTGAACATAGTACTCAATGGTCTTCCCAAGACATGAGATGCATTTGCCGCAAGCATGAACACAAGGAAGGAGTACCCGACATTTGAAGAACTTTGGACTTGCTGTGCTCAATAAGAATCAAGGATCAATACAAAAGAGAAGCCTCAAAAGAAGTACGATGATCAAGCCTTCACAACAAGATTCAAGAACTTCAGAAACAAAAAGAAGTTCGGTTCAAGGAGGAAGCCAAATCAAGAGAAAGACATCTCAGAAATACAATGCTTCAACTGTCAGAAGTACGGTCA
>ML782567.1:597516-620205 GCA_009831015.1 Picea engelmannii | reverse complement strand
TTCCATAAAAACACATAAAATAGTCACACATCTCCCTTCTCTCATGCAACTAAATCTAAGCAATCTTTATATATAAAGTATGTCCATATCTTGAATGCCAAGTTATCTATTCAAAAACTTGTGCAAAGTGCACTACAATGCATTGAAAATGCATATATACTATATTAAATTCATTTTTTTTTCAAATAGAAAAAAGAGCTTATATTAGAAATATAATATTAAATTTTACAAAATGAGTCCACAAGTAACAATTACATATGCTGACCATAATCATAATTTGTTCTTCCCAAAAAAACATCAGTCCATAAGTAACAATTTCATTCGTTGTCGATAATCATAACTTATCCTTCCCAAATAAAACACTTACTGTAACATAGAGTCTTTACCATACAAAAACCATAGGAGTATCTTAAAAAAACATAGCCAAAATATTTAAAAAAGTTTTGGATGGCTTCTTAACTCCTTCAGGAGGAAAGGTTAATTGTCTCAAAATCCAAATCTATGGTTGGAACATTCTAGGGTTTCAATTGCGGATTATCTCCAGGATTATTGGCTTCTCCTTTGCGGAAAATTGGGCATATTTCAAATATTTGGGCATGCCAATATCCTTTAAAATTCCTAATCCTCATTTAGAAGCTCATTTCCCTAGAAGTCCAAAGAAATCTCAAAAACAATGCAAATCAACCTGGTGGGTTGGGGGTTGGCTCCCACATTGATCATAAACTTATTTTCAAGGAATATTCTTTAGATGTGGGCCTTCCCAAGGAAGGGCTCAACGATGCTTCTTCGAAAGCCAATGATGATCCTCCTATCTTGGACCCTCCATTGAATGATTCAAAATCTGAAATTGAGGACACCAAGTTCATAGAAGAGACTATAGAGAAATCCAAAATGAAGCAAGAATCAACTCGGAAGGTGGAGAAGACAAGATTTAGTTTCTCTTAATCCGAGTAAATACAGATAGGTTTGCAATCCCCTAGTAAGTTGGGTATATGAGGTTGATGATGTTGAGGCATAAGAAAAATCAAAATCTCCAAATCTAGAAAAAGTGGGAATGGCAGGATCCACGTCAACCCCAATATCTCTCAATGTAGGTTGGACAATGGTTGTGAAGAAGAAAAAGACTCCTTCAACATCCCAATCAATGGTGACAAGAGGTAGGGCTCGATATCCAAGTAGGGCTCGATATCCAACATTATAATGTATTGTTTTTGTCTATTATTATGCCATGAATTTGTAAGAATATACACGTGTAAGGGCTTATGGGTTTTTGTCGATATCCAACATTATCATGTATTGTTTTTGTCTATTATTATGCCATGAATTTGTAAGAATATACACCTGTAAAGACTTATGGAATGTAGTTTTCTTACACAAGTGACAAATTAGGCTGATGAATTTTGAATAAGGACTGCTAAGCCTTGACAATAGTCTTTGGAATTTTTTCTATAAGGCAATTTTGAACTATTTGTATCTCTTATGCATACTCATATGCAACTTTTATTGATGATGATTTTTCTATTTATATTAAAAAAAAATTTTAATCTCATAATTACATTAGGTTTAAAGAATATATACTTAGTTTTGTAAATGTAGATATACTAAAAATTAAAGTATTTAAATATTCCTAATCTCTAGTTAAAAAGAACCAAGAATTAGGAATTATTGATTGTCATTCCCAATAAACTATACAATTGGTAATGTATTTGATTATTGTTTGAAATATTTGACATTTATAATTAATATACATTTATAATTAAATTTAAATAGTATTTGTATTTTTTTATTAAATTTAAATAATATTTTTATAATTAATTTGAAATGGAAATAACTTATAAAGTTTATATACAGATTATATTTATTGTTTTTAATTTTTATTCTTTTAACTTAAAATAAATTTTTTTTTTTAATTTATTAATATATATATATTTTTAAATAAGGATTTAAGATGAGTTTATTTAATTTGATGTTTTAAAAAAACTTATAGGTTAGATTTAATATATAATTTACATGCTTAATTTTTTTCCATTTTTTTTAATCAATTAAATTATTTTTAAAATTAATTTAATTCTATTATTTAAATATAATTAGTTTTCATTTTATAATTACATTATTTATGGATAATAATATATATTATTGTATTCCCCGGATGGGGTGTTAGTGGTTTCCCCGTGGTAATGGATGGGAACGGACACCGTGCGATGCAACACAAAGCCACGTGACGGGCCCGTGCCGCAGTACAGTGCCGTCCCGGGAGAGTAATGACATTTAAATTCGGCATGATGGTCGAGGTAAGGGGCATTTATGCCACCCTTTGCTCCTCCGCGATTTGTATTATGGCTTGGCTCGTCGTTTTTGGCATTGCACCTTGTATGCGGTCTGAGGGGCTCCTCCCTTCATGGCGCAAACGAAACCAGGATCGCTCAGAGGCCATCTCCATTGTTTATCTGCAACTCTGGTTCAACCCTGTCCAGACCTGCTCACCTTCACACATGAAAGAAAGGATTAGAGGAAAGCCGAAGAGGGGCTCACCCTGGAAGCCCCGTAGACCCCCAGTCTTGCCTTCAGTCTCCCCTTCGACCGATTCCTCCTCCCACCCCCAAACTTTGTCCCCAACAGACACCCCGCCTCCTCTGCAGTCTTTACATCCTCGCTCAGCGGTTACCCCGCCACCTTCACAGTCTTTGCTTCTACACTCCATGGCCAATATCCCGCGAGGGTCGACTCCGATTCAACGTCGTCCTCAGGACCCCCGGATGCAATTCATAGTGACGATGTCCTTCCCTGGATCCTCGAGTACCTGGAGGAGTGCACCACTGGCTTTTGGAGAATCCAAACGAGCGCGTCTCCACACTGCGGCCCACCTCGACAGGGAGCATTTTCGGGATCGATTGGGCATCCTGTATGACTTAGTCTTTGAGCTCAGGAGGGAGGTGGCAGACCTCAAGTTTCGCCTGCAGGCCATAGAAGAAAATGTCGCGACCTTTCTTCATATCCTCTCAACTCTGCAATTGGAGCTCTCCTCGGACCCGGTTGGCTCTACTCCGGGGGAGGCACCTGACACTGAGACGGATAGCATGCTGCGACAGGCAGCAGCGAAGAAGAAGGAAGCGGAGCGAAGCGGCCCAGTTGAGAATAAGGAGCGTGAGGAGCGAAAGAAAAAATGCTAGGACGACCAGCCGACCAACATCGAGGCAGAACCGTGGACAGAGGACCTCCGAGCCACGTGGATAGGCTATTCGCTAGGTGTTTAGCTCTCATTTTGCTGTGCATCCAGTTTCATTAGGCTCCTAGTCTAGTTGGCAGTTAGTATGAACTTTGTTTGCTTTCTGAACCAGCAACCTTCTAAGACTTGTGAATTGAGGCTGGCTGGACTGGTTTCCCCTCTGTTGGGGCAATCCAGTAACCACAGCCAGTTTCATACTGTATTTTGTCAACCTTTTCTGCTTTAGCAGGCACTAAATATAATATATACTTCTTACTTACAATATATATATAATCCTCTCATATCAATTTATGGTTAGTTATGTTTCCAATCTATATTTAAGATTTACCGTAATCTACACTTATATAAATTGTATCTAATATTTTTGGAGGCATTACCCATACCTATGGTGTGAAGGTTTTTTCTTTTCACTAGAATGGTTCAATGTTTGTTTGTTGACTCTTTTTATTTTATTTTTAAATTCAATAAAAAATTTAAAATAAAATAACATCCACATCATTGATGTGAAATTGTTTTTTTTTTTTTTCATTCATAATACTTACAATGAATTGAGATTTTGAGAAATCCAAATTCAAATCTCAATTCATTTTTCCTTGAATAATTTTAATTTAATAGAGATGATATGGATAGCTAAATAATATAATATAATTGAATTTATTTCTTATAATAATAATAATAATTACCAACTATGCACCATAATTGATAAATAATTTTACACAACTAGTACTAACATGAGGATTATTGTTATGGATACTTATCATTTTTTCTAAAAAAATAGGTAGAAGAATTCCATAAAAACACATAAAATAGTCACACATCTCCCTTCTCTCATGCAACTAAATCTAAGCAATCTTTATATATAAAGTATGTCCATATCTTGAATGCCAAGTTATCTATTCAAAAACTTGTGCAAAATGCACTATAATACATTGAAAATGCATATATATTATATTAAATTCTTTTTTTTTTCAAATAGAAAAAAGAGCTTATATTAGAAATATAATACTAAACTTTACAAAATCCGTCCATAAGTTTAATATTATAACACGTCCATATTTCTCTCACTTCTTAGTAAAATCTGTTGACCATAATCATAACACGTCCTTCCTAAAAAACATCAATCCATAAGTAACAATTTCATTTGTTGTCCATAATGATAACTTATCCTTCCCAAATAAAACACTTACTGTAACATAGAGTCTTTACCATAGAAAAACCATCCTGAACTGGTCGTTATACAAAACCAAAATCATCAATATACCACAAAACAGAGTGACACTAATGCCAACCTTTCAAAGGGCTCTACATGTGCTCCCACCCCTTTTGCATAATATAAAAATACTTCTTCCAAGTGTAAGAATTGCTTTGAAAGTTGGTCAACTTCCATGTTATAGTCCCTATAGATATGTTGAATTTTCAGATTTTGAAAATTTTCACTCAGTTGGCGAATTCTTGTCAACCAAGGTTGTAGAGTAATCACCTGCAAATTGTGTTTAAAAGAAAATTAGTCAACTATAACTTTTGAGTCTCCAACCAACTGTAAGAAAGATACATGTTTGAAATGAACAAAAAATAATATACTCCATAAGGCCAATAGTTCTCCCCTTGTATTAGTTCCTGAGCCACAATTCATTTTAAAACTGAAATTACCCAAAATTGGGTATTTTAGAACAACGCTTGCACCACAACTAAATCCCCCATTATGAGAAGCACCATAAAAAATCCAACAACCAAATTCCCCTCCAATAAGGGGGAATGAATTATTCTTTGTGAGTGAACAATATGAACTTTTTCCATCTCACCCAAATCTAGCAGTTTTCAATTACACACCCTAGAAAGAGACAAGTTTTGATCCTCAAAGATAATCAGATTTCTATGACGTCAGAGTTCCCAACAGATGAAACATGGCATTTCCTACCACATTTCCATCTCCTTACCCAAACCTGTAAGCACTCAAGGAGTTGACCACAACCCCAAACTCTCTAAATCTGAAAGACATTTACGATAAAGTCCCAAACTTCTTTGGAGAAAGAACAATAAACCATCAAATGATTTATCGATTCCTCCTCTTCTCCACACATAACACATCTACTTGGACCAAAAAAACCTCTTTTTGACATATTATCCCAAGTCAAAATTTTATTTTCAAACAACAACCAACTAAAAGGTTTAATTCTCAAAGGAATATACCACCTCCAAACACCAATCAACCACTCCTCAGAGACATCCTCACTGTCATCTAAAAACTGTACCTCATAGGCCTGTTTTGCAGAGACTTTCCCTCATTTATTATCCCATGACCAAACAATTGAATCATTCTCATCAGATAATACAAACACAGAGTGTTTTAAACCCCTCACATAAGTCTCCCATTCTGACTTTTTCTCTCCCAAGAGATTAAGTATCTCTGCACTTTTTTAATTGTAACCAGTCAAACCTCTTATATCCAAAGTAGTTACCTGAGCCATAAACATTATTCCTTTTGAGTGAAGTGTTTGAACTAAATTATCAGACAATTTATAATAGGATTGAGACACTATTAAAGGATCCAATCCAATTCGAATATCCCACCCATTTCCAGGCTTCCAAACTATCCAGTTTGTGATAAGATGCAACTAAGAAGTTAGAGAAATCCAACAATTCAACATGCCTTTTAAGCTCTTTCTCCCTTCCCTAAACCAATCCACTATAGATTTATTTTTCAATTTTTTTTTAAGAATCACTTCATGCCAAAGACATGGACTCATTAGACTCCTCCACAAACTCTTTGCTGCTAGAGCTTTACCAATTTTTTTTATTTTTTATTTAAATCCCCATCCCCTTATCTTTTTTGGATTAACAATCCTTTTCCAATTTACCAAGTGTATGTTTTATTTTTCTTTTTTACCTGTCCACAAAAAAATATGTTTTATTTTTCTTTTTTACCTGTCCACAAAAAAATAAACATCCTCCTCCGAATTCTATCTAATATTCTCTAAGGAAACTTAGCGAAATATAGCGAATAAACATGTATGCTTTCCAAGACTGATTTAACAAGAATGAATCTACCTCCTAAAGTGAGCCATCTATGACACCAATTTGTGATTATTTTTTCCACTTTGATTAGCAGCCACCTCCAATCATTCACAGGGTAATAGTTGGGATTAAGAAAAAACCACAAATATTTAAAGCCCTCTTCTAAAGATTTTACCTCATAAGGCATAAATTCTTTTAATAGTAATAATTCCTCCCCCAACCAACCTACTTCCAAAAATTGTGACTTTTGTGAATTGAAAGTCATTCCAGTAGCATTGCAAAACAAGTCAAGAGAATCCTTTAAGACTTTCCATTCATCCAAAGAACCTTTTCCAAATAAAATAACATCATCCACAAACAACAAGCGAGTAAGTCTAATTCCATTTGCTACCAAGACTCCTTCAATTTTTCCATCTTCAAGAAGTTTCAGAATTATTCTACTTAGTCCTTCAACAATAAGTAAAACAACAAAGGAGAAAGAGGAAAACCCTGCGTTTATCCTCTAAAACTTTTGAAGAAGCTAGAAGGACTACCATTAATTAGGACAAAGAAATTTCTTGAGCTAAACACCCCGTAATCCAATCAGTAGCTTCTAGGAAGAGCCCAATCTGGAGTAAAACTAATTTAAGAAACCTCGAATCAACTCTATCATATGCTTTCATCATATGTAATTTCCGAACCAAAGCTTTTAATTTTTTTATCTTTATACTATGCAAAGCTTCCTGAGCCACTCCAATTGCATCTGTAATCTGTCTATTCTCCAAGAATCTGAATTGTTCCTTAGAAATGGGTCTAAGACCTGCAAAGGAGTCATGCTTATTACTTTTCGGAACAAGAGCTAGAAAGGTTGCATTGAGAGCCCCAATTACCTTCCCCTTCAGTCTGGACTCCTCCACCACTTCTAACAGTTCAGGGCCCAAAATATCGAAGAATAGCAATTCTCTTTTCTTCTTCCAAAGAATAAAACCCTAGGGTAAGCTTGTATAACCTCTAGCTAATGGAAAATAGAGAGATTCTTGTGTGCTTTAAAGTTATTTTGAAAATAGCTTCCTCTTCTAATTCCTTCTTACTAGTAGCTAAATTCCTTCTTACTAGTAGCTAAAGATCCATCTTCTTTTCTGATACTATATTAAATTTATATCAAACTATGTATATATAATGTTCAATTATTATCAATAAACAATGTGGATGATTGTCATAGATATATATAAATAATCTACCTACTCATAATTCCTCTGATGTTATTGTCTTTTAAATTATATTAACTCCAAATATCATTTTGGATATGAGATTAAGCCTCCTCTCAAAATTATACTATAATCACAAATTTATTCGCTTAATAATTTAAATGGATACATAGTGTATAGAGTCATCATTACATCTATTACAATAAGTTATAATTAATACTCATCATTATATCTATTACAATAAATGATAATTAATAAGTTTTTTTTTTTTTTTTTTTTTNTTGTCTGTAATACTAGTTTTGTATTCATAACAAATAAATTTAATAATGAAAAATTTGCATATATATCATTGGTTATTAATTAATAATATATATATATATTTAAATTCAATATAATAATTAATTATTTGTAATTAATTTCCCTTTAAAATTTTGATTTAATTTGAAATTACATATCTCTTCAAATAATTCTCTTACATTTAATAATATACATTTTAATGCTTAATAAAAATTATATATTAAAAATAAAATAAAAATAATACAATTTAATTTTCTTACATTTAATAATATACAATTTAATGTTTAATGAAAGTCATATATTAAAAATAAAACAAAAATAATACAATTTTGCTTAATAAAAGTCATATATTAAAAATAATACAATTTCCTAATTATAATTTTTTTTTAATTTTGAGGATACACTTGTAAGTGTAGTGTAAGCTAATTAATTGATAATAAAATTATAATAAAAAAGATTAATTTTTAATTTAAACTATGTATATGCATATCATAAATAATAATTAGCAATGAAATGTAAAATCAAAATGTTTTTATATGATTTTTTAAAATTTTAAAATATTGAATTTTTTTTCCAAAATATAATTTGTGATAACTTGTTTATTATCAATTATTTATAACAAAAATGGCATTGTTCAAATGGTTGTTTTTGATATATTGAAACAAATTGATTTAGCTAAAAAAAATTCTTAATATTATGTAAATAAACTAAAATATGATTATGTTTTTACATTTAAAACAGATTATAGAAAGAAAAATTCTTAATACTATGTCAATAAACATAAATATGACTATGTTTTTATATATGGTGGTTGTATACCAGACATTTACATATATATATTTATCACAAAAAAAATATAAATATAGTAAAACATATTATAGAAAGAAGATCATTTTATTAATCATTCAAGAACATGTCAAACCAAACACCAACCAGCTCACTCAATTCAACTTTATGAGCCATTTCTAGCTCATTAGTTTTATTATGCAATAACTAGCACATCCGCAAACTCTTAATGTTTTGACTGGCCTAGAAAATGAAACCTTGATTCACATCTCTCCACTCTGTAACAAAACCTTAATCTTTGTTAATCACTCAGACTTGGCAATAGCTAGCCACATAGCCACAAGTAAAAGTAAAAAAATAAACATGTAAACGGATGTCTTTATAATATTTTATAATAGTGAGAAGTTGGTGGTTGAAATCACAACCATTGATTTATTGGGACAACTAAAAATATTCTATCAATATTTAATCTTGTTCATACAAATTGATTAAGCACTAAAAACCTATTAAATATACCCATTATCAATAAATGTAGACCTTTAAACGTAATTAACAAAAAATAATAATAAATAAAAACAAAATATTCTTAAGATAAACAAATAAATTGCAAAAAAATGACAAACCAAACACTAATACTGCATGCTCAGCTCAGTCCATCCTCATCAATCAGTCCTGCCACATAGAACAATACACCAAATCAAAGTCAAATTAATCGTGAAAAACATGGAGAAATATGATTGGAGTAGTTGTCAAAAGAAAACACAGATGAACGAGAATTTAAGCAATAAAAAAGGCAGGAGAATCGACTGACCTATATCGGGCAGTTTCCTCTGTTACCGGCCTTGCAACGCGTAGGCAGAGAGGCAGGAAGTTCGCGGTAGCTGGCCGACCCACCCAAGTCGACATTTGCACTGAAAAAGCAATTACATGCGTCCTGCCAATCGGCGTCGGACTTCACTGCATAGATAACAGCATTAACAACCTGACAACAGTCGTCTGTAAGATCACCGAAATTAAATAATGGGGCGCATGGAACCATAGTTTCTACACAATTTGCTAAGGTGATAGCTTCTGTTCTCATGGCCATTGCAGCCATCACAGCCGCCAGAAGCACGACGCGCATCACAACCTTGGCCATCACCATTCTCGATCTCTCGTGAAAACCCTGCCTGCTACTGATATGGCGAGACTTGTTACTGATTACCTTGCTTGCTCGATCGTCCGTCTACAGCTTGTATCCAGAGCTGTGTATATATATATGAATTCTGGAACTGTCCATCTATTCCTATTTCACAGCAAAGAACAAACAAAGCTTTCATGTAAAAAAGAAGAAACAAACAAAGCTTCTATACAGATATTGCCATTGCCATCCAGAGCTATTACCAATGAAAAATACATTCAAGCGGCTCAGAAAACAATGGTATATATTTCTGGGATCTTCAAGCTAGAATTACTGTTTAAAAGTTGGAAGTTCATACAGATATTGCTATTTCCATCTCTTGCCAGCCAGAGAACATACAGATATTGCCATTGCCATCCAGAGAACAAACAAAGCCTCCATGTAAAAAAGAAGAAACATATACATTGCTATTTCCATCTCTTTCTATCCAGAGAACAAACAAAGCTTCCATGCTAGAAAAAGGAAACATATAGCTTCCATGTTAGAAAAAAGGAAACATATACATTGTTACAACAGAAAACAGAAATTACACAAAAATAACAATAATATTAATCACTCTAAATTAGTGCTAGTTTTTTTTATACTTAAAGTTTAATGTAAGTTAATTAATTATTAATAATAATAATAATAATAATAATCTATTTTTAAGGTTAAGGTCAAGCTACACTAAATTGGTATACATACCTTAACTCTTTCTGGATTTGAACTTGTAACCTCTTAAAAGAAAACACATGGATCTAGTTGTTAATATTTTTAATTTTGACAATAAAAATAGCATATAAACAATGGTTTATAATAAAAGTCCATAGTTGTATTTCTGAAACTCTTTCCCGAAGTTCAAGAGCTTGGGATTGGTAGGGAAAGTCCACAATTGGCTCTAAACTCTTTTGAAAACTTCAGAGTTTTTTGGGAGCTTCAATATCAAGAAAATGAGAGCTTGGGAACCAGTTTCCTAAACTCAAAGCTTTAAATTAAAATTATATTAAATTAAAATGTAAATATTTTTTATTCCATTATTAATTTATTACAAATACATATGTTATTACAAATACGTAATTTATTAAAAATATTTTCATTATATTTATCAAAATATCACTATAAAACTAAGACTAAAGTACAGGTATATATTATTTCAAGAAATAATTGAGTAAAAAAACTTAATAATATTAAATTTTAAGTCTTGTATTAAATATATTTATATAATTATTAGCACAAATTAAATTAGTAATTTCAATATTGTAGTTGTTGCAATATGAGAAACATTGTCCTCTATTGACCTTCAATTTTATTGAAATAAGATTTAAAATATATCAAAATATCTATATATTATAATTTAAAATAATTTTTTATATTTTTTTAATATATATTACTATCATTCTCAACTCCACTTTTCCTGTAAATTTAGAAGAAACTTCCAATATTCTCAATTTTCAAAACTGTTACAACATAACATAAAACTTAAAATCAAAATACTTTTCTATGATTTTTAAAATTTAAAATAATATAAAATATTATAAAATATAATTCATTATAACTGGTTTGTTATCAATTACTTATAATAAAAATCACATTATTCAATTGTTTTGGATATATTCAAATAAACCGATTCTTTCATAAACATAAATATGATGATGCTTTCAAATATAGAGATTGTATATTTAGAAATTTACATATGCATGGCTATCATAGAAAAATACAGTAAAACTGAAATTATGAAAAAAAGGAAAATTGTGTTTTTTATTCTCAATACTATACCAATAAACATAAATATGATGATGTTTTTATATATAGAGATTGTATATTCAAAAATTTATATATACATGATTATCACAGAAAAATACAATAAAATTGAAATTATAGAAAAAGGAAAATATTGTTTTTCATTCTCAATACTATGCCAATAAACATAAATATGATAATGCTTTTATATATAGGGATTGTATATTCAAAAATTTACATATGCATGGCTATCACAGAAAAATACAGTAAAATTGAAATTATAGAAAAAGGAAAATATTATTTTTCATTATACTTATATTCAGATTATATACATATTTAGTGGAGCTTTTAACTCATTAGTTTTATTATACAATAATTTAAAAAAATGATAGATAAAAACTTAATGTTATTAAGATAAACAATAATCAATTTTCCTTATAATTTTGATTATTTAGTATTTATAGATTAATTATTATTCATAAAATAATATATATATATATATATATATATATATATTATTAAATATTTGTTAAATATATTAATATGCATTTTTGTGTGCCTTAAGGTTTAAGCATTGCAACTCTTTTTCGTTGGATTTGAAGTTAAGTTTTGTATGGATGAAAAAACTCTTTTTCCATTGGTTTGAAGTTAAGTTTTGTATGGATGGAAAAAAAATATTAATGTACACTTTTATTTTATAAATAATTTTTTTTTTTTTATGTAAGATTTTGTTTTATTCTGTAATTAGAAGATATTTAAATTAAGCAATAGTTGCAACTATGCACTCAACAAAAGTACAATAATGGGAAAACCAAATAGTTGCAACTATGCACTCAACAAAAGTACAATAATGGGAAAACCAAAAGGAGATTAACTACTAGCATGTAGGCAATTTGAGATATAAAATTGTCCAAAAAAATTCTAATAGTGTAGATACTACATAACAAACTAAAAGTGTAAGAACTTTGTAATACATACAAAATTAACAGAGTTGTGAATGGAAAAACACTTTGTTTAAAGAACCCAAAATACTTTACCGCTTGTTGAAGGCACTCTGCAAACCCTAACTTTCGACACTGCGGCTTGAGGTCTTCATGCTTGCAACCATGTCAGGGGGAGGCTCTGACCCTCCTCTTGACTTTGATAATGATGTTGTTACCTTCAAACAATTGGTTGATTCCCTTGGTAAACTAACATCCAAGCTGACTCATTTTCATTTTGTCAAGTAGCTCGATCAGATCCCTGAAATCGGGCTCCCTCGTGTCACGACACGATACAAGGCACTAATGTTTGTGGAAAAAATTTAATTTGACAGTTTACGAGACTCTGGCCCTCTCCACATCAATTGGAAGCCTGGTTAACAAGCAATTGGGTTCCCCTTATCAGGGGTAGTCTCAACCACTTCTTCTACGGTAAGGGTTATTACACCTTTTTCTTTGAGTTTAAAGAGGATAGAGATCTCATTTTTCGAAGTGACCCTTGATTTTTTGGCATAAGGGGAATGTGTTTGAACCAGTGGATGCCTGATTTCGACCCAGAAGTTGATAATCCTTCAACCATTCCTGATTGGGTTTGTCTTCCCCACATCCCACTCCATTGTTGGGGAGACGATGCTCTATAGTGTATAGGAGACTCTCTGGCTAAATACATTGACAAATCAAAGCCTAGGATGTCAATGTACACCCGTGCAAGAATTTTTATTGAAGTTGATATGGAGAAAGGGCTCCTTGAAGCCATCAAGCTCTCCCTCGATGGTTGGAACCATGTTCAATAGCTCGACTATGAGAAGCTCCCCTTCAACTGAAAATATTTCCATGAATATGGCCACTTTACCATAGATTTCCCTAAGGATTCTCAGTGGAATAATTTAGCAAATGAAGAGCAGAGGGATTAATGGTATCCACTCAGGAAAAGAGAAAACAATGGAAAAACTCTGGTCCTTCAATCCCCAATCATCCCAATGACCCATCTCAAAGGACTTCTTCAACATCAAACCCTAGGGAGACCTGGATGCCTCAGAGCAATGATAGGAAACCTGTACCCCAGAAAGAAACAACAAACAGATACACAGAATTGGATAGAGCTTCGAATGAGAAAGGGTTAGAGAATGATCTGAATCTTAGGGGAGCATACAGTCTAAGTTCAGATGTAAAAATCCATAAATCCATATAAGTGTAAAAGGGAGCATGGTGAACATGTACTAAATGGAGTTAGTTGTTCAAATTTGATTTTGTCAAGAGGACACCTTATAAAAAAGACAATAGGGAGAGAGTTTAGATCGAGAAGGAGAGGTCCCAAAATTGGCCTCATTGCATGTAATGGTTATTCTTAATGGAATCCTTCTTCTCCAACTATTTATCTCTTTCTCTCTTTCTCATATTTTTGTGTTGTATTCAGCTCATGGATTTTCATCAATGTTCTTGTGATTAATTTCATGGAAGATTTGTATGTTTTCTCCCCTCCTCTCTCGACATCAAGCCTTCTATATCTCATCCCTCAAGATATGGATCAATGGTATCATATCAAGGTTAGTGCTCCACGAGAACAAGGGTTTGAAGCATGTCGCAGGTTCAAATATTTGCAACAAGAACCAACCTCCTTTTGGTACTCTTGGAATCCATTTGTTGGGCCATACACTATAAGCATCACAGTTGCTCCATAGGCACTACTGGGTTTTTCTTCCCTCGAATCTTCGTTCATCATTGCAGGAGCATCCATACATGTATTTATTACATTCATCGGTATGCAACATTTCCAGGGTTTCTATGATGTCCCCAGAGGTTCTGTGACCTTTAAAACAATCCATATTGCTCTACAAACCCTTGGCATTCTTTGTATGGCCTCCATAGAAGCAGAGTCTTGTACGGAATATAGGACAACCCTATTCTACAAACTTTACAGAGATGTTGTGACCTCCACACATTGTTTTAGAGGCTCTATCATAACTTAGCGGAAATGTTTTTCCTTCACCTTAAATGGGTATTTTGTTTTGTTTCCTGGTTTGAGAGATCTCGCTCATTGAAGAGTTGCATGTCTTTGTTCTGAGACACCCGCACGTACTTGAAAATTCAACAATATTTTTCTCACTCCATGGGTCACCTTAGAACAAATTTCATAGCTTATCGATTTTTTTTTTTTGTCAATCTCAAATGGGTATTTCACAGAATTTTGTTTGGTTTCCCGGTTTAAGAGATATCATTCATTGAAGATATGCATGTCTTTGTTCGAAGATGGTCGCGTTTACCTGGCACTTCAACAAGTTTTTTCTCACTCCATAGGCCACCTCATAATAAATTCCATATACCGATGGAAATATCTCTTTAGTAGCTCAAATGGGTCTTTGACGAAATTGGATTTCATCATGTATACCCGAAGTTATGAATACATTTGTAGAAGGATGTTCACATCCCCCAAAGTCGTGATTTTTCCACATTAATTTTCTAATTTTTGGATTTTAATAAAATTTGTTTATTTTTCTACCCATGTATAACACCATCATCAACTAGGTTATGGGTCAACCACAAACCCATGGTTATGGGTCAACCAGAAAAAACCCTTCTCTTTGTTGGCCATTGACACATTATAATCATAATGGTACGATAATGGGGTTTCTCTTTTTAGTATGGGTGAAATGACGGGGGCCATCATTTTCTAAGCGGGGAGGATTGATCTGAATCTTATGGGGGAATATAGTATAAATTCGGATGTAAAAAACCATAAATCCATATAAGTGTAAAAGGGAGCATGATGAACATGTAATAAATGGAGTTAGTTGTTCAAAGTTGACTTCGTAAAGAAGACACCTTATAAAAAAGACAATAGGAAGAGATTTTAGATCGGGAAGGAGATGTCCCAAAATTGGCCTCATTGCATGTAATGGTTATTCTTATTGGAATCCTTCTTCTCCAACTCTTTCTCTCTTTCTCATATTTTTGAGGTGTATTCAACTCATGGATATTCATCAATGTTCCTGTGATTAATTTCATGGCATATTTGTATGTTTTCTCTTCTCCTCTCTCGGCATCAAGCCTTCTAGATCTCAACCCTCAAGATCTAGATCTAAGAAAGAAAACTTGAATCCAACCCACACTTCTCTAGGTATCCACCCTCCTGGTATTGATCCCCAAAACCAAGAGGAAGAAGAGGAAGACTTCGATGAGGAGGATCTCAATAGGGATGATCTTGCTTCAGATTATCAACTTGTCCCTCAAGAAAAAATTATTACTAGAGGAAAATCACAATAAAATATGGGTGATGGAGAAATTCCAAATAAAAAACCAACAGGAAATCAAGGAGAAAGTCAAATCGCAATGCAAGAGAGGAGAATGCAAACAAAGAAAAAGCGATGGGAATACAAAACTCCATCGAAAATTCACTTGGAAATGTGGGAAAAAAAATAACAATAATAAAGGGTCGAAATTTCATGCCCCCTACTCATGGAGGATGTATTCCTTCTCTTCATAAATAATGAAACTTCTTTCCTGGAATTGTCGAGGTTTCAGAAGAAAAGATAAAGATGAGACCCTTAGATATCTTATTAAAATTGAGAAACCTACTATAATTCTATTGCAGGAGACTAAGATGGAGGACACAAAAATGTTACAAGCGGGGAAATACATTTTAAAGAACAATGAAGGAGTATAAATAAGCTCAAATGATGTCTCGAGAGGAATCTTAACACTATGGGACACTTCAATAGTAAATGTTGAGGTAAGATTTTGTTCCCATGACTGAATCTTGCATATTTTTCGCTGCAAAGTCATGGCTACAAAATTTTCAATCATAATTGTTTATATACCAATTAGATATATGGAAACAACAGGATGCTAGAATTAATTATTTTCTATAAAAGAAATATTGGACCTCCCCTCTTGTATAATTGCAAGGGACTTTAACACTACTTTGTAAAGTTCAAAAAAATGAGGGGGAAGCATTATGTGTGACCCCATGCATGAGAAAATGGAGGATTTAATTACAAACTGGGATCTAATGGATATCAAATCGATGAAAGGGAAATATACTTGGAGCAACAAGCACTAGGGGCTTGGCCACATTATTGCTCGTCTCGACCAATTCTTAATTCATAGCAACTTCTTTCTCTCTCACCTCACAATCTCTTCTAGAAATATCCAATCAACACTTTCATACCATAAGCCTATCGTTCTCTCTCTATATCCACCTCAAAATTTTGGAACAATACCCTTTTGTTTCAACCCGCTTTGGTTATATCATGAGGAAGTCATCTCTCTTGTTAAAAAAATTGAAAATCCCCTATTTTGGGCTCACCAAAAATTGATTGGGAAAGCAAGCTTCTCTTTGTAAAGTAGGCCATAAAAGTATGGGCTAAATATTCATACATCTCTCCCCATTAGGAGAGGATTCATATAATTATTTATTTGGAAAGGATTCAACAATCAATGGAGGAGTAGGAGGTAGCGAACTCTACTTTGCAACTAGAAAGAGAGACATATCAGAAACTATGTACAACTTTTCAAAAAGAAGAAGAAGAAAGGAGATTGAGATCACACAGTATATGGCTTCATTCATAATATAAGAATACAACCTTTATTCATAAGAATTCCAAGGCTAGAAGAAAAAAAAACATAATGATAAAAATACAGCTTGAGGATGGAAAATCAGTTGAGAGTTTTGATTAGGTGAAGGAGGAAGAGAAACAACATTTTGAGAAGATATACTCATAGGAGGATGAGGGAGGAATAGACGTAAATGTTCAATAAATGATGGAAAATGTCCCTCAAATAATTTCTAAAGAAGAAAATGAAGCCTTGTTTGGAAAAATAACAGAAGAGGAAATTGTTCAAGCAGTGTGGAATATTGAGGAGGACGAAGCCCCTGACCTGGATGTCTTTTCTATCCATTTTTTCATTTTTTTCTTGGAAACAATTAAGTATGACTTAAAAAGGATGCTAAACTATACATTAAAGAAGAAAAAGGTGGGAAACACTACAAACTCTACTTTATTGGCTCTTATCCCTTAGGAAGTAAATCCCTGATCATTTAATCATTTATGTCCTATCTCTCTTTGTAACTTAGCTTACAAAGTCCTAACCAAAATAATTGTAAATAGGATAAGACCATTGCTACCAAAATTAATATATGAAAACCAACAAGGCTTCATGTCAAAGAGGAAGATTGTCAACAATATCATTCTTGTCCAGGAGGCTATCCACAATAGTAGGGAAAGCAAGGAGAAATGAATGGTAATTAAATTGGATATGGAAAATGCCTTTGATCAGGTAAGACACTCCTTTATTTTTGTTGTGTTAAGTTTGGATTTAATGAAGCCTTTATATATTATATCAAATCTTGTACATCTCCCCTTGGATTGTGCTTGGATTGCACCAATGATAAATGGAAGACCTGCTTATTTCTTTCATATCAATAGAGTTCTTTGTCAATGATTCCCTTTGTCCCCCCTTTGATTTACATTTTAACGACATAATTCCTTAGTATAAAACTTGAACATGAAAGGAGAATGAGGAGGCTCCTAGGTTTAATCTTTTTGCGAGGGGTCAAAGAAATAAACCACTCTCAATTCATGGACGATACTCTTCTTTTAGGAGTATCTTCCAAAAACATAGCCAAAATATTAAAAAAAAAAATGGATGGCTTCTTAACTGCTTCAGGAGGAAAGGTTAATTGCCTCAAAATCCAAATCTATGGTTGGAACATTCTAGTGTTTCAATTGCGGATGATCTCCAGGATTATTGGCTTCTCCTTTGTGGAAAATTGGGCATATTTCAAATATTTGGGCATGCCAATACCTTTAAAATTCCTAATCCTCATGTTTTTCAAGTCGTTCTTAGCAATATGGAAGCTCAAGTTCAGTAGTGGGGTGTGAGGTGGCTAAACCTAGAAGGTAAAATAATTCTAATAAAATTTGTTCTTTCTTCTTTGTCTATTTTTCAATGTGCAACACTTTTTGGCTCCTAAGAGAGTTACAAAACAAATTGCAAGAAACATCAGAATATTCCTATGGAAAGGTGTAAGTACCAATATGAAGAAATTTCACCTAATTAACAATTCAACAGTCAACTTGGATGTGATCAAAAGCGCGCTAGCTATTAGGGACCCTTCTCTCATGGATATTGCTTTGGGTGCAAAATTTTCTTAGTGATTGGTCTAAGGTTTGAATGAATGGTTGAAAGAGGTCCTTCTCTCTAGGTATTTCAATGGAACATGATTTCACTAAACATATTCTCCCCTTCCTAATTCCAAGGGATCCCCTATTTGGAAGCTCATCAAAGCTATAGCCTCACTTATTCATTCTCATTTATCTTGGATTCTTGGGAATGGGAGGACTATTAATCTATGGACATATAGTATCATGGGAAAACCTCCACTCGAAACAATAGAAGAACTGTAGCCTCTAAAATCTTGGAGTATCAACAATGGCATTGTCAAACTATTAGATATCATTGTTTGGTCTAAAAATGGAAACTAAAAATATTGGAAACAAATCTCACTCACTGTGAAGTTCATCTATTGTATCAAAGCTATCCTTCTACACCTTGTTGGTTGCACTCCAATTGATTCCCTCAGGCTTGATGAGTGACGTTAGGGTTCAAAAAGTTACTCTGTGAAAGAAAGTTATCAGAATATTCTCTCAGACTCCCCTGGTCCTCAGATATATAACCTTTTGAATCACATGTGGTAGGGATATTCCCTTCCTAAAATTAATTCCTTCTATTGGTTAATGGAACACATGAAACTATTAACTGTAGAAATTTTGCAAAAACGTGGAATCATAGGAACATCTTGATTTTCACTTCGTTAAGAAGACAATGAATCCACACACCATCTCTTTTTTTATTGTGCATTCTCTAAACAAGTGTGGGAGCATTTATATAGAGGAATGTGAGACAACCTCGCTTTTCCCTCAAATTGGAACGAGATGTTTATGAAATGGAAGAAAATATATTGATGCATCTTTCATTGTTATCGAATCTTAAAGAGGATTTGGAGAGATATACCCAAATTCATTTGTTGGAAAATATGGTTATCCAAGAATAAAGTAATATTTCATACAACTTTCCTTTCTCACATTAGAGTCTTCTCTTTGGCATGTAGTATGTTATCAGAAGTCATTCATACCAAAGGTTTCAATGTAGAGGCAATGTGATACATGGATCAAGCAGAGTGATTATGGGTGAGCAACATCGTCAACTTGAGACAATCCACTTCTCAACAACTTCCCAAAACAAATTTGGATAAAAACCACTTGAAACTAAGGATGGAAGATGTTGATTTTATGCAATGGAGGTGGGAGAAATGAAAATGCAATCTCTTCTTTGATGGAGCATTGAAAAACAATCTAGGGGAGGTAGGTGTAGGGGTGGGGGGTCATTTTTTACCATGATGGAATAAAGAATATAACCTTCGCATGGGGATTGGGTCACTTAACAAACAACCAGAGAGAGGCCATGGAAGTCTTCATGGACCTGAAACTTTGTAGTGCAGAGAAATACAAGGAAATCATTGTAATTGGAGATTTCGAGCTAGTTATTAAAGGGTTGAGAAAATAAGTGAGTGAAAACAACACGTTCTACAAAGAACCATGCAAATGATCGTCAAAGAAAGGGAAATTTTTCATAACATTGAATACTATGACATCCTTTAAAAATATCATAACAAAGCTGACTCTCTAGCCAAGGAATAAAGGAACCTAGCATAAGGGAAACTCAATAAAAATGGTGTAATTTCGCCCAAATTTAGCCAGATATTTGTTAATCAATCAAGATAACTAGAAAAAATTAAGATATTACTAGAAGCATGTACCTTTCAATCAAAATGCAGAACAATCCATTGGTAAAATGACAAGAACATATTTGGTAAAATGCTTTGGCTCCTTCCAATCTCCTGAATTAACTTGGAAAAAATAGTTTTTCCTTGCATAAACACAAAAGTTTCTTACAAAAACCATCGAACTCAAACACATGGTCGATTCTCTTATTTATCAACAATTAAAATGTCTAAAAATAGTATTAATGTTATTTTAAGAAAATACAAAAATAGGTGTGGACTCATCCATGTGTTTTCTCCCATCTATTCCTCATGCATCATGTGAATAATCCAACGAGTTCTCTGTGTCATACTCAAACCAATGGGAGAAAAGGTCCTTACACGTGTGCAACTTGGGTCACGGGTGTAATTTTGGTTATGTTGATCGTATCTTTCGGTGTAACTGGTTATTCTTTTCCCTGGGATAAAATTGGTTATTGGGCGGTGAAAAGTAGGGGAAGTAATGTTGATCCATAGGCATGTTGATCACTTCCCTCATCTCTCCAGTGCATTGTCTATACTTTTCCAACTTGGAGTTCACATGCTCCATAATGATCATTGTCTTAATGGTGTCCTCCACAAATCCTTTAACTTTCCCTTGTGATAACATGGTCATCTTGTAAATGTCTGAATCATAATTTTGGTCATTGTCTATGAGCTTCTTCATTACATCACCGATGTCCCAAAAATATTCCAGTAGTCTGAACTTGGGAAATTGGATTTTTTTCATCCTCTCATCAATTTTCCTCCAATCCATGAGGCATTTGTCCCACCTTTCCTGCATGTTTTTCTTTGGTTCAACAACAAATTGAACCCAATATTTTGTTTCCTTATGTATCCTATATATGTTGTCATCAATGAGTATTATGATACCGTTCTCTTCCTCTTGTCATCCTTTCTAAATTTCTCTAATGTACTCGATCTGGTTCAAGGTTTCATGTGATTTCTCAGCCCACTTCAAAATCTCTTTATGTGATACAAATCACAATAGGGTTTCCTCTTGATATTTTATGAATTTTTCCATAAAGGAATCTTTGACCAACTTATATCTACCATGCTTCTCTAAAAAATACGCCCTTGGGATCATCAATTCCTATATGGTATCCTTGTAGTAATCTACTTGATGTCTAAGAGATGCTAATTCTTTTCTCATGGAAATAACCTCTCTCTCATCTTCTTTGTCTTTGTCAATGGTAGCATGAGATGTGGCCACAATTTCACCTAACAATTCACTAACTTTAGCCCTTTTTGCATCCAACAAGTTTTCCTCAGTGGTCAAAACCATAGTACTATATAGAATCATAGTACCATAGGCCAAAGCCACCCCCAAGCACCTTAACCTTGATAGAGAATCATTTTGGAAGAAAACCATAGACTGGATAGCCAAACAAAGGTGGCACACCTTTCTCCAAGGATAGCGCACCAAGATAGAGTAACAAGAGTTGATCAGAGAGTCCAAACCATAACCAAGAGAGAGTATAAGCCAAAACTGAAATCTGCTAGTTGCAACAGCTGCAACAACAACTCTCCTCCAAACTTGCACACAAACTGGCCAACTGCAGTGCGCACAAGTGTTGCTTCTGCAGTTTTGAGGATACTGGCCAGAATGAAGACTGGCCTCATGTATTTATACTATTTTTGGCAGACTGCATGGGCCGACTTCTCATTCTGGGTGTTAATTCTTTAGTATATAACACTTCCTTTAGTTGACTTCTTCTCTTGGAGACTAATAACCTAATACAAGTCATTCTCTTGGGCCAACTTGTCTTCTAGGGTTATTAACCAATTAATTAGGGTTTCTTCTTGCTTCTCAGAATATTCTATTCTCATCAAGTTTACACATGGAGGTAAATACCTCCCGCAATTACCATAATATCAACACTCCCTCCTAGCTAGGGAGGTATTGAAGGTAATGGACCTGAGCACAAACATACCATTCACCCGGTAGCATCAACATAGTCGTATGGATTATCTCATGATTAAATCATGAGCACCATCATCACTATCAGTGTCATCAATTGCATCATCTCTGGAAACCATACTCCATCTGAGTAATCAAACATGATGCTGGATAAGTCACTCACTCCACAGAGTGACACAAGAACCATTCTTCTAATCTGGACATATGACCTAGAAGAATAAATGTCCTAGACCATTTTCCGTCTGGGAAATCTTTGTCCATTGATCATCTATCTAGTTGATAATCATTTCAAACACTATTGATAGTCTTCAAGGCAATCAGAACAATGTCATTCAATAGAACACAACTGTGTCTATCCATAGTAGTACACAACTACAATCCAGTGGTACACTACCACACCAAGTAGCACATAGATACTTGATCAATGAAATATAGTCACAATCAGTGGAACACATCCACCACAGTAGCATACATCTACTGTCCAGAGACATACAGTCTCCATAACAATCATATCATCTGATATCAACCTGCACAGAAAACATTGTTATGATATAAA
>ML782567.1:545183-564108 GCA_009831015.1 Picea engelmannii | reverse complement strand
AAGCTGTTGAGGAGGAGATGCTGTCGGACGATTTCTGAGAGCTCGGGACATCCGTTTCAGGTGCCGTAAGTTGTGCAAGATTCTAGAGATCTGGGTGAACATGACCAGATCAGTCTAGAAGCCATTCGACATTGTAAAGATGTACTACTAGGATTTCGAACAGAAATAAAGAAGCCTCTCCCACAGAGAAAAAGGCCCGGAGACGTAGGCAAAGTTGTGTCGAACTCCGTTATCAACCTGTGCATTATGGTTTGTTGTTTTTCATTGCATTTCAGATCTACATATATGTCTATGGTTGTATAATTCATTCTCTTTCCTCGTTCTTTCATTAAGTTTCCCAATGGTTAATTAACACATGCGAATAAAAACTCAACCATAAGTCATTTCGAAAAATCCTGACAGATCACTGGCCTTCTTCGAACTCTGCACACGCACTCTCTCTCTCTCTCTCTGCAATTAAATTTAAAATTTGTCAAGCCATTAAATTTTCACGAACAACCACATTATTTATAAGCCCGATCGAATAAAATAAAAGACATTATGATTTTAAATAAGTTTCTTGAACTGGAAGTATTATGTATTTCTTCCATTTCTTGCATTTGAGGCAATTTCCAAACAGTTCTGGCACTCGTCAGTCTTCTGCAATATAACGCGCAAACAACTAGAATTTGTCAAGCCTTCATTTTCTTGACAATTCTTCATCATTCATAAACAATCCAATTTTATTAAAATGTTTTCAATTTCACAATTTTTCTGAGCTCTGCTCGACTCTGTACTTTTCGGGTGTTCGAAACTTCAGTTTCCGATATTTCGGGGCTTTCGGGACCTTGAGTTTCGGTCCACGAAAATCCCACAGTCAGATATTCGTAACTAGAGTCACCCTTTTGCGACTCGCGATCTCGCAAGTTTGTGAGTCAAAACTCTCAACTCTTCCTGTCCCATTCCACGATGTCCGAGATCGCGAGACAGGTACAACCCCCTTTTCCGTCAGCGCTCTCTGCACATGACCACCGGCTAGGCTAACGTTAGCTCCTCTCGCAACTCGCACCTTCGCGAGTCGAAGGCCCAAACCTCCGTTTTCTATCTTCCGAGTCCCCGAGACACGAGGAGGTCAACGAAGTGTTGACTCCTTCCACCATGTGACGTGTGTCCGCCGGTCTACTTCCCGGACCCAATTTATGGTTCGGCCGCGTGTCCCTCGTGCTGGCTCTCGGCACTTCGCAACTTCGCCACTTCTGAAGTTGAACCAACTTCCTTCGACTTCCGAACCTCCCGAGGAGCGATGTTGACTTTTCTCCTCTCGTTCTCGCTACTTCGCGACTTCGCGAGTTTTCATGTCAAGCTCCTATGCCCTTATCTCGCGAGCTCCCGCAATCGCGAGTTACTTATTTCCTGGGCCCACAGCACAGTTGTCGCCCCTCACCACCGTGCCATGTGGTACGTTCGTGAGGATCCACGTCGCTTTCTACGACGTCATTGGGTCCCACCACTCTCGCCTGTCTCCTCGACTCACTGGCACGTGGTACGCATTCATGCGTCCACGTCCAAACCAAGCATGGAATCCAACGGTCGGATCCCCTCCTCGGATCAACGGTGCAGATCCTTTCGACGTTTCGGGGTTTCTACCATGAAAAGTCCCGATACCTTGTTACCAGGACTCGCAATATCGCGATTCCCGATTTCCCGAAATGGGAAATCTCACGACATGTGTCCTCCGTCTTTCAGACAGTCTATATTTGTTTCAGAGCTTTCGTCCCTAGTTTCTGAGGTTTAACCTTCAGACACCTCCTGGCAGATCCTACGGCTGACGAGTTTTCCAGCCGAGATCTGACGGTCACGAGGGTTCGCCTTCCCTCCCAAATAGATCCTACGGTTCTAACACCATTGGTGTAGAGAACTGTCTCCCCGTGGCCATAGACCACACCCGCTGCGGTTTCATAGCACCGCTATTCCTCCTGAGCTTAATAAAAACTCGTCAAGTGTCTCTTTGATGCTTCAGAGCAAACCAAGGTCGTAATTGGCCATTCCAGACCCAATTTCCCTCGCATTCTCGGTCCAAAGACCGCTCCACTGGCCCATATAGGCTCAGTGTCGGAACCTTGGCTCTGATACCAATTTGTAGAGTACCCTCTTTACAGTTCACATCTTACTCGCGCTCTGAAATGATTTGTACACTCTTTTAATAATAAACACAGGCCAATTAACCACATGCATTTAAACACAATTAAACACATTTAAATTCCAGAGTAAAAACATATAATTTTACTGCTATGCTTAACAATCCATAGCATTTAACAATAATTTCATTTACACAGTGGAAAACATGATCCATAAACAGCACGGTCATACACCACATGATCAAGCATAATTCAAATACTAATCAGTTAACAGTTGTAGAAATCACCAACCAAGTGCAGGCCTTCCACGAACCTCCCAGCCTTAGACCACACTACTCTTCAGCTCAACAGTGGGTCACCCCCGAGCTGGGACCAAGCTCCACCCCAAGGCAAGGAATCCTAGGCTAGGCTGAGGTTACAGGGAAGACATCACAGAAATATCTGGAAGGATTCTTCCCAGAGATGCCATCTTACGCCCACTACTACCAGACCCTCATTCCCCACATGCATGTTCTGCCCGGGAGTATACACCTTCACACGCACAGTCCATCGGTGCTAACCTCCCCTTCTGGGTCTCGGAAACAGGCCGGATCAGGAAGTCTCAGAGCCCGTAGCTGGTGCTGGACATTCTCTGGAAGAAAACACTTCCCTGCAAACTCTTTCACCTAGAAAGAGTTGCTCGCATGCCTGACAACCTACCTCTTCAAACCACAATCACCTCCCTCACCTGGAGAGAGGTTACACACAAGCTAAGCATGAATTCACACTGGCCAGTAAGCCACGCACAGTCCAGCACTGTGTGGCCACAACATCAAACTGGGAAAAACAGACACGGGCTTCCCAAACAGGCTCAATAATCCCGAAATAGACTCATTGTTTCGGTTTCGGGATTTCATAAGGTGTACAGAGATTCCACTCACAGGATTGACGGTACAGAACAGAATGTACGGGCTATCTTAGAACGACACAGGCTTTTGGTTTAAGGGGTGTATGGTTCCGAAGATGCACAAGGATATCTTTGCAAAGGTTCGACCCATTCCCACTCAGACAGTCTGCTAGAATTTTTTTGAAGGAACCTACGCAACAGTTGACAGCAATGGGAGCGGAACCCCCAACACGGCTTGCTTCAACAGTTTTAACTCCATGCACATGGGTTGACACTTGTCACCCATGAAGTTCGTTCCTTCACATTTGGAAGTCACTCGTCCTTCCAAAGAACTTGGGGTAAAATAATATGCACATGGCTCTTTTTGGAAATAATATTAAAATATTATTCCAGGCCTAAGCCCCCTAGGCTTAGCCCCTAGGTTCAATACTCAACCCCTTTTTCCCACCTTCCAGCCCCTAATCCCTTGCCCACTCTGTGGATGCTCAGTCCCCCATCACTCTTTCATCGTGGTCGGTCTGCACCTAGCGGTATTTATATTTTATTGAAGTGTTGCATACATACAGATACAAAAATCCAGGCCCTTGGCCTTCTACCCTTAGGCTCTCTGGCCTAATCAGACACATAAGCCTACTGGCTTATACAAAACTTGGCTCACCAGCCTATAACACATATTTACAATCTCTTTCAGTTCATAGTTTACATCGGGGTTCGGCCTTAGGGACACTACAAAGGGAATATTCTTTGATACCCTCTTTTCGAAGAAGTGAGATTTCCCCAATCTTTTGAACTCCGAATGAAAAGTTTCGATAGTATCGAAAGGGAATATTCTTTGATACCCTCCTTTTCGAAGCAGTGAAACTTTGTCAATATTCTGAACTCTGAGTGATACGTTTTGACTATATCAAAAAAGAATATTCTTCGATACCCTTTGGTCGAAGCGACAAAACTTACCTAATTTTCTGAACTCCAAATGAAAATCTCTAACGATATCGAATATGAATATTCGTTGATACCCTCTTTTCAGAGTCCCATTTGAGCCCGATTCTTTGGAACTCCGAATGGGAACCTACGACGGACGGTCCATATCTCTTCCAATTTTAAGAACAATGGTGCAAATTTTCCCATAGGCAAAACTGCTCCATAGTGTAAAAAACATGGAGCCATTTTCTTATTTTGGCCATAAATTGAGCAGATTAAGTCATGTTTGAATGAAACTTATGGATTTTTCCCGCAAATATAATCTCTACAAAATTTCCAGAGAGGGTCATTGTCCATTTCTGCTTGGATTGGTAAAAAATGACGAAATAGTGGTTTTTAAAGATCTGGGTCCAGATCATTGGCAGAGGTCTAGATTAAGTTGAAATTCATTGAGTGTCCAGAAAGAAGACATAGAAATAACCCATGAATGAACATTATAAATCCTAAGGGGGTTCTAATGGGGATGTTAAAATAGGCCAAAATCCACTATTCCATACCACTTTTTTTAGATTTTTGAGATTTTCTTCGGAGAAAAAGTGACCCCAAATCACAAAATTGAATTTTTTTTATGTAATCAACATTTTATACACTCATCAAGGAGAACAACTTTGGTTTGGTGAAAATTTTCTATAAGTGCACAGATTGAGAGATAACCAGATTGAGAGATAACCAGATTGAGAGATAACCAAATTGAGAGATTGAAAAAGGGCAAGGTTGTCATTTCCAAATTGTTGTAGTTTTTGACTGGAGCATCAAATTGAAAATATGAGTTTTTATGAATTCCTTGTAATTTTTATTATCTATTCCTCATATAAATTTTCTTTATTTCCTGACATATTTTCTTATGCAGCTTACTGAAGTTGGCATTTCGATAAAATTACACGAGTGGAGAAAATGCAAAAATGGAGTGAAAGTGGCTTTTTCAAGAAGCCATAACTTTCATCTCAAAAATCAGATCGGGGAAAGGGTATAGTCGTTGGATATATGTTTCAGAGGAGAATGACCTGAAATTATTATAATCTGGATAAATGTGACATAATTTTCATGAAATGGGCAGAAATACATGTAACATTAATTAACACATTTCTATAATATGTATAATTCTAACAAAATGGTTGCTTGCAGATTTGGCAGAATTAGAATTACAATCAGATCAATTCAAGAATAAGATCATATGCCAAATTCATTTAAACATGACAGAGTTTACCGAAGCTGGATGAGGAAACAAATAGCTTAAGAGGTTGTGTGTGAATAATCTATATATGTCAAGTATAGGAGTTCCAGAGAAGGATGTATTGGCTATGACTTAGCTACTTATTTAAAAGTACTCAGAAAAATAAATCCACTTCTGATATCATATTTCATAGTGGAAGCATGATACCAATGTAGAGAAATTGGAGGTAACAATGAATGCTCTTTCACTTGAAAAGTGTCATTGAATGAAAATAGACTTCCATTAGGAATGGTATTAAGTGTGAAAGGTATGGTTTCACAGGGAAATGTTAATGAATTAATATAATGGACAACTAGGAGTAATATTATTTGATTCAATAATGTTTTGGTAGTAGAGTGATGGAATGTTCTGAGCTACTTCGTTCCAAGGTGCTAGAATGTTTCATAAAGGTAAATTTTGGATATGACTGCCTAAAAGAGGCTTATGTAAATAGAACACTTCCGTTGGATTGCATAATGGCCAAGTGGAACTTTGTTGAAAATTTTTCAGACCAAGAAACAATAGTGCATATGAGAAAAATGGAGGCACACAAGACAACAAGGATATAAATAAATTCAAGGAAAACCAACTACAAAATAAATAAATAAACAAATAAGTGAATTGAAACATAAATGCACTAGAATGCATGACACATACCATGAAGTTAGAATGCATATGCATTAGTAGGCATGTTGATAATGAGTGCTTCGTGCATATAGATGTTCATGGTCCATATGTACATGCTTGGATATACATATGGCATGCTTGAGGACTTAGAATGGTTTGTTGTTATATACATGCAATAATAATGTTATAACAATTGAGTATGACTAATTATGGATTATGGATTATGTATTCAACAAAAATGATATAGCATGGTTAAAGATGTGGATGTTGTTGTTGTTTCTTATGAATTCCATCTATGTGAAGACCCATGAAGGTGGTAGTAATGGTGATCAAAAGGATGGAGGAGGAAGCATGTGAGCTTCTACAAATACCAACTTATCAGATAGCATCAAGTAGGTTGATAACAACCATGAAGGTATGCATTTGGTTGCTTCCAATGTTGAAGGGAATTGAGGTAAGAATTCCCTCAGTTAATTTTTTCAATATTTAAATTGATATGTAATGGTCAAAGGCCTAGAGAATGTAAATGTTATTGATGCTAAAATGCATTTAGATAGAATGTTAGTTGCATAATGTGTTATGATTGGTTATGAGATCATAACCGGGTCAAGTCAGAAGACATACTCTTGATATAACAATAAACATCCATAGAGTTAGTCATGTGTGATACCAAGATATGGTTGGATATGGAAGGGCTATAAAGCTATGTGAGTGCTCAATGGTATCTATTGTATAGCTGATGTTTGCACTGCAACCTCTTTACGGACACAGAAGAGCACTTAAGAATTATATTCTTGTTGTTGTGTTTGGGTTGAAAAGGAAGGTATCCAAATAGTCAGGAAAGCAGTAAGAAGTTTGTGGATGATGTGTTGACGCATTGGTCAGACCTTCCAACTCACCTTGGTGAATGCATGACATAGTTATGTGGTATTATGTAGTCAATGAAGAGATGCATTGTGTAAATATGGCCATGGGTATTGGCACATCGATTGTTATTTTATTTAGTAATTATTTGTTGCATTATGAAAATCTTGTGGTGCTAAAAATGCATAATGATGGATAATTGTATTATATTTAATATGAATACTAGCTAAAGGTGATTGAACTGTTATTTGTTACAATATTGAGATCATTTTTTTTGGAGTTGTTGAAAATGTTACAAGTGGTATTACAAGAATTATTGAATGCATTTGGTGAATGCATGTATATATTATATAACATAGAAATGATTATGCTAACAACTGAAATGATGTGAGTATCGCTAACTCATGAAGTTGAAAACACTTCAGGAGCTGTTAGATATTGCAACAAGAAAAGTTGCAGGTTAAAGTAGTTAGATAATGATAAATTATGGAAAAGCTTTGTCAAGGGAACATAGTGATAAAAATATTGACAGATAGAAGAAAGAAAATATTGGTTGATAATACATGTGTAGAGAATGATGGGTTCATTCCAATTAATAGTCGGATTAATGGAAGTGGTTGAATTGTAGTTATAAACAATTTTGAGATCACTTTGTGAATTTTTTTTGAATTTTTTCCATGAATATATATATATATATATATTGTACATGAGATACTGACAGTTTGTTTGGATGAGTGCAAATTGAGGAAATTGCAGGTAGAATGGTGTTGGATATGGAAGGGATGTAAGCCCATAAGGAAGACTGACATCTACAGTTGCAGAGCCAAACATTATGAGCATAAAATTCATGCATGGAAATTTTATTTTCCTGGAAAAAATAGATTTCAGAAATTAATAGTTACAAATTGTTATGTTATGTTAAGAGTTTGTGTGGTCAAATGAAAGGTTGAGAAAATTGTAGGGAGAATGGTCTTGGATGTGGCAGGGATGTAAGCCCATACATAAGACTAATTCTTGATGCTACAAGATCCAAGCATTATGAGAAAAATCCTCATGAATGAGAATTTTATTTTCTGTATATAAACAGATTTGAGAAATTAAAAATTATTATGATATGCTAATAATTGGTTTGGATGATTGAAGGTTGAGAAAATTGTAGGAATAATGGTATTGGGTATGGAATTGTTGTAAGTCATAATCAACATTGATTCCTACAACTGCAAGAGCCAAAGGAATTATGAGAATGAATTTTGTGGTTGGAAATTTTTATTTTCCTGTATAAAACAGATTTGGAATTTATGATTGAAAATTGTTATAATGATATCTCATGATGATTGTATGTGTATAATAAATATGAGATGTTTTCTATGGAATATGGAAGCTAGGGAACAATAGAACTAGATGGAAATCCAACTCAATGATGAAGGCATAGAATGAAGAAATCCCAATGGACTTGTTGTAGTTGGAGTTCTTGGAGCCACAACTATGAAAATTCATGTTTGAGTGCACTATAGCCCCAAAGAGAAGTGGAACAACCTGAGGGATTGCATGGCAGAGAAAGGTGTTCATTTCTTTGGGTTGTGTAGGCTGATAGGGAAGGAGAGCTTGTTGGTTGGAATTGCTTTCAGAAACATAAATTATGAAGATCATTATACATGTTTTGGGTTGGAATGCCTATGTATGCATGTTTTATTTTAGGTCAGCGTGCCTTTGTATATTAGCAATTGGTTGGACTTCATGTGTTGATTAAAGGTTTGTGATCCTAGTGTTTTAATGTTAAAAACATCGGTATGGTGTTGTGCATTGAGGACAGTGTTAAAATAAGGGGAGGGGGGTGTAACACTCTCTGTTTTGATCCCTATAAACTATAATATAAATGTGACAGTAGGCTGGTGAGCCGGTAAAGTTGAAAAGGGGTCGAAGTGCCTAGGAAATGTAATACTTATATATACATTAATAAAAAATACATTGTTGGTTGCAAGACGGATAAGGATAAGAGATAGGGGGCTATGATTCCACGAGAGAGGGGGGATAAAGGGGATAAGTATTTTTATTATATTGTATTTACCCATATTGGTTTTAATTGGGAAAAGTGGTTACATGAGCTTCTTGAGGGAGGCCACATGGATTTTGTTTTCATGTCATTATATAAACATCCCTTGTGGGATGTTTTGAGGGTTCACTTGTTCTTCTCCATTCACTCTTACACCCTTCTCACTCTTTCATTTTTGGTGCCTCATTCTTGCTAATTTGTGTGCTCTTGGTATGAGCATGGAAACAAATGGTTGGAAGAGGAGAGTCATTGCTAGATGGATGTAATAAATTATTGATCATTCCATGAGGGAATGGATGCCTGAGTGCATGATATTGATGGCAGTGAGAAAAAAATTGTCCACAACTAAGAACCCTTGGAATTTTTAGCAAGAAGATTTCTTTACCAGTAGCCCTGGATCCCTAGAGAGAAATGGAACAACCTGAGGGATTGCATGGCAAAGAAAGGTGTTCATTTTTTTGAGTCATGTAGGCTGAAAGGAAAAGAGAGATGGAAATTAGGGTTTGTTGTGTGGTTGGGAAACCTGAGATCTAGTTAGCCAACTATTGTGTGTTTTAGATTTGTCCTAGGACCCATCCTTGTGGATTCATAGCTCTAGCTCGGGGGTGACCTGTTGTTGAGAATAAATGAACAACAATGTCTATGGTTGGGAGGAACATCCTTGGTCTGCATCTAGTTGGTGAATGTTTACTTGCAAAGATAAGTGCTCTCTGTGTTTTAGGTATAATGTATATTTCGCTATGTATTTAATTATCTCTGAGATGTATTTTTGTGTGCATTCTTGCTGGTTATTTATTTCGCATGGCACACTATTATTTATTTTATGTTGTAGCATGGATCTTTATTAATGCATGTGAGTCTTTCATGCTTAAATTCGAATTAATTATTATTAGAATTCGAAATCAGTTTTGAATTGAGTTTTTGAGGTAGCATGGCAAGCCTGTGGGTGGTTGGGTATGTTACAATGGACAATGTTTTATAAATAGTAATGTTTGGTTGGGATTTTCTCTTTATGACTTTATCTCAACTGTGGGAATTCTCCGCAAAAACCTCATCATCAAACTTGTCATGAGCATAGGGCCAATATATCGCTACTTACTCAAAATGACTTAACACTAACACTTTCAGATCATGTTTGTGGTATCTCCCAATGCCAAACCTGCACTCCAAATGACATAAACATTCCTTCCTTGCTTGTGTGGTATATTTAAAAAAGTGGTAACCTAATTGGAATCCATAAGGTATGAATTCTCTCTTTTATCCTTGACTAAAGAAGCATTGAACCCTTGCAAGATAGTTTGATAACATATTTCTCCTAGGGCCAATATGTTTAGTACACGAGATGACAATAAATGTGGGGCCCCTATGGCTCCAACAATCCTAAAGTAGGTGTATTTTTCTTCTAAATACCAGTTTCCAAGAGAGGAGATGATCTTCTTGGCTTGTTTGGAAAGCCTTGGACATTCTTGGCGAAAAATAATGAAATATAATTTGGCCAAGAAAAAATCATAGATCATGGGATACGAATTCTTATACATGTTCTCTCATAAAATACTAAAGTATACATGCACAAGGAGTTTAATCACGTGCCAAATCAAATTCATTTCAGAAAACACATTTCTTGCACAAATCACATCCAAAAGGTACGAGGCCATGTAGAATGAAGGCACATCTCCTGGTTTAGGGTTTTGAGCTTGATCTATTCTAGTACTGAGCTGCTTAGATATAATGACACATGAGTTAAAAATACCTCTTGATATTGCCACAATGTAAGCTAAGGGCATCCAGGCTTCAGTGAACCTGAAACAATCCTTTTCTCCATATAATATACAAAGTGAGGCCATTAGGTACATGTATGGTTCTCTCAAGTTTGTCACTCCATACCATCCTGAAGTCTTGTTGATGAACTTATTGTCATTTTTCCACCAGGTTGCCACCAATTTTCTTAGATCATGTTTTATGTGAAATTATATCACAAATTCATTATTCAAATTGAATTCTGGCTCCCTAAGTTTGTAATATTTGTTAACCTCTACTGGTAAGAAAATTCCCACACTTCCCTTACTCATCACTAATCAATCATTTTGTTGCATCTTTGTGATTGATTACCAAATATAAAGATTTGATCCCGGTGGATATCAGTGGCCACCCACCTATTCCACGAGCTCGATAAATAGTTTTCCATCTTGGCAGTTTTTCGACAATTTTTCAAGTTCCAAACTTCTGGGGCCATTTTGAGGCCCTAAACGACGTTTTTTGGGGATTTGGGGCCCATGTGACTATTAAGGGCATTGACCTGGGCCAACCAAAAATATCTCTTCTCGGTTATACCTTTCCAATAGTGTATCAAGCGCCCCAAACAGAGATCGTATGCAAAAGTTACGCCCTCGGGAAGTTGGCGTATCAACTACCCCCATCGGGGCCCACAAACCTTTTGGTTTTTCATCTTCTGGGGTTAGGGTTTTGGATTTTACTTATGTTAAGAAGGCCTTTGGAGCCTCATTGTAACAAACATCTTCTTGCGAATGAGAGTAGCCATCACATCTCTTCTCAGAGATAAGTTTCCACCATTCTAGCGAGTCTTTCACTCTGTATTTTTACAGTGTTGTACATTTCACACATTAATAGAAATTGTGTATTAATGTATCTCTGTGTTTATATCTATGATATATATTTTTTATATTGTTGGATATATGATACATCTCTGTACATTTATTTATTATATCTTCGCTCTCATTTCGTGCTGAAAATAATTTGGATCAGTGGTATCAGAGCAGGTTGCTCTTGATATTTTTTCAGTGCATGTCCTCGACGAGGTTCAAGTATAAAAAGTTGGGTCTCGATATTGTCTCTCTTGAGGAAAATCTCTCTCACACGCCAAAGAAACCCTCCATGGAGGAAGAAAAGAAAAATGACAGAGCAGAAGATTCTATTAATTTGTTGCTTGAGCAAGCTCTCACGCGACAGAGGGATGAAATGATGGAGAATTTTTCCCACATCCTTCAACGCATGCCGATAACAACAAGCACGTCTTCATCAAGCAACCACTTTGGAGGCACCTCACCTTTCAAGGTACATGTTATTTTTTATATTCCTGTATTTGAAGGTCGGATAGATGTCGATGCCCTAGACAAATGGTTAAATTTGCTAGAAGGTTATTTCTCTGTTCACCATTTTTATGACAGGGAAAATATCATCTTCACACTCCTTAAGGCTCTCCCCCATGTCAAACATTGGTGGGAAAATTACTGGGAGAAAAGTTCCACAGAGGAGTCTGGAATATATGGGGTTGATCCCACTTGGGATTTTTTGTGATTTCACCAAACTTTAGCCAGATATTTCTTAATCAATCAAGATAACTAGAAACATTTAAGATCTTACTAGAAGCATGCACCTTTCAATTAAAATGCAAAACAATCCATTGGTAAAATGACAAGAACATATTTAGTAAAATGCCTTGGCTCCTTCCGAGCTCCTTAATTAACTTGGAAAAAACAGTTTTTACTTGCATCAACACAAAAGTTTCTTACAAAAACCATCGAACTCGAACACATTGTCGATTCTCTTATTTATCACCAATTAAAATGTCTAAAAATAGTATTAATTCTATTTTAAGAAAATACAGAAATAGGTGTGGACTCCTCCATGTGTTTTCTCCCATCTATTCCTCATGCACCAGGTGAATAATCCAATGAGTTCTCTTTTTCATACTCAACCCAATGGGAGAAAAGGTCCGCACACATGTGCAAGTAGGGGAAGTAATGTTGATCCATAGGCATGTTGAACACTCCCCTCATCTCTCTAGTGCATTGTCTATACTTTTCCAACTTGGCGGTCACATGCTTCATAATGATCGTTGTCTTGATGGTGTCCTCCACAAATCCTTTAACTTTCCCTTATGCCAACATGGTCATCTTGTGAACGTACGAATAATAATTTTGGTCATTGTCTATGATCTTCTTCATTACATCACTGATGTCCCAAAAATATTCCAGCAGCCTGAGCTTGGGAAATTGGATTTTTTTCATCCTCTCATCAGTTTTCCTCCAATCCATGAGGCATTCGTCCCACCTTTCCTGCATATTTTTCCTTGGTTCAAAAAAAAATTGAACCCAATATTTTGTTGCCTTATGTACCCTATATATGTTGTCATCAATGAGTATTATGATACTGTGCTCTTCCTCTTGTCATCCTTTCTAAATTTCTCCAATGTACTCGATTTGGTTCAAGGTTTCATGTGATTTCCCAGCCCACTTCAACATCTCTTTATGTGCTACAAAGCACAATAGGGTTTCCTCTTGATATTTTATGACTTTTTCCATAAAGGAATCTTTGACCAACTTATATCTACCATGCTTCTCTAAAAAATACACTCCTAGGATCATCAATTCCTATGTGGTATCCTTGTAGTAATCTACTTGATGTCTAAGAGATTCTAATTCTTTTCTCATGGAAACAACCTCTCTCTCATCTTCTTTGGCTTTGTCAATGGTAGCATGAGATATGGCCACAATTGCACCTAACAGTTCACTAAATTTATCCCTTTTTGCATCCAACAAGTTTTCCTCAACGGTCAGAACCATAGTACTATCTAGACTTAGCTTTATTTTCCTTTGTGTCCTTCTTACCAACAACTACCTTTTATTATCATAAGTTATTTCCTCGATGTCAGAAAATTCATATAATGGCTCTGGTATTTGTTGATTACCCCGTGCCAACATATTTCCCATTCTCCCTAGAGTATAAAAATGTTCCAGGATAGGGGTTTTTCCTTTATCTATTGCTGACATGGGGTCATATTCCTCCTTATCAACTTCCTCCTTCGTGGTTGGCTATTCGGGGGATTGGTATATCTTACTAGTCTACTCAACTCCTATTTTTGTAGAAATATCAATATTTCACTCATGAATCGATGTATCTTCTGGTCTATTTTATGTTTCCACTATCCGTTGTGTCCCATACTCGAGCAAAGAAGTGGTGGATGGATCGACAATTGTCTCTTCATTTGTTGGAGCAATAGTATGTTCCTTTGTTTTCTCAATCTCACTTGTAGTCTTTTCTTGATGTAGTTCACATTCTCATTCTATTTCATCTTTCTCTTGCTTGGGAGTTGTGTTATTTGGACTCTGTTCCTCCTCATTTCCAACATCATTATTTTTTGTCTTTTCTCCCTTGAGTGATTGTGGCCCCTTTACTTCTAATGTTAGGGATTTCTCAACTTCATTTGTTTCTAAGGATGTTCCCCCTATCTATGGCTATACTAGAAATGATATTCCCTTTACTGGAATGGAATCATCCATAATTGGGACCTTCATTATGTCTACATCATCATCATTATCATCCAACATCGTTAGGTCCACAATTGTAGGAGCATGGATCCCTATGACAAACACCTTCTTTAATGCCTCAGATGATATGAGTGGTTTTGGTTGAACTAATTGCACTCGATTTTCATCTAGTTCTGGTTGTGTATTGATCTCTCCTTGTGTTAATTCCCCTTGAGTAGTATGCTCTGCTTCTTTATTTTTTAGTTCCTACTCAACTTGTCTCTATAGTTCCAGTTCTCGTGCTACCCTATTTTTATCTACTTCATGGGATGCTTGTTCGGTATTTTCTTTAAGTATGGCTTCTTCTACTCACTTTCCCCCTCAACTTCTTGTTCCTGGACAACAACTTAGACAATTTCATTTATGAGCTCTACTTGCTCATCCATGGATGTAACACCCTCGGTTTTGATCCCTATGAACTATAATCTATTATGTATATGTGATAGTAGGCTGGTGATCCAATAAAGTTGAAAAGGGGCCGAAGTTCCTAGGAAATGTAATACTTCTATATATATTAATAAAAAATACACTATTGGCTACAATACAGACAAAGACAAGAGATAGGGGGCTATGATTCCATGAGAAAGGGGGGATAAAGGGGCTAAGTCTTTTTAGTATATTTTATTTACCCTTGTTGGTTTTAATTTGGAAAAGTGGTTACATGAGCTTATTGGGGGAGGCCATGTGGTTCATGTTTTCATGTAATTATATAAACATCACTTGTGGATTGTTTTGAGGGTTCACTTGTTCTTCTCCATTCACTCGTACACCCTTCTCACTCTTTCATTTTTGGTGCCTCATTCTTGCTAATTCATGTGCTCTTGGTTTGAGCATGGAAATGAATGGTTGGAAGAGGAGATTCATTGCTAGATGGATGTAATAAATTATTGATCATTCCAGGAGGGAATGGATGTCAGAGTGCATGAGATTGATGGTAGTTCGAAAAGAACTATCCACAACTGAGAATCCTTGGAATTTCCAATAGGGAGATTTCCTAATCAGTAGCTTTGAATCCCTAGAGGGAAATGGAACAACCTAAGGGACTGCATGGCAGAGAAAGGTGTTCATTTCTTTGGGTTGTGTAGGTTGAAGGGGAAAGAGAGATGGAAATTAGGGTTTGTTTTGTGATTGGGAAACCTGAGAGCTAGTTAGCCAATTGTTGTGTGTTTGATATTTGGCCTAGGACTCGTCCTTGTGGATTCATAGCCCTGGCTCGGGGGTGACCTGTTGTTGAGAGTAAATTAACAATAGTGTCTATGGTTGGGAGGAACTTCCTTGGTCTACAACCAATTGGTGAATGTTTACTTGCAAAGATAAGTGCTCTCTTTGTTTTATGTATAATGTATATTTTGATGTGTATTTAATTATTTCTGAGATGTATTTTTGTGTGCATGCTTGTTGGTTATTTTTTGTGCATGACACACTTTTTATTTCTTTTATGTTGTAGCATGGATCTTGATTAATGCAAGTGAGTATTTCATGCTTAATTTCGAATTAATTATTATCAAAATTCGAAATCATTTTTGAAATGAATTTTTGAGGTAGCGTGGCTAGCCTATGGGTGGTTGGGTATGTTACAGAATGGTATAAGAGCGAGGTTCAACACCAGACTGGTATGGTCCAAAACTAGTGTGAATTTGAAAAAAAAAATGATGTTGCAGATTTGTCTGTGATGGATTTGGGGGGAAATGGAGAAGAACAGAAGTGAAATCTTCAAATTCTGAGAAAATTTCAAATTTCAGTGCTTCATAGTAGTTAGAGAAGTGGTTTATGGCCTCGATTTGCAGTTCAAGAGTTGAATTTGGTTTTGGAAGTCGAATTCCTGCATATTTCAAGGCGACTGTGTAGTTTCATAGATCGACGACCCAGATTAATTTGATCGTGAGGATCCACGGTCAATATTTAATTGTAGAGGTATGAGAAAAGGCATTCCTGAAAGGCCTTTGGGAAGGAAGTGTTGGAAATACTTCAGAGTCGGGTGTGAGGTTAAGTCTGAAGCGAGGAGTCCAATGACATGAACCTGAAATAACAAGAGCCATTAGATCAATCAGATCCATTATTAGTCGTAGATCTCTTAGAAGGATGGATTTGGAAGGTCTAAATTCGAACATAAGTTGGAAGCCCGAAGAAGAGAAGCACGATGGTAGAAGCCCGAAAGAACAAGAGCCATCAGATCAATTGGGACCATTCTCAACCATCAGATCTTGTGGAGATGTATTTCGGAAAAGTGTTTTCGGAAGATCTTGTTCAGAAAATATCCGATGGTATCGAGAAGGAAATATTCCTTGATACCCTCTTTTCGAAGAAGTGAAATTTCCCCAATCTTTTGAACTCAGAATGAAAAGTTTGGACGGTATCGAATTTAGAGAATATTCTTTGATACCCTCCTTTTCGAAGTAGCGAAACTTTGTCAATATTTTGAACTCTGATTGATAAGTTATGACTATATCGAAAGAGAATATTCTTTGATACCTTCTGGTCGAAGTGATAAAAATTACCTAATTTTTTGAACTCCAAATGAAAAGCTCTAACGATATCGAAGAGGAATATTCATCGATACTCTCTTTTCAGAGTTCCATTTGAGCCTGATTCTTTGGTACTCTGAATGGGAACCTCAGACGAACGGTCCATATCTCTTCCAATTTTAAGAATAATGGTGCAAATTGCCCCATAGGCAAAACTGCTCCACAGTGTAAAAAAAACATGGAGCCATTTTCTTATTTTGGCCATAATTGGTGAAGATTAAGTCATATTTGAATGAAACTTATGGTTCTTTCCCGCAGATATAATATTTACAAAAGTTCCAGAGAGGGTCATTGTCAATTTCTACTTGGATTGGTAAAAAATGATGAAATAGTGGTTTTTAAAGATCTGGGTTCAGATCATTGGCAGAGGTCTAGATTAAGTTGAAATTCATTGAGTGTCCAGAAAGAAGACATAGAAATAACCCATGAAAGAACGGTATAAATCCTAAGGGGATTCGAATGGGGATACTAAATAGGCCAAAATCCATTATTCCATACCACTTTTTTTAGATTTTTGAGATTTTCTTCGGAGAAAAAGTGACCCCAAATCACAAAATTGAATTTTTTTATGTAATCAACATTTTATACACTTATCAAGGAGAACGACTTTGGTTTAGTGAAAATTTTCCAGAAGTGCACAGATTGAGAGATAAACAATTTTGGTAAAAATTCCAAGTCTGGAAAAAGAGGTGAAAAAGGGCCAGGTTGTCATTTCTAGATTGTTGTAGTTTTTTACTGGAGCATCAAATTGAAAATATGAGAGTTTTATGCATTCCTTGTAATTTTTATTATCTACGCCTCATATAAAGTTTCTTTAGTTCCTAACATATTTTATTCTGCAATTTACTAAAGTTGGCATTTCAATAAAATTACACCAGTGGAGAAAATGCAAAAATGGGGTGAAAGTGGTTTTTTCAGGAAGCCATAACTTTCATCTCAAAAATTGGATCAGGGAAAGAGTATAGTCGTTGGAAATATGTTTTAGAGGAGAATGACCTGAAATTATTATAATTTGGATAACTTTGATATAATTCTTCATGAAATGAGCAGAAAAAGTACATGTAACGTTAATTAACAAATTTCTATAATATGTATAATTCTAACAAAATGGTACTTGCAGATTTGACAAAATTAGAAGTATAGTCAGATAAATTCAAGAATATGATCATATACCAAATTCATTTAAACATGACAGAGCTTACCGAAGTTGGATGAGGAAACAAAGAGCTTAAGAGGTTGTGTGTGAATAATCTCTATATGTCTAGTATAGGAGTTCCAGGGAAGGATGTATTGGATATGACTTAGTTAATTGTTTAAAAGTACTCAGAAAAATAAATCCACTTTTGATATCAGAGTTCACAATGGAAGGATGATACCAATATGAGAAATTGGAGATAACAATGAATGCTCTTTCACTTGAAAAGTGTCACTGAATGAAAATAGACTTCCATTAGGAATGGTATTAAGTGTGAAAGGTATGGTTTCACAGGGAAATGTTAATGAATTAATCTAATAGACAACTAGGAGTAATAGTATTTGATTCAAGAATGTTGTGGCAACAGAGTGATGGAATGTTCTGAGCTACTTCATTCCAAGGTGCTAGAATGTTTCATAAAGGTAAATTTTGGATATGACTGCCTAAAAGAGGCTTATGTAAATAGAACACATTCGTTGGATTGCATAATGGCCAAGTGGAACTTTGTTGAAAAGTGTTCAGACCAAGAAACAATAGTGCATATGAGCATAATGAGGGCACACAAGACAATAAGGATATAAATAAATTCAAGGAAAACCAACTAAAAAATAAATAAACAAACAAATAAGTGAATTGAAACATAAATGCACTAAAATGCATGACGCATACCATGAAGTTAGAATGCATATGAATTAGTAGGCATGTTGATAGTGAATGCTTGGTGCATATAGATGTGCATGGTGCATATGTACATGCTTGGATATACATATGGCATGCTTGATGAATTAGAATGGTTTGTTGTTATATACATGCAATAATAATGTTATAACAATTGAGTATGACTAATTATGGATTATGGACTATGTATTCAAGAAAAATGATATAGCATGGTTAAAGATGTGGATGTTGTTGTTGTTTCTTATGAATTTCATCTATGTGAAAACCCATGAGGGTGGTAGTAATGGTGATCAAAAGGATGGAGGAGGAAGCATGTGAGCTTCTACAAATACCAACTTATCAGATAACATCAAGTAGGTTGATAACAACCATGAAGGTACGCATTTGGTTGCTTCCAATGTTGAAGGGAATTGAGGTAAGAATTCCCTCAGTTAATTTTTTCAATATTTAAATTGATAT
>ML782567.1:521836-543556 GCA_009831015.1 Picea engelmannii | reverse complement strand
AATTGCAGGTAGAATGGTGTTGAATATGGCAGGGATGTAAGCCCATAAGCAAGAATGCCATCTACAATTGCAGAGCTAAACATTATGAGAAGAAAATTTATGCCTGGAAATTTTATTTTCCTCGATAAAATAGATTTCAGAAATTAATAGTTACAAATTGTTATGTTATGCTAGCAGTTTGTGTGGTTGAATGAAAGGTTGAGAAAATTGTAGGGAGAATGGTCTTGGATGTGGCAGGGATGTAAGCCCATACATAAGACCAATTCTTGATTCCATAAGAGACAAGCATTATGAGAAAAATCCTCATGCATGGAAATTTGATTTTCTGTATATAACATATTTGAGAAATTAAAAATTATTATGATATGCTAACAATTGGTTTGGATGATTAAAGGTTGATAAAATTGTAGGAATAATGGTATTGGGTATGGAATTGTTGTAAGCCATAATAAACATTGATTCCTGCAACTGCAAGAGCCAAATGAATGATGAGAAGAAATTTCATGCTTGGAAAATTTTATTTTCCTGTATAAAACATATTTGGAATTTATGATTGAAAATTGTTATAACGATATCTCATGATGATTGTATGTGTATAATAAATATGAGATGTTTTCTATGGAATATGGAAGTTAGGGAACAATAGAACTAGAAATAAATCAAGCTCAATGATGAAGGCATAGAATGAATAAATCCCAATGGACTTGTTGCAATCGGAGTTCTTGGAGCCACAACTATGAAACTTCCTAGTCGAGTGCACTATAGCCCCGAAGAGAAGTGGAACAAACTGAGGGATTGCATGGAAGATAAAGGTGTTCATTTCTTTGGGTTATGTAGGTTGATAGGGAAGGAGAGCTTGTTGGTTGGAACTGCTTTCAGAAACATAAATTATGAAGATCATTATACATGTTTTGGGTTGGAATGCCTATGTATGCATGTTTTATTTTAGGTCAAAGTGTCTGTGTATATTAGTAGTTGGTTGGAATGCATATGTTGATTAAAGGCTTGTGATCCTAGTGTTGTAATGTTAAAAACATCGATATGGTGTTGTGCACTAAAGACAATGCTAAAATAAGGGAAAGGGGATGTAACACCCTCAGTTTTGATCCCTATGAACTATAATGTATTATGTAAATGTGACAATAGGTTGGTGAGCCGGTAAAGTTGAAAGGGGTCAAAGTGCCTAGGAAATGTAATATTTCTATATACATTAATAAAAAGTACATTTTTGGTTGCAAGACGGACAAGGATAAGAGATAGGGGGTTATGATTCCACGAGAGAGGGGGGCTAAAATGGCTAAGCATTTTTAGTATATTGTATTTACCCATATTGGTTTTAATTGGGAAAAGTGGTTGCATGAGCTTCTTGAGGGAGGTCGTGTGGTTCTTGTTTTCATGTAATTATATAAACATCCATTGTGGGATGTTTTGAGGATTCACTTGTTCTTCTCCATTCACTCTTACACCCTTCTCACTCTTTCATTTTTGGTGCCTCATTCTTGCTAATTCGTGTGCTCTTGGTATGAGCATAGAAATGAATGGTTGGAAGAGGAGATTCATTGCTAGATGGATGTAATAAATTACTAATCATTCCAGGAGGGAATGGATCCCTGAGTGCATGATATTGATGGCAGTGCGAAAAAAATTGTCCACAACTGAGAATCCTTGGAATTTTCAGTAGGGATATTTCCTGACTAGTAGTCCTGGATCCCTAGAGAGAAATGGAACAACCTAAGGGATTGCATGGCAAAGAAAGATGTTCATTTCTTTGGGTCGTGCAGGATGAAAGGGAAAGAGAGCTGGAAATTAGGGTTTGTCGTGTGGTTGGGAAACTTGAGAGCTAGTTAGCCAATTGTTGTGTGTTTTAGATTTGGCATAGGACCCATCCTTGTGGATTCATAGCTCTAGCTCGGGGGTGACCTGCTGTTAAGAATAAATGAACAACATTGTCTATGGTTGGGAGGAACATCCTTGGTCTGCATCTAGTTGGTGAATGTTTACTTGCAAAGATCATTTATCTTTGTGTTTTATGTATAATGTATATTCCGCTATGTATTTAATTATCTCTGAGATGTATTTCTGTGTGCATTTTTGTTGGTTATTTCTTGTGCATGGCACACTATTATTTCTTTTATGTTGTAGCATGGATCTTTATTAATGCATGTGAGTCTTTCATGCTTAATTTCGAATTAATTATTATCAGAATTCGAAATTAGTTTTGAAGTGAGTTTTTGAGGTAGTGTGTTCAGCCTATGGGTGGTTGGGTATGTTACAATGGACAATGTTTTATACATAATAATGTTTCGTTGGGATTTTATCTGTATGAATTCATCCCAACTGTGGGAATTCTCCGCAAAAACCTCATCATCAAACTTGTCATGAGCATAGGGCCAATATATCGCTACTTATTCAAAATGACTTAACACTAACACTTTCAGATCATGTTTGTGGTATCTCCCAGTGCCAAACCTGTATTCCAAATGACATAAACCTTCCTTCCTTGCTTGTGTGGTATCTTTAACAAAGTGGTAACCTAATTGGAATCCATAAGGTATGAATTCTCTCTTTTATCCTTGACTAAATAAGCATTGAACCCTTGCAATATAGTTTGATAACATATTTCTCCTAGGGCCAATATGTTTAGTATGTAAGATGACAATAAATGTGGGGCCCCTATGGCTCCAACAATCCTAAAGTAGGTGTAGTTTTCTTCTAAATACCGGTTTCCAAGAGAGGAGATGATCTTCTTGGCTTGTTTGGAAAGCCTTGGACATTCTTGGTGAAAAGTAATGAAATATAATTTGGCCAAGAAAAAATCATAGATCATGGGATATGAATTCTTATACATGTTCTCTCATAAAATACTAAAGTATACATGCACAAGGAGTTTAGACACGTACCAAATCAAATTCATTTCAGAAAACACATTTCTTGCACAAATCACATCCAAAAGGTACGAGGCCATGTAGAATGAAGGAACATCTCTTGGTTTATGGTTTTGAGTTTGATCTATTCTAGTACCAAGATTCTTAGATATAATGACACCTGAGTTAAAAATACCTCTTGATATTGCCACAATGTAAGTTAAGGGCATCCAGGCTTCAGTGAACCTAGAACAATCATTTTCTCCATATAGTATACAAAGTGAGGCCATTAGGTACATGTATGGTTCTCTTAAGGTTGTCACTCCATACCATCCTGAAGTCTGGTTGACGAACTTATTGTCCTCTTTCCACCAGGTTGCCACCAATTTGCTTACATCATGTTTTATGTGAAAGTATATCACAAAGTCATTATTCAATTTGAATTCTGGCTCCCTAAGTTTGTAATAGTTGTTAACCTCTACTGGTAAGTTTGTAATATTTGAATTATGGCTCCCTAAGTTTGTAATATTAAGTTTTGGAGTTAGTTCACGCTTGGTTTATTAAAAGGATACTCAACAATTTTAAACATAATATATACAATTTTAGATAAGAAAAATTATTTTTCTAATGACAATATGGTCATTCCGGACATAATCTTTATGAACAAATAAGGACATAGCTTGGGAATCAAATAATATTAAGTTTTGGAGTTAGTTCACACTTGGTTTATTAAAAGGATACTCAACAATTGATGATTGGATTACTTTAAGAGTCATTCGAAGTAATGTATAGGAAAAAAAATACATGGTAAATTAGTGTTGTTTAATGGATTTTTAAAAAGCATCTAATAAATTTTAAAAATAATAATAATTTTATAAAAGAGTGTGATACATGAAAATCCCAATACATCAAAAAGTTGTACAAACCATATATCTTATCATGGTAGCGACAATGGAATTAAAGGATGGATGATATCAAGACTAATATTATAGCAAATTATAAAACAAATAAATAGGATATTTAAGAATAGGTATAACAAACTTGACAATAACACTTCTATATCATACAAAAAAGACATAATTTTCTTATTTAGTCACTCAGAAGGCATGGACTGACAACCTTAAATTTAGGACATTTCAAAATGATGGTAAATATAAAGTTAACTAAAATTATGATCATTAAATGATATATGTGTGTGGGGTAGGGGGGACACATACTAGAAAGAGTCCATACATATAAGCACCTAAAAATCAATTTCATAACAAACCTGAGTGAGCACCCAAGATAGACAAAATATAAAACATTGTAGTTCAAAGTATTGATATGGTTTAAAAAGAAGAAACTCTACAATGTGCGTAGAAGAGAGTCTCACTTAAAATTAGCGATTAATACTAGGAAAACATGGGAAAAGCATAATGAATATACAAGATTCTAGTAGCAAATAAATATGGCACTAGTGAAAACACTTAATCACTACATAAAAAAAAAAACTTATATAGGTTCAATGCAAGTGGGAAGTCAAAATACCAAAACAATCTCATATGAATAAGGTTGAATACTAGTGAGAGATAAGTTTTCTTGAAAGAAAGATAAACCAAAGAAAGGGATGAAGAATATTCATTATGTTTTGATAAACATAACCATTCCTCTTACCAAAACATGGGAAAAATATTCCCTCCCAAAAATTAATGTGTTGATAAACATGAGGGTTGTTCACTAAGTGGGAAATAAATCCTACTAACGTAGTAGATGGACTAGTGTGTTGAAGATGCCATGAACTAAATGTAGAGAGATTGGACAATCCTTACACAATTGTAAATCCTCCTCAATGGGTACCAATATATACATGATATGCACATACCATCAAGCGTCTCTAACCATTGCCTACGAGTTATTATATCATGAAAAGGGAAACACATCAAACAACACAATTTGAATGTACAATGATGGAAATAGCTTGGCCAACACAAGACAAATAAAGTCATAATAAACAAAAAAACAAAACATTTTCATCTACAAAATTTAAGGAAACCATGTGATTCCCATCCAAACACGACCACCCACTTGTTTGTCCATGGAATGAGATTTTGACTTAAAATCATGTTAAATTTCTCCAATAGCAAACAAATCAAAATTATTCAACATAGGAGGTTCACAATGGCACAATGCTCATCTTGAAGTTGAGGCAAGATGCTAATGAGGCTCAAAATGTCTCAATTCTGCAGACCAATATTCTCCTAGTTAGGTTGCTAACAATCCCTGGAGCAATGTGTCTTTTGGTAGGGCTTTCCTCCTTAGCCTAGTGTGCTTAATGAATCTCTATCTCTAGTTTCTCTCACCCTTGTAAGGTATAATGGAGATGGTGAAAACTCAGATATTCCCTATAATCATGATTCCAACTTCTACAACAACTAGTATATATATATATGCTATCATATACATATAAAGAATCGAGAGAAAGAAAACCATATAATAAATTAGGAAGAACCAAAACAATCTCAAAACTATGCAATAAAAGAGAAATGCCCTACATGTTTGTAGTTTGCATACTCAGGGGATTAGGTTATACAGTAATCCATAAATGGGGTCAGCCCATTCAAGTTCTAATTTTCCACTATTAACAACTTTAGGTGTCCATCCCAAAAGGCATGTTTAGTGAACAAGCAAGGCAAATGAACTAAGATAACCTAAATATCGATGTTTTTAATTGCCTCATAAATACCAGCTTAATCATTAGCCACTTGCCTATCCATTCATCATTTATCCTGCAGGTGATCTGAGTTTTGATGTGGCTGATCCATTTATCCCTTGTCCTACATGTGATCTGACATTTGACGTGGCACAGGTGATCTGACACTTGACGTGGCCAATCAGAAACCTTTTACAGGGTGATTTGAGATTTGACGTGGCTGATCCAATCATCACTTGTCCTATACAGGGGATCTGATATTTGACGTGGCCCATTAGAAACCTATTATAAGGTTTCTCCACCACTGGCATCCCTACCGTGATAGACTTCCAAAGGTGAAAACGAAGATTGTAATCTTCCAGTGGGATCCTTTCTTGTCGTCTTGACAATATGAGATGCCACTTGCCTAACTCTGATACCCTTTTAGCGTGTGTAGCTGTAAACGCTTTTACAAGTTACCAAAAAGTTTTGTCGTTTATGATATGATGGACTGATTTCCTGCACGACAATGTTTGACATGTTCACGAGGCCACAGGAAGGAGAGAAAGAGTCCGGGAAACCGTTGTTGGAAGTGGTGCAGTCATTCAGTCAGGACGCATGCTATTTGTTTGTCTTACTTGACAACAACACACAGTTATTCCCAACTGGGAGGCCTAAGTCTTGTCCTCACAACCACCACCCCTCTCATGCCAGGCCCTTAAACACCCATGTGTTGGCACCCACTTAAACATTCACGTGAATCTTCTGCACATTAAAGATTCATGTTTGGAGGACTGTTATTGAGATTCATCTTTCTGTCCAGCCAGCAGAGCAGATATGGTGGCTATGGCTATCAATTGTCTGATCTTTGATGTCGTTCTTACTGTTGTAGTTTGCATGGGTTTGAGCGTCCATCTCCTTCCATTGGTTGAATCACAACCTTCAGAAAGCGTTCCCGTGTCAAACATTTCCACAGTAGAAGTAGCTCAAGGATTCAATATCTACTACGGAAGATATTTCAAAGTAGTGGAGAACTTCATCAACAATTCAAGCTACCTTCTTTTCCAGGTAGGCAGTTGGGTTTCTTTCATGGCATTATCCATCCCCACACACCTCATAAATGTTAAGATGCAGTCATAATCTTCACTTAGTTTTAACTTTTCTGACATGGTATGGTATGGAATGACAGAGCACTCCCAATGTGACAATTTCAAATCACTGTGGGCGTAGAATCAAATCATTTGTTGCACCCCTTACAAATTATTCTGTAGATACCTTTAATGTTCCAGGTAATGACTCTTACATTTACATTTACATCTTTCTTTTATTCATATTCTGTTTACCCAAATTATTATTCAGGTTAGCTGCAATAACTTGTTGGGTTCTCTCCATCATCTAAGGAACTGCACATTTATACCACAAACTTTTAAGTGAATTTTAATAAAATACTTTAATTACAGAGCTTTATGGTGAATGCGCTTCGTCAATTGTCCAAGTGTCACAGTAACCCAAATTGACTTCGAAGTCTGTAGTTTGATTATTAAAATTTAAACAATGTTAGGATTTTAAGCTGGCAGAGCACATTAACTTGTAAAGTCGTATGTATTTGAGAGTTGGTCCATGGATCTAATTACTTAGTTCTTGGCTGTAAACTTTTTGCATCTTGCTGGGCTTAATGCAGTATCATTTCTGGAGGTAAGCAAAGTGATGGACCTATTAAGCATTGACATTTGAAAAAGCTTCTGTTTTTGTTATTTACCAATGTACTAATAAGCAGAGAACATTTATATGTGCAGCTTCTCGGTGTGTTGAATAGATTGAAAGGTGTAACATCAAAATTAGTCTCTTCACCATGCCTGGCCAAGTACATTGCTGATGGGGATGTACAAGAAGTCAACAAAACAGACTCTGAACAAATATTGCAATTCACAGCACATCTGACTTCTTCATCAGTTACAAACCAGAAATGTAATTACATTAGTTTTGATCCTCGTTGGGAGAAAATACCATTACAGGTACATACGGGGTCACTTCATTATCTTTTCTAGAACTTGAAGTTTAAACTTTTTACACAGGGATATGGATCTTTAACCAAAAGACCAAACTAAGATTTTCGGCAGGGCACCCACTATCATTAGTTTTATCATTAAGACAATGTAGTTTTTAGGCATATGTGTGAAATCTGAAGGATTTTCTAACAATAACCAAATTCTTCATCCAAGGATCTGGACTGTGTTGATTAGACAAATTTGATTTCGTTGCTTAGCGTGCAGAATGGATAAAGCATGTGGCATCATTCATGAACTATGAAGCGAGGGCTAATGATGTTTTCGAAAGGGTAAGTACTAAGCAAAGAATCCATGATTCCCTGCTCTGATGGATTCAATTGGGATCTCAAATAATTAGCTCTGGTATATTGCAAAGGTGAAGGAGAACTATATGTGTTTAAGTGCACTAGCAGGGAACGCTTCTACAAAACCAACTGTTGCATGGATCACATTCAATGAGGTATGCAATTTAAGATTACGGAAGCACATAATGTTCAAGGAAAACAAATACTCAACCATTTGTTTCTGCAGATTCCAATAAATCTACTAGGAATTGGTATTGGATTATGGATATATGCACAAGAACTTTACTGTGGGATAAATAGAAAATATACATGATGAAAACAACTTATCACTCTGCACCTATAAAATCCAAGGTGGCAGAACCTATCATAACTCAGTTGTCAATTGACAGTGATGATAGCATCACTGGCTGGTATTTGCTAATGTGGGCTGACTCATCACCATTATTAAAGGAAAAGCACACCACCTGAAATAACCCGCTGGTGGTCCATAAGGGGGCAGACATTCACTTCTGCCAAATGCCTCTGGGTCTTGGGCCATTACCCTGTTTCCTTACCTCTGAGGAAGACAAGCTCTGAAGCAATCAGAAGCAGTGTTAGGTATCTGCAAGAAAGCCAGAATCCCTTGTGGTACTTGTTGTGGCTACCTCTAGTAGAATCATGTAACATCTAGCCTTAGTCCCATGCATGAAACCAGATACACCTATGATAGTTATACAAGTAGAACTCTCACTGCGAAACATTTCATACTTTTTAAAGGATGGATTTTAAGGTTACATTTTTAAAGGATAAGACTATTTCATATATTTATATTTACCCTCAAAAGTTGTTTGTATTGATCATGTTCAATTATTTATTTCTTTTGCAGGATATCTGGCATTTCTCTGGTGAGACCTATAAATTACAGGTTATTTTCCGTCCATTAACTGTATTTCATTGCTTTTGAGTTTCCCTAGCACAAGGAACAGAGCTGACAAGCTTTTTGTTTTCAATCAATTTCTATGTCATTCGCCCAATTTGCCTTTAGGTTCTGCATGCATGTCACACAGTGATATCTTAACTTTTTCCTAATAAAGAAAATAACTGACAATGACTGCCTATGCATTGAATGCATTAGTACAGTATGTTCTAGATGCAGGGGGCTCAAGTTTGGAGGAGTCAGTGTACTCAAGCACTTTTAACATGTCGTTTCGATCCCAAGTAGAAAGCTTCCATAACATTCTGTCTGTAAGTGAATTCCTCTCCTACATTTAAGCTGGCGTTGGTAATCTTCTGACATATCACAACTGAGTTAGTTATAGCAGTTTGGTTATGATCTATCCTGACTGGTGCCGACTGACTCATGCCTTACCTACTGAAAGAATTGGGATGTAATAAATCTAAAGTTGGATAAGTTCATGGTGTTGATTTGATTCAGAGAGTGGATGTAGTGATAGATGAGACTTATTATGGATCAGAACCATCCAACTACACAATGCAAACATTCACTCAGAACGCTCACATAGCTGAATATGATACCTTCCCAATCCCATTCCCATTCCCATTCATAGCTACTGGGAATGTATGGCGATATGATAAGAAAATTCAAGGCTCTTGTGTGATTGGTAAGATTTTATTTCTATTTTGAAAAAAACAATTAAATTGCAGCTATGATTTCTGATTTATGTAGCCTTGACAAAGATGGCTGGACTGATTGGCAAGTTCTGCATGCAGATTGGTGGGATGGTGGTGTGGCACAGCCTCAGCTAGCACTTGGGGATTTCATACAGGCTTTGCATCCTCAACCCAATTACACCACAACTTTCTTGAGAAATATTGCAAAGGTTAGGTTAGAGCTCAGCAGCATTACATTAGCAGAAATAGTTGTCTGTGCAAAGAAATTGTCGTAATGAATGTCTGACTGTTGCTAGGCTGAATTTGCAGGGAGAGGGGACAATTGATGTAAGCATTGAAGGGTGCACACATGACAGATCTACTCCAATGGAACCCATCCTGGTCCCTTGCAATTCTTTTCAATGAAATAGATATTTGATATGTACTTTAGGTTTAGCTTTAGGACATTTTCAATCAAGCATGGAAAAAAATTATGTAAATGTAGTGAGGGAGGGATTCTCCTTATTCAGTGGAAGAAACTGGCCTTCAAGTAGAAAAAGTCATTTTCTTACTTGTTCTTGCACTAATGGAGCTGGTCTAGGGAGAGACTTAGGCTGGGGAAAGGGGTTGGCTAAATACTTGAAAAGATTATAATGTATACATTAGATAGATACAACAATTTGACAAATTATCCCTATTAACACTTATATCACTATGGAACACCCTTTTGTGGAGAAGAGACCAATGAGAATTGTATTCTGTGTGGTCGATATTATCTTATATTATATTATATTAATTTTATTTACTATGAATGCCCATTAATGTTAAAACTATGTGCATGGGACTCTCATGAAAAAATAAAGGGAGTGCCTAAAGTGACTAAAAAAAGAGAAATAAGTATATCAAAATTTGGATTGAGAAGGAGTTGGACAAATTGGCGAAAAGTAGCATCTAAAATTACTCCAAAAAGAGAGAAGTAAGTATATAAAAACTTGAAAGTCTTGGCTCAAGGAGGAGAGAATAGATATAAAGTTACAAGACTAAACTCAATGAGAATCTTATGGGGAAAGATGAGAGGAGTGTCCTCTCTAAACCATTTGAGATCAACAAAATCTGATTAATACACCACAATGAACATGTGCTATGAGTGGAACTTGAGTTTTGGAATATAGAAGAGATCTAATGTTGAGTGCTCCCATGAAAGTTGACAAAATCCATGTGTCTCTTCCCATCTTCCTAAATAATGGAGTGATAAAACAAGAGGTCCAAATGGAGCTAGATTTAGGGATATATAAAAACTTCCTCTGTAAATGACTAAGTTCTGTAATGAAAAGTACAACACACCTCTAGTCTCATAATTAATCCAAGATCTCAAAGTGTGAGGATTTCTAAATAGCTAATAATATCTACTATGAATCTCATAATAAGTGAGAAAATAAAGAATTCCTCTATTTTTGGCTCCCTATTATATAGCTTACATGTACACTAATCATGAGGTATGTCATGATCATTCTCCATCCTTTGTTAGGGAAAAAATCTTCAACTGCCCAAGATGAAAGTGAAGGCTATGAGAGAGTTGGCCTTGATGATAGCCTTAATGAATAATAGAAACATTCCCAATGTGAAGATAAGTGTAGTAATAAAGATGAATTTTAGGAGAAACTAACTATTTTGATGAAATCTAAGTATCTCTCATGTATGGTTTGTGAACCTCCTATATAATTTCTCTATGGATATCTTTTCTAGATACTTTAGGATTAAGAATAGAGAAACTAGATGGTGGAAGGTTCTCAATATCCAAGCCAAAAAAGTGTAAAATATGTGTACCCTCTTACCAAGAGTACCACTAGGCTTGCTTGGACAGATGCATGGGACATTGAAGTGTAAGAAAAAGATGCCTCTTCTTACGAAGACCTAAATCGACTAAGAAACAAAGTTATTGTAGGAAGGTAATAATTTGAGACAATGCCTTGGTGATAAATCCAAACTCTACAAAATAATAACATAAGGGGTTGATCTCTTAGATCTAATGATTTTAAACATCATGGAAATAAGGAATCTCTAAACAAGGGACCATTCTCTTTGTCAAAGTTTAGTACACCAATTCTCACATTCATGTAGTAAAATTGGTGATACAACATTGTGAAAAAAGTCGATTTAGATTGGACATCCTGAAATAATGATGAGAGCATCATCTCTCCTAAAGATATTGAACAACATAACTCTTATTGATTTGTCTTTCAAAAGCAAGTGCTATATTAAATGTTGGTCCAACAAAGAACACACTTAGATCAGTATAATATGTGGTAACTATTGGAATTATTGGCATTGATGCCAAAGGATTAACGATGTCATTAATGTCATATTATAACATTATAATACACATAACCAGTGTTACCAAAACCGGACCGGAACTGGTAAAACCGGCCGGTCCGATCGGTTCACAAACCCCATCGGTCTGAACCGCCCCTCCAAACCGCTTTTGATCGGTTTCGTACGGAACTGGTTGTTTTGCCCAAACCGGTCGGTTTTTTTCTCAAACCGGTATTCTCTTTCCCTCTTTGTTTTGGTGTTGGTCTAAGGAAATTTTTTGGTTAATCTCATGGTATGGAGCTTGAGTGGTGATTGTTGCTGTGTTAAATCATACTTGCCGGCCATTGAGGAATGAGGTTGAGTTTTTCCTTACATCCACTAATATGAACCCATTACTATGCTCCATTATACTAAATTCTAATTGCTTGAGTAAGTTTGTCTCTCTTTGCTCAAGGGTTGATGAGTTGACTTAAGTCTTAGAGTCTGTTATATGATACTGGCTAGATTGGAAAATATCTCTCTTGAAATGCATATTATCATTGTGGTTTCTTCTATTGTTTTTCAGGCTACAGAGGATCATCTCATGAATCATAAGAATATATGTTTCAATTATGCCTATATGGAAGTGGTGGCCAGGATTTCAAGCCCTTACACCACCAGTTAGCATTCTATAACAAAGCACATGATAAATGGCATATTTGTCTCCTAGCACAAAAATTTATCAATCTTCAGAATCCAAAAGTTTTATGAGATAAATGATTTTGATCTTTAGAATAAGTTGTAACTTGTTACTCTACTATGCATATTTGTGTGTTACACCTTCAGATATCCCTGTCCAGATGGCAGAAACCATGCCTGCAGTTTTCTATTTCTTTTGCTTAATACAGACAATCCATTTTTCTAAGAATGTTAGATGATGTATGCAGTTGCACACCCTGTTTTAATGTGCTAGGTTAAATGTTGCAAGAGGCAGACTCTATTGAGTCTCTCAGGTTTTGTTGATTGTACACATTTTTCCTATTTAGTAGAGAATCATATTTTGCAACCAAAATCYMTTTGCCCCCCACCCCAATTRGAATCAAYTGGCAKCATTTTGCGAGTATTCTAAGTATACATTCCTAAGTATACATTCCCCCACTCCCATTTTGATGGATGCACATGAATATGTATTTTTTTTTTCAAAATTTGAATATTTTATGTATTTTTAGTGACCGGTTTTTGATCCATTTTTTTTCCGTTCCGGTTCGGTTCTGGTTTTTTGGGTCGACCGGTCCGGTTCTGGTAATTTTGCACACAACATTTCCAATATTGATTTATAAATAGGTCTACAAGTATATTAAAAAAGGGGTGTATGTGAAAAAATAAAAAGTGAAATGGTGGTTTCAAACCCATGGGTTTGGTGTATTTTCTCATGTTATTGGGAATTAATTATTTAATTAAGGGACATGTCCCTTCATGAAGGTTTATGAAAAAGTATAAAAAGAGAAAGCATTGAAAGAAAGTGAGTGTGTGAAAAATGGATTAGCAAAGATTGAATTGTGAAATCAGTTTCAGGTCATCTTGGAATTTTCGTGATAAAAAAAATTTCAGACGTTTCAAACCTTGCAATTTGGAATATATGGATAAAAGATCCCATTGTACATGTGGTACAAATTTCATATGTTGTTTTGGTATACTTTCAGAGATATGCCCTATGGAAGTTAGGGTTCTTGAATGTTCCTAAAATCAGTTTCAAACTGGTCAATTTGGCACTTTTGCTATAACTTATTTTCTGGGATGTTTCATACCTTGAAACTTTGCAAAGAAAGAGGAGACATTGTTGTACAATTGATACAAATTTCAGATGTTGGTTCGCTATGCTTTCGGATATATTCCCGATGGAAGTTAGGGTTTTTTAATTCTCCTAAAATCAATTTCAAATAGGTTAGTTTGGAACTTTTGCTATAACTTATTTTCTGGAATGTTTCCGACCTTGAAACTTTGAAAACACAAAGGAGAGATCTCGGTGTACATATGGTATAAATTTTAGATGTTGGATCATTATGCATTCAAAGATATGTCATGTGGAATTTAGGGTTCTTGAATGCTCCTGAAATCAGTTTCAAATAGGTCAACTTGGAACTTTCGCTATAACTTTTTTTCTGAGATGTTTCAAACCTTGAAACTTTGCATAGATAGAGGAGATCTTGGTGTACATGTGGTACAAATTTTATATGTTGGTTCGCTATACTTTCAGACATATTTCTTGTGGAAGTTAGGGTTCTTGAATGCTCCTGAAATCAATTTCAAATAAGTCAGCTTGGCATTTTCACTACAACTTTTTTTTTTGGGACTCTTCATACTGTGAAAATTTCAGAGAATGGAGGAGACATACAAAAGTAAGTCAAGTAAAAATTTCATAATCAAATTTGAAATATTGGATATGTGGCATGTCTTACAAGTTCAATCTTGGGAAGAGGCCCAAAACAACAAGGTTTGTGAAAGTTACCATTTGGAAATTCAAATTTTGGTCAAACCTGGTAAAGGAAGAAGTAGTAAGTAGAACTAGTGAAGGAACAAGCAGTGATTATACCTAGTTAAAGAAGAATCGACAAGCATACCTAATGATGGAATAAGTAACAAGAAGACTCGATGAAGGTTGGTGCATCTCACATAAAGAGATTGGTGTCTCTTTCTAAGTTGGTGCTTAGCGGTGGGGATTGGTGTCTCTAGTAGATTGGTGTCTATGAATATCTTTAAGAGATTGGTTTTGCGTGCTAAGTTGGTGCTTAGAAGTGGGGATTGGTATCTTCAGTAGATTGGTATCTATGAAGATCTTTAAGAAATTGGTGTCTCTTTCTAAGTTGGTGCTTAACGGTGGAGATTGGTGTCTCTAGTAGATTGGTGTCTATGAAGATATGTAAGAGTAGGTTGGTGCTACCAGGATTTGTACCAGTGGGGATTGGTGTCTCTAGTAGGTTGGTTCCTACAAATATTTGTAACAGTAGGTTGGTGCCTACAAAGAATTATAAAGAGAAGTTTGGTAGTTTTCTTCTAAAATGGTTTCCATGTAAATATTGTGTTCCATGTTCTACAATGTGATTGTTTTATTATGGTCGATGAATGTTTGAAAAAGTAAAAAAGTGTATTATACTAATTCACACCCCCCCCCCCTCTCAGTATAAGTGTGTACTCAACAACAACATCCACCACCTTTCCTTTATAGCAAACATGAAAGTTAGAGAGCTCTTTTATTGAAGCATTGTAAGTTGTAACATTAATAGTCTTTTTGAGGTTAACTTCTAGTCCATATGAACCATCAAAGTCATTGAGAGTATCCAACTCACATCCAACTAGCTTTGGAGACCTTCAATACCACAAGGCATAAGGATGATATCCTCGATAAAAATGACAATGATAGTAACACCAAAGAGCTTACAATCTTTATTTGACCCCAAATTGTCAATTAACAACTTCTCCAACTCCTCTCTATATATGCCAACAAATGTGTAAGATAGAGGGTGACCATGTTTAAAAACCAATAGTGTCATGAATATCAATAATAGAAATTGTGACAATTTTCACTTTACCTATATTTGTTTCATATAAAATAACAATAAAATAAGATAAGATAATTTTATCAATACATCTATAAAAAAAAATCAAAATAGATCAATGTGACTAGAAAGTACAAACCACAATACTGATGTGAAAGTGTTAAGGATACTCCTAAATAGAAAAGGAAATGCATATAAAAGTTTGTTGAACATTCAACGCCCCTCAAAATTTCACGAATTTTGGGGTACCACTTTTAAATTCGATACAGTTGGTTTGCTTTTTATCATCCTTTAACTTTTGTGCTTGGTTGAATTTCTTGATTTCTTTGAGTTTGATTTTGATCGTCAACTAAGCCATTAAACCGAGCCCACATTAAACTACGAAAAGCAATTATTGCGCTTAAAATGGATCGTCCAAGTGACAGAAGGAGAAATACTTAAGCCTGCAGAAAATTTACTCTTTTTTATTGGGGACGATGGTGGAGAAGTGGTGCTTCAGCGAACCGTCGAGCATCGGCCAGTTCACTGTGGTAACACACAGAAGGTGAGTTTTCCCACGTCGCCCGACACAACCGTTGGGTGCGAGCCAAGACTTTATCATGGTCTCTACTAATACACCACAAGTTCATTAGTTCCTATAACACTTCACTCCACTTCATTATTTGTGTATACACATATTCAACATAAGCATTTTCTTGGATTGTTTGGGTATCCTAGGAATCATCCATGTCAACTCATTGTTCAAATCAAACCCAAAGGTTGTATTTTACAGTAATTTAGAGAACAATAATGGTACACTTTATGTAGCTAGCTATATTAATGGTTCTCATTTTGATAATATTTCCAATGACTATAATATTTTTAAACGGACGCATGTGATGCTCGTTATACTTCTTGGAAGTTGTCAACTTAGTAGTTTTCAACACTTCTCACTATGCAAAAGTGCATGTGGGGCCAATTTCTGCAACTTACAGCCACTAGTGGGTAGGGAATATGAAAATTTGGTATAATGCACAATTAGCATTCAATATGTCGGCTTATTTGATAGCTTAGATTTGTCCTGATGATGTTCTTATGATATTTTGTATGTGACTTGCAAAATAACGACTTCTCAATTTTGGTGCATTATTGATATTGAGGTGTCGAATGGAACTTTTGAATATCTCACAATCTATAATGATTAGGGAGAAACTCTAAATTGGAAAGTTGTGTAGAATACTGTGGAGCATCTATTGGATTGATGTTTCTCAATTCATTGTTTTGTGGCAATTTTGTTGAAATTCTATTTTTTGCATTTGTTTAGGAATAGTGATTTTTTATCTCTCGAGCTAATTCCTTGAAATTTCTATCATGCCCTTTTCTTCACTTTTTTATAAATAGATTTCATTGCATGAGATATACAGAGATAAATCAAAGAAACTCTCACCAAAACCTATAGTTGAAGAAGAATCACATTGTGCTCCCAATGAAATCTCAAGTCAATTTAGGTTCATATGCAAAGGTATATTAAAAATAAAATAAAACCATATTCTCTTTACTTTTCTAAGTTTCTATCCCCTTCCTTCATCTCTTGCTTAGAACCCACCTTACTCGGAATTTTGGGTCTCCTTTAGGAGTCTAGTCTTCCAAGCACATAACAAAATTTATTTTATTTCTCGGAGATCTACTCCCTTTGAGTTTTGGGTCCCCTCCATGAGTCTAGTTTCTTTAGCACCTTATTTGTTGGCACTTGTACTTAGTAACTTTTTTTTTGCTTGCTCAAAACTCAACTTGCAAAAGAACATTTGGTCCCCTTTGGGAGTGTAGTTTCTTGAGCATCAAATTGCTCGTAAATGAAACTTTGCAAAATTTCACACTTTCTCATGAAGCAATATAGGTTGCAAGGTACAAAATGATGCTTATGATTTCGAACGCATGACCTTTTGTCTACAAGATTTATGACATTTTCAATCCTGCTAGAAACTTTGTTATTAAGTTCTAAGTGGTGTTTCCTTCCAATACTTTTGTAGCACCCTTACACTCAAACAACCAAATTTATGAAGCAATGGTGGCTTTAGTTGATTGTCCAAAAAATTAACAAACAAACATAATCTATGTAGAGTAATTTCTCTCAAAGGATTTGTTTTTTATGTTAACTTAAAGGGTTCATTTTGGCACCAATAATTCCATTCATCAATTGCAACATTGTCTTCAAGTGGCACTACTTGCCCTTTTGTCAACGAATAGACTTCTCCCAACAACGAAACAATTTCTGGAGTGAAACCTTGGATTTTCTACCTAGCAACCACTATCCTCTTTCTGTCAACTTATGGATTATTTCTAAAAACATTTTTTGGGAATTGTGAGCGATTCAACATATATATTTTCCTGTCACCAATAGATTTTACCCAACATAAAGCTTTTTGAATATTTTTTGATGATAATTCCACCTCTATTAAGGCCTCAACAATTGAACCAGTCTTTGATACCACTCTATCACATCCCTAAATTTGTTCCCTTAGGAATGAGACATAATTTTCGTCTCAATCTTTCTCGACTCTTTCTTTTACTCAGTAAAATCACCTCACATGGCAACTAAACACTATATGCAAGTCTATAATCAATTGTAGAGAATCTTTTGAAATTGGAAGTAAAAGTGTTTACCTTTATCATATAAAACCAACAAAAGGATAGAAGAAACATACTTATCTTAGTAGAATCTAAATAGAGGAAAATAGTTGTGAATGGAGCATCCAACACCCAACCATAGGTATTCCTACTTGGATATCACCCCTAAGCTAGGGTTATGAAATAACAAGGGATGTGGACAATATCACTATGTATTTCATGACATTCATTGTAATTCCATGAAAATACCTCATTTTCATACACACTAGGACATGTTGGAGGAAAAAATAACTCGGTAGTTACCACTACTATCCTACTTGCTTAGCATAGTGAGATCCATAATAGGTCCAAGCATTAGGAAATCATAATTTACAATAGTTATATGGGAAACCTTGGTAGCTTAGTCACTAGTAAAAGGACTCTTTATCAGTTTACATTTTTCCAAGGAAAGCTTCAATGGATCCCCCACTCTTCCTTAGAATATTTGAATGGAGAAAAACTCCACTGCCAACTAACATAACACTTGGTAACCCTAAGGGACTCTAGCAATTTTGAACCTAACCTATGGCTTCCTCATCGATAGCATGCTCAAGAAAATGAATAAAACCCAGCTAATCTACTCATTAGAAGAAAAATTTGCTACAAAATTGAATTGTAGTAGCACCTACTTCAATCTATCATTGCTACTCATGAGAGAAAGAAAATCAACTTAGTACATAAAAAGGAGGTCTTCTATAACATGTGTTGCATCTTAGGGCTTGGCGCAAGAACGTGGTGTGACAATTTCCATTCATGGCAACAAGTTCTCTTTAGTTCTCCATGGTTAGCATGAACTCTTTGTAAATACAAAATGAGCAATTGCCAACCCAAAAGAACCCCTAAATAGCCTCAAGAGGAGGTATATATACAAGTGAGGTGGTAGGTGGGAATTTAATACTCATGGGAATAATGTACCAAACATCCCCTCTGTTAGAATATAATGGATATGCTCATTTAACCATATACAATATCATTATTGTCACCCAAACATAGGCCGAAGCCACCCCCGAGCACCTTAACCTTGACAGAGAATCATTCTGGAAGCAAACCCTAGGCTCGATAGCCAAACAAGATAGCACACCTCTCTCCAAGGATAGCGCACCAAATAGGAGTAACAAGAGCTTATCAGAGAGTCCAAACCATAACGAAGAGAGAGTCTAGACCAAAACCGAAATCTGCTAGTTACAGCAGCTGCAACAGTAGCTCTCCTCCAAACTTGCGCACAAACTGGCCAACTGTAGTGCGCACAAGTGTTGCTTCTGCAGTTCTGAGAATACTAGCCAGAATGAAGACTGGCCTCCTGTATTTATACTATTTATGGCAGACTGCCTGGGCCGACTTCTCATTATGGGTGCTAATTATTTAGTATATAACATTTCCTTTAGCCGACTTCTTCTCTTGGAGGCTAATAACCTAATACAACTCATTCTCTTGAGCCGACTTGTCTTCTAGGGTTATTAGCCAACTAATTAGGGTTTCTTCTTGCTTCACGAAATATTCTATTCTCGTTAGGTTTACACATGGAGGTAAATACCTCCCGCAACTACATAAAAAGAAGGTCTTCTATAACATGTATTGCATCCTAGGGCTTGGCACAAGAACATGGTGTGACAATTTCCATTCATGGCAGCAAGTTCTCCTTGGTTCTCCATGGTTAACATGAAGTCTTTGTAAATACAAAATGAGCAATCACCAACCCAAAAGAACCCCTAAATAGCCTCAAGAGGAGGTATATATACAAGTGAGGTGGTAGGTGGAAATTTAATATTCATGGGAATAACGTACCAAACATCCCCTCTAATTTTCACTTGTTCATGTCACATTTTTCCATATGACCTTATCAAGTGGAAGCCACTAGTCATATCAATATAGCACCCCCTCTCACTCTAATGGAAACCATTTCACATTTTAATATTAGCTTACCTTTTTTATCCTACATCATAGAATGGATACCAACTTGGGAAAAGAAAAAAGAAAAACATAAATAAGTGTGATCATATTAACCTGTGGGGCCTTGGCCTTGAGTTGTCACTAGGAAACTTTATGCAGACAATTGACACAGTATACACATTATTTATATTATAAGTATATTTTATAAGACTCGTGTGACTTAGCACCTGGTAAAAATGTTATGATATTTACACATTGGTCCATGTACAAGATAAGGGTAAGAAACTAGAGTGGTACATATGGAACAATATTTCCAAGTACTAGAAACATCTAATGAAATTTGCATGTAATTGGATCAAGAATTTGGTAAAATTACCAATAGCAGGGGCAAAACTTCATCAAGAAAGGAGTCATAAACTAAGAAAAGGTCCCACCTCTCTTCTATAAAACCTACTCAATTGTTTTATTCATCCTAGTGCATCTACTTTTATTTTGTTTGATCCAAAGGATTCCATAATGTCATGATATCTTCAACGATTTATTTGCATGGGTCCATGACAATGGAACCTGCTTTTTTCATTTTGTTCCAAGAGTAGATTTAATTCCCAAGTTAAAATCATGCTCATTGGAGTCCAAATATCCCACTGGTTCATAGATAGAATTCTAGTGATTTCATTTATTATATCAAATATTAGGAGCATAAATCTGGTCACCTAGAAATGTTGGCTAGTCAAGATCACTAAAAAACATATTATAATCAAACGATTTGTAACTTGTGCATGTTTCATTCCTACGTGAACGAAGTCCCAAAGAGTGTTGAGTCCTCCAAAGGAGCCTCTATCTTATTTAACAAGTTCAATACTCCCACCCTAGAAGGTATTTTCTAGATTAATAAATGACTTTGCACTGATTTTGGTCTCTTGAAGAAAGAGCATGATAGGTTTTCATTTCTAATAATTTGTTTTAAAATTTTTATCTTATCTAAACTACCTAGTCCTCTATAATTCCTCTATGTTCCATAGGGGTTCAAATCAGGCCATTCACCTAGTCTAGAGCATCTAAACATAGGTTTTCTCCAATGAATTCAATCTCCTCATTTTCCTTTCTAGAGTATCCCCATGTTTTGGGGCTTCCCTTTCCTCTTCTCATTTTAGTTTCTTTTGACTAAACATCTTATATTTTCTCATTATCACCATGTGTTTCTTCTATGGTGTCTCATACTTTGAATCTATAAGAGTTTTGACCCATGATACTATTTTGGTTGTTTACTTTTTGTGGGTTTCTCTAGGTTTCTTTATTTTTCTATTGCTAGGTTTAGTCCTTTTTTTGCTCCATCTCCTTGGCTTGCACTATGCTTGGATGAGATGGATTATTTGCACAATCTTATGCAAAATGGTTGTACTCAAGTCACAAATTACATTTCAAGGGGATATGTTCATAGTCCAACTTCTACAAGTGCATCCCAAACATCAACATGAAATTTCACAACTTCCTAAAAGCATTTGTTGAGATTTACTTATACACATATTTTAATGTATGGATTGATGCCTCCTTTTGGATTTAACTTATATATGGAGTTCCCCAAAAGGTTCGCATTGTTTCAAGTTGGGAACACCTACCACTCTTCTAACAAATCTCAAATCATAACCTAAACTAGATTTGGATGTGTTTTTTTTTTGTAGTCACAGTTGCAAGGATGTGAAATACAACTATTTCAAAGAATGAGAGGGTAGGAGAGTTGAAAAATAACAAACCCTAGTTGAGTGTTTCAATTTGTGTGATATTTTTTACTCGTAATTATTATTAGTAGTTTAAGGAGAGTCTAAGTGTCATTATTTCTAGAGACTAAACATCAAAGGA
>ML782567.1:428455-465958 GCA_009831015.1 Picea engelmannii | reverse complement strand
TTTGAGTACAGCTTGGAGATAACTCATGCCATGAGATTAAAGGAATCGATTCCCTCTCTTCAGCTAGAGTCTGGATCCATTATTCACGTTGATGAGATCTTGTATGTTCCTGGATTAAAGAAGAACCCGTTGTCAGTAGCAGCACTTGAAGATAAAGGTTATAAGGTGGCATTCATGGATGGAAAAGTTGTCCTCTGGCCAAAGGATGGACAGTTAAGTTCAACAGAAGTCATTAGAATATGAGGAGGTCTCTACAAAGTCACGAATCATTCTACTCGTGCGCTTGCTCATAACACAGCCAGCTCCAACGATTTGTTGCATAGAATATTCGGTCACCTGCACTTCAAGGCACTTCCAGGACTTCAATCAATGGTAAGTGGTATGCCTCTTATTCCCTCTGATAACAATGAAGTATGCAAAGATTGTTTACTTGGGAAAAATACAAAGAAGTCCTTTCCTTGTAGTAACAGTAGATCTGAAGAAATTTTAGAACTTATTCATTCTGATATCTATGGGCCAATGTCATATCCTTCCTTGAATGGTTATCTGTATTATGTTAGTGGGGCTAATGGTTAAGAACATGTGTTTCCTCTTAAGAGGTCACAAGTTCAAATCTAGAGGGGGGTAGGGTATGTATACCTCCGTAGACTTTACCAATCAAATAGTTGGGCGGAGGGGGGTCCCTTGTTCCACAAACAAGGGGGTCTCATACACCAATTTGGTGTGGCTTGGTCGTGACCTTAAAAATAGATTATTATTATTATTATTATTATTTATTGATGACCTTTCTAGAAAATGTTGGATTTACTTTCTGAAATTGAAAAGTTAGGCATTTGCTAAAATTAAAGAATTCAAGGCATTGGTAGAAAACCAGACAGGGAAGCACATTCAAATCCTAAGATCAAATGGAGGGGAATACGAATCCCATGAGTTTGAAGGCTTTTGCAAAGAAGCTGGAATTAAAAGACAATTGACAGTCCCCTACAATCCTTAGCAAAATGGTGTTGGTGAGAGGAAAAACAGGATCTACCCAACTCTCTTTGGGTAGAAGCAACAAATACAGCCGTCTATATTCAGAATAGATGTCTGCATGCAATCCTAAAGCATAAAACCCCTGAAGAAGCTTTCACTGGTAAGAAACCAGAAGTAGGACACTTGAGGATCTTCGGTTGTCCAGTATACATTCATGTGCCTAAGGAGAAGAGAACTAAGATGGAACCCTCATGCAAGAAAGGGATATTTGTAGGAAATAGTGAGACTTCTAAGGCTTACAGGATATATATCCCAGGACAGAGGCAGATCAAAGTCAGTCGAGATGTAACCTTCCATGAGGAAGTTGTCTTCAAGCGTTCTAGAGAGCTCCAAATTGATGATCAAACAGAAGAGCCAGACTCTCCTACAGCTGAAACTTCTAGTCCTGACTTTCAGAGGGAGGAAAGTCATGATGATCCAACGGATCAAGATATTCCTTTAGAACCTGCTAAGGTGTTGGAGAGGTCTCTTGAAGAACCTCCTATCAAAAGAAGACATGCTTGGTTCAAAGAAACTCTGCATGAAGCAGAGAGACATGCAACCCCCTCAGGAACCTTCAGAGAAAGCAAAAGGCCTCAAAGGTATGTAGGTTATGTTGCTTTGGTAAGTAACATTAGTGATGCAGAACCTTCTTTATTTGAAGAAGCTAACAAGTTGCAGGTTTGGAGAGATGCCATGTTGGATGAATACAAGTACATCATGAAGAACAATGTATGGGACATAGTTTCTAGGCCTAAAGATAAATCAGTTGTTTCATCCAAATGGTTGTACAAGATAAAACATGCAGTTGACAGGAGTGTTGAAAAGTATAAAGCAAGATTTGTAGCCATAGGCTTCTCCCAAAAAGAAGGTATAGACTATGACGAGATTTTTGCACCAGTAGCCAAGTATACTACCATCTATACATTTGTTTCTCTTGCTTCTGTACTTGGTTGGAAATTGCATCAAATGGATGTAAAAATTGCTTTCCTAAATGGTGAAGTGGAACATGAAGCCTATGTAGAACAACGTGATGGATTTGTAGTGCATAACAAGGATTCTCATGTGTGTAAGTTAAAGAAGGCCTTATATAGTCTTAAACAAGCACCCAAAGTATGGTATGACAAGATTGATGTCTTTCTGCAAAGCTTGGGGTTCAATAAAAGTAGTGTTGATCCTAACCTCTACTTTAAAGTTGTTGAAAATCAACCCCTTATTTTGGTTTTGTATGTGGATGATCTTTTCCTCACGAGAGAAGAAAATCAGATAGTCGGGTGCAAGAGGGAGCTTATTTCTGAGTTTGAAATGAAAGTTCTGGGACTGATGCATTACTTCCTGGGTTTACAAACCTGGCAGAGACGAGACGAGATCTGCTTATCTCAAGGAAAATATGCAGTAGACATATTGAAAAGGTTTGGCATGCTAAATTGCAGGAGTATGACAACTCCTATGATTTCTAATCTAAAGAAGATGCATGACTCAGATACAGGATCAGATTTGGTGGACCCCACCATGTACAGGCAACTTATTGGGTCATTAATGTACCTAACTCATACTAGACCCGACATGCAATTCGCAACCAGTGCATTGAGCCAATTTATGGTTGAGCCGAGAGAAAGGCATTGGGTGGCAGGTAAGCACATCTTGAGATATCTCTGAGGTACCATTGCTTATGGTCTAAAATATACATCCAGTGGTGGTGTGATGTTGCAAGGTTATGCAGATTAAGACTGGGTTGGAAGCCTAGTAGACAGAAAAAGTACCTCTAGATACTGCTTCAGTTTAGGATCAACCATGATCTTCTGGTCCAGCCGGAAACAGGGAACTATTGCTCAGAGCATAGTCGAGGCTGAATATATTGCGGCTAGCAATGCCAGCAGAGAAGCAGTGTGGCTCAAAAAACTTGTTTCTGGGTTATTTGGTGAAAAGCTTGAGACTACAATTATCCATTGTGATAATCAGAGTTGTATAAAGCCCACAGAAAATCCGGTGTTTCATGACAAATCAAAGCATATAGATCTGAAGAATCATTATATCAGAGATATGGTACAAAGAAAAGTGATCAAGCTAAAGTACATTGTAACAAATGAGCAGGCAACAGATATCTTGACCAAGCCACTGCCATTGACAAAGTTTGCGCACTTTAGAGGCAAGCTTAGAGTTGCAGAGAATGCCTCCCTTGCTAAGAGGGAGTGTTGAAAATAGCAACATCAGAAGGCATTCTCCAACGAGAAGTCTTAAGTGACCACCCTAAGGCTAGCCAAGGAGACTTGGAGATTAAACAGTTTTGTGAGTCATCGCAAGAGTCAATGACAACGTCCAAGCCTTGTGAGCCAGGACAAAAGTCAGGACGAAAGAGATGTTGCCAGAGATAGTCTTGTGAAGTCATGGCAAGAGTCAAGGAAAACATACAAGCCTTGTGATCCAGGACAAAAGTCAGGACAGAAACCTTGTGAGTCATGTGCAACAGTCAAGGTCAGCCTTGTGAGCTTAGTGCAAAAGCCAAGGCAAATCTAGCAATAGACAGGATCAATGTATAAATCCTGTCAGCTAGATTGATGTGACAAACAATCTTCTTCATCACTTATGCAAATGATGTAATTAGGATGATTTAGTGCATTGGCACGTGTGACCTTATCCACCATGAGAAAATAACGAGTTGCCAAAGTGTGAAAGCCGAGTTATGAACTCAAGTGTGAAAGTCGAGTTATGAACTCAAGTGTAAAAGACGAGGTTGCATGTCAAGTCCAAGTGTCTAACTCAAGAATCAAATCGAGTTGCCTAACTCAAAGTTGTAAAAGTCAAGGTTGCATGTCAAGTTGGCATATCGAGTTACAAGTCTAGTTGCAAGATTGAGTTGACAAGTACAAGGTTGCATGTCAAGTTGGCATATCGAGTTACAAGTCTAGTTGTAAGATTGAGTTCTCAAGTACGCGGTTGCATGTCAAGTTGGCATATCGAGTTACAAGTCAAGTTACAAATCGAGTTGAGTTGAAAAGTCAAGTCTCAAGGCAAGTTGTCACGTCATGCATCTAGTTCTAAAGCTGAGTTCATTCATCTCTCTTCTACTCCTAGGATATACAGAGAACTACTCTCTTTATTATTCAAATTTTTATGCAACGCATGAGAGAAGAGAAGAAGGATACTTTTGGAGGTAGCACAAAAAGGCACTCACATACTGGTAATCTCATTTTTGAAGCACATTCTCATGGTGATATTGTAATGAATTTGATCATTCATTTATTTGTTGATAAGGAAGATTGTTTGCTAGGGTTTTCTCCGTCTTTGGGTTTCCCCAAGATAAATTCTTGTGTTATTGTGTGACTCCATTTTTTGTGCAATTTTTACTACTACTTTACAGCTTTAGTTTCTGCATTATTTATCATTTAAGTTTTCAAATATGCACATTATATTGAAGAAAATTAAAAGTACATTGCATTCTAAATCTAAGATCGAAAATTCACAGATCTCGAGGGGATAATGCACCCATATTCCTTAAAGTAACTAGAAGTTTAATAATATTTGAGAAAATATCCTCAAGAGGACTTACAGAATCCTTGAAAAATAAAGGAATGGTGTAGAATACAATAGAAAAATATTTGAATGTTGGAGAGAGATTGTACAAAACAATACTTACAAGTTCTAGATCTGATTAGCCTTGTCCTCCTACTTTGAATTGTCAGCATTCAAGTTTTTAAACCTTGCAATATACTCCTCAACCATGTCGAAGTCACACGTCTTGAAGTTAGAGAGCTTGGTTTTAAGTTGGTTGACCAAAGTGGTATTTACTATTGCAAAGAGAGCTTTGAAGGTATCTCAAATTTCCTTCACACCTTTGTTATCCTATGATGAATAAGATCAAAGTCAACATAAAGAGTGATCCACCCAAGAGCATTGTTTTTCTTAAAATGTATGAGGTCATAACTAAATCCCAACATATTTTCTATATGTAAAGGTTAAGCAATGGAAAAAATTGAAATTCATGCCTTTGATGCAAATTGATAAGATTATAAATGTGAAGGGTATGGCAGGCTGCAGCACACTTCATAAGAAATAAAAATACAAGAGTTTTATTCTCGATTGTCAACCATTCTTGATTGCAAAGGGCACGCATTGTCCCAAGTTATCATGTTTAAGCCTCCAAAATTATTAAAGAAGGATATAATGTCGATTTTGAAAATTGAAAAGCTCAACAACTTTGTCATAGGTGATTTCCTGAAATCTCGGTGCTAAGGCATACTTGTTGAAGTGATTACTCTTGGGAGAGTAAACAGAATGCATCAATAGACTAGATCCAAGGTGAGATCTAAAGTAATATCCTTATATAAATCAAACAAAATGAAGCAACATTGTCGATTGGAAGAGCAGAGAGAAAGTATCGACAGATTAGATCCAAGGAGGACATCTAAAATTATATTCTAATATAAATCAAGCAAAATGAAGCAACACCATGAATGGAAGCAAACTTTTCATATAAAAAAAAACACAATCAACATAGAAAATGTAAATGTGTTGAACCTGCACAGAATAGATCTAGCTAGCAAATGACATACACAATTTATAGAGAAAATATGAAAAAAGAGAAGCAGGTGAGAAAGAATGGAAGAATTCTCATTAACCGTACTCCACACTCAAAGAGTGAATAATTTACAATATATATAGGCTACATGAGTAACTAATGTGCCATAGTAGTGATCTAGAGAGATCTAGACACTCACTGACAGACATTGGAGTGAACTGCCACTAGTCTAACTAAGTGTAACTGACTCTAAATTGAAGAAGAACATCCTATTTTGTAGGGGAATATTCTGTAGAGAGAATATTCTCATCTAAGGAAGAGTTCTCAACATTGGACTGTAAAACTTAGGAAAACAATTATACGCGAGTGTGTAATATCTCCATCACCCCCCCTAAACACTACTGGGGTATACATGATGAATGGGCCCCGACAACCAAGGCCATGTTAGGTACCCATTGTACAATGCATATAAGAATGAGACACTGGAAAAAAAAGAAACAAGGAAAGAGGGAAAACCTCACGGGAAAAAAACCCCCCTCAAATTACAATGCATAAAAAAAATGAGAAGGAACAAAAAGCAGTTGCTAAGCAACCATGTCCTTCACTCCAAGAAGACCTTGCAATTGTGCAAGTTTGTGCTCATTGAAGATTCTGTTGAAGATGTAGATGTTTGCACGGATCTGATGAAGTAGATGCACCATTGAGATATCCACATATATCCACTTTCTCTTCTTGTAATGAAGAAGATCCAAAGAGAGTTTGGATGAAATTTTGAAAACCGTGCGGTCGTTTCCAGAAAAAAACTAAAATTTTATTGATTTTAAAAAGATCATAACTTCACTTCCTGAACTCCGTTTTAGACAATGTTTTTTTTTAAATTGGGTATTTTTCCGAGAGGAATTCAAATATCCAATTTTGTACTACAAATTTTGCTCAAAAAATATTAGAATTGAATCTGATGTGTGTGGCTCCCTTTTTGTCTCCTAAGATGCATGCATGGTGCTCCTGAGATGCATGCATGGCGTATGGAAAAGTGTCTGCATGTGACCCATGAAATGCATGAAATATATATTCCACGTGAAATTCAAAAAACAAATATGAAATCGAGTAGAGATCATCTCCAATTAATGGAATACAATATTGTGCAAATACTTGTGTAGAAGACTCTTTAGAATAAAATGCTTGATCTTTTGATGGCTTCTCTTCTGGCTCTATCTGTTCAACCTCCTGCATGAAATCTTCACAATATTCTTTATTCCCGAATAGAACCTCCAATATGGTCCATAATTCATTTGGAGTTGAATCTTGTGAGTCATCATATACTTGGTGGAGAAGTTCAGGAGAAATAAACCAGAGGATACATCCTATGGCCATATCTTGTCTATTGATAAAGTCGTTTTTCTCATCGGCGGAATCAAGGTCTACTTCCATTGCCATAGTTATTTGGTACAAGCCTCTGCATCTAAGCTGAAGCGGAATTTTTGGCTTCCACTCCAAATAGTTATGAGGCGTGAAAAGTATTGTCGACAAACAATCCATCTTTTCTACGTTCTTTAATCTTCAATACCTGCAAAAAGAGTCTGGTGTGTCTTTTTCCTAGCAATTTGTTGGCTCTGATACCATGTAAATGCGTTGAACATGCACATAATAGATCTAGCTAGCAAATGACATACACAATTTATAGAGAAAATATGAGAAAAGAAAAGCAAAAGAGAAAGAATGGAAGAATTCTCATTAACCGTACTCCACACTCAAAGAGTGAATAATTTACAATAGATATAGGCTACATCAATAACTAATGCGCCATAGTAGTGATCTAGAGAGATCTAGACACTAATTGATCCATGCAATCATCACTTAACTGAGTCACGACTTCCACTAGTCTAACTAAGTGTAACTGACTCTAAACTGAAGAGGAACATCCTATTTTGTAGGGAATATTCTCTAGAGAGAATATTCTCATCTAAGGAATAGTTCTCAACATTGGACTGTAAAACTTAGGAAAATAATTATAGGTGAGTGTGTAATATCTCCATCAGAAAAGACTTGGAGCAATCAGAAGACACGAAATAGACAAGTAGGCAAAAACGAACGCAAAACCCATAAATGCGAAAGCACTTTGTAAGGTCCCCTTCCTTAACTATTGATATGTTTTTGTATTTATTAGATTTCAAATCACTGCCTTCCGATAACTTCGCAATAGATCCACAATGATTTTGGCACACAAAGGGGTTTTGATTGTATTCAATATTAAAAAGTAGCTACTACATTTAATTGCAAATGACAACAACCATATTCAGGCTATAACAGCAGAAATAAATTCAGCAATACAATCTGATATATCATTCTTTCTGACCTGTAAGTAACTAGACTTGGGAAGCCTTTATTACACTGAAACGACTCCCTTGGAAACACCACGATTTGCAATGGAATGGCACGATTCAATGATGAGAATAGAGATGAGAAGGGCAACTCGTTCTACACTAAGACGAACCCTTGTGAGATCTCCACGAACAACAATAGAATGGTACGCCCCCCTTTTAATACTTCCACGACTTGCCAATAATGAGACGACCCTTCTTTAAACTCTCACGAGCTGCCAGTAATGGTGTGGCCCCTCTTTAGAACTCCCACGGCCTCTAAATAGCTAGTATGACCCTTCTTTAAAACACTCGTGCACTACAATATATGGTATGGGCCCTTCCGAAACCTCCATGAGCTGCAAAAACTAATACGGCCTCTTTTTGAGATCCATGAACTGTGAAAAGTGCCCACACTTGGCCACTGGTGCGACTTCCTTCTTCTACAATGAATCCCGGTGAAAGCTCTCAGGGATCTCTCCTTCTAGATCAGCTAGGGTGAATTAGTTTCACCATCGAACCCAATCGCTCAAGGGTTCCAGTCCCCTAAGCCAAAAGCTACGAGAGCTCTCCAAAATCCAATTTGAGAAAAATAATCATAAATAATGAGAATGAACTCACATTTGCACTTTTATACCCTTTTTACCTTTTCGGCTCCAACAATTAATTATAAAGTAACTTTAAAAGATATATTTTTAATATTACCCCCAAAGTCACTTTATAACACCCTTTTAATTTAATTATTCAATATCACCTTAAAATATTGCTTTTTCGCCATGTAACAATAAATAGTTAAATTAATTAATTCCCTTGCACTGATTATAGCCTACAGAAATTAAATAGGATATTAAGTCCTCTTTGAGCGATCACTAGGAAAGGGACATTACAATCCTCCCTTCCCGAGATTGCTTGTCCTCAAGCAACCTCAAGTTAGGGTGCTGCAAAATCTGATCTCCTTCTTCCCACGTAGCATCCTCCATTGGCAAGTCTCTCCACCTAATAAGATACTCTTTGATCACTCTAGTCCTCAATTTCCTCTCCTTGACATCCAGAATCTCCACAGGAATCAACACCAATTGCCCCTCCTCATCTAGTAGGGGTAACTCGGTTGAAGAAGTGACCTACTATCCCAGTGCCTTCTTGAGGCATGATACGTGAAAAACATTATGAATCTTGCTCCCCTCTAGTAGCTCAAGCTCGTAAGCTACTTCCCCAACTCGTCGGACTACCCTGTATGGACCATAAAAGCGTAGTTTCAACTTTTCTATACCACTTTTCTTCAAAGAAGATTGTTTGTAGGGTTGCTACCTCAAGAAGACCAAGTCTCCTACCTCAAAACTGCACTCAACCCTATGTCTCTCTGCATACATCTTCTGCTAATTCTGGGCAACCTGCAGGTTATCCTTAAGGGTCTTAAGGATATCTTAACTCTGTTGTATCCAATCCTTGGATTTGGAAGCTCTACTATCTCCAAACGCCAAATCCACAAATGAAGGAGCACCATAGCCATACAATGCTCGGAACAAGATCATACCAATGGACATATGGTAAGTGGTGTTGTAGCAATGCTCTCCTAGATGCAACCACTTAATCCATGCCTTTTGTTGTCCTGACACATAGTTACACAGATACCCCTCAACCCATTTGTTCATAATCTTTGTCTAGCCATCCATCTGAGGGTGGTAAGTAGTACTAGGAGTCAACTTTGTGCCAGCTAATCTAAACAACTCATGCCAAAATGCATTAAGGAAATTGTTGTCTCGATCACTAACAATGAACTTAGTAAACCCATGGAGTCTAAACACCTCCCTGAAAAACAACTCGACCACCTACAGTGGCCTATACTCCGATGAAATTGCGAAGAAGTGCATGAACTTGGTCAACCTATCAACAACTACTTAGATACAATCCCTACCATGAACGTTCGGTAAACCTGTGATGAAATCCATTGAGATATTCTTCCACTTCTACTCTGGAATGGCTACAGTAATCTTGTTGGATAAGTATGCTTTGACTTGTTATGTTGATAAGTCATGCATTCTCTGACATGACGCAACACATCATCCTTGAGGCCCTTCCATGAGAACCTCTCTCTGATCTGCCTATAGGTTTTGAAGTATCCATGGTGTCCTGCCAATGGTGTATCATGAATAGCCCTCATAATCTTCTCCATAAGTGTGGACTTGGGAACTAAATATATTATGTCCTTGTAGAAGATAATGCCATCCACCACTGTGTACCTATCATCCCGAATGTGACCATCCATCAACTCACAAGCAAACTTATTCTTGGAATATTCCACCAGAAGGTGGGACCTACAATCAGTTGAAATCTTTGTAAGGGAACATGCATTCGGTTTCCTAGAAAGAGCATCAACAACAATATTTTTCTTGCCCTTCACATATTCGATGTCAAAATCATAAGCATGTATCTTGCTGACCCATTTCTGTTGTCTCTCATTCAGATCCTTATATTCCAGAAAATACCACAGGCTGTTGTGGTCAATCCTAACCACAAATCTTCCACCTAACAAATACTATCTGAACATCGCCAAGGCATGCATAATGGTGAGCATCTCTTTGTCATAGATGGAATAGAGTCTCTCTGGTCCTCTAAGATTTCGACTCTCAAATGTTATCGGATGTCTGTTCTGCATTAAGATAGCTCCTATACCATTAGTTGAAGCATCACACTCAAGCACAAAGGGCTGAGTGAAATCAAGTAGTCTCAATACTAAACATGTGCTCATCACCTCCTTGAGCTTGTCAAATGCCTTCTGAGATTCCCCTATCCCCACTTAAATGCTCTTTTCTTTGTGAGATCTGTCAAGGGTGCACCAAACTGTGAAAACCCCTTAACAAAGTGTCTATAATAAGTGCACAATCCATAGAACCCACGCAACTCTGTAAGGGTCTTAAGCGGTGGCCAATCCAATATGGCATGTATCTTCTCCTAATACACCTGCACACCCTGCGCACTTATCACATGGCCCAAATACAAAATCTTTGTCATACCAAATTCACATTTAGACGCCTTGGCATATAATGATTGTCCCCCATAACACTCGATACCTCATCCAGTTGCCTCAAGTGATCCTCCCATGTCCTGTTGTATATAAGGAGATCATCAAAGAACACCAAAAGAAACTTCCGCAACTGCTTGTTGAAAATGTGGTTCATGCAAGACTGGAAAGTAGCAAGCGTGTTGGTCAACCCAAAAGGCATGACCTTGAATTCATAGTACCCATAATGGCACTTGAAAGTAGTCTTGTGAACATCTTGCTCCCTGACCCGAATTTGGTGATATCCCAATCGAAGATCAATCTTCGAGAAGTATATTGCCCCATGCAATTCATCGAACAACCCATCGATCCTAGGAATAGGATATCTGTTTTTTATAGTTTTCTTATTCAGAGCCCTATAGTCAATACACATCCTCATAGTTCCATCCTTTTTAACCAAGATCATTGAAGAAGTGAATGAACTAGAACTAGGTCTGATATGCTCCATATCTAACGACTCCTTGATTGCCTTCTCTATTTCATCCTTGAACTTTTTCAGGTGCGTGTAAGGAGTAGTTATCACTGGCTTTGCCCCTTCTTCTAACTCAATGGTGTGCTCGAAGCCTCTATCGGAAGGTATCCCTAGAGGAATCTCTCCAAAAACTCGATCATGTTTTCCCAACACTGACTAAATGTCTACATGATAAAGTTGGATGCTATTTGAAGGCCTTTTAGACGTAATCAGACACTCTACTATGCAGGCAACATCTCCATGCCTGAATATGCTTTCCATCCGCTTGGTTGAAACAATCTTAGAAGTACCATTGGCCATACTCCTCAGAACCACCTTCTTACCATCCACTGCCCTGAATTTCGGCTCCATTGTTTGGTAGTTCTGAGAATGTTTTCCCAGGGAATAAAGCCACTTAACACCCAAGACAACATTAGTGTCTGTCAGTTCAACTACATAAAAGTCATTTGTCACCGTGTAGTTTCCCAACGTTGAAATATCATGATCCAATGGATCTGGATAGACTACTGAAATTGATGTCTCGGCTCTCAAATCTGATACTCTGGGGGTTTCTGGATGCGTTTTGGTTACTTCTTTAACATGTGTGGTGATTTTGCATGTGTGTGTCACATAAATAAGTGTTTGAGCAAAATATATGATGCATGTGAAATAAAGGAACCAACACAACTCAATAGCATGTATTATGGAAAACAGCAGGAAATACAATGTGCATGTAGGAAATATAGAAACTCCTCATCAACTAGATCTCATAAGAGTTGATCGTCACTGGAATACAATGCAAAACAACAAGAAATACCTGTATATAAAAGATCAGGAAGAATCGGCAACATGCATGCACAGATGTGTTGGATGCAATCACGGATACTCACGGCAACTTTACAAATGTCTGGAAAGTTCGCCCTACTGGCAATACTCGTCTGATCTGCCTGGAAACAATCCCAAATGATGCAACTCGACCTCACAGCTCCACCTGGTGACTATCAAACTGAATATCGGCACTCTACTGATCAAACTAGACCCAGAATGGGACCCTCTGGGTATTTGCACCCCTCTCCTGGACAATTGGTGCGCCCCAGTGATTCCACCATCAAAATTTGGCAATGTGTGGCTCAAACTGAGCGCCCTGGTATACTCTATAATGGGTTGTGAGGGTTTTATTCCATTTTAGCATTTTACTTAAACCATGAACAATTTGTTGCGGCAACCAATATCACAAGAAGAAACACCATGCACAAGTACACAAGAAGTATTGTGGGAAACCCTTCTCAACAAGGGAAGAAAACCCAGCCAATCCTTTGCTATATTCTTCAAGAGAAAGACCTCCACCACCATAAAGACCTAACACACAAGAGGGTGCTCACAAACCCTATAAGACTAGCGCCCAAGAGAGGTGTGCACTTTTCCTAAGAACAAGTGTTTGATGAAATTTCCAAACTCGCACTTGTTATATGATTCCTCAATGGGGAATTTACCTTTATTTATATTAGACTGAACCTGTCAACAGTAGTGTCTATTGGTACAACAGGGCCGACCTCAATAACTTAAAATATAATTAATAATTTCCATATTAATTATCTTTTACAGTAATTATCTTTTGTATTAATTATCTTTCACTTTATGGTGGGGCCAACCTCTACCCTTTACATCACAAATAGGGTTACAGGTAAGTCTGACTCTTGTACAATATAGCAAGGGATCTCATATACACCCACTAGTGCTCAGCCACTAGGGGCACATCCATCTGTGCTCAGCCACAGGGATGTTCACATCTCTATCTGATTGCATCTCACAGGAGAACCACACTCACTAGTGCTCAGCCACTAAGATCACGTTCACCTGTGCTTAGCCACAGACACGCCCAACTCAATGGATCTTCTTTCTCACTACGTTACACAGGAGAATCATCTGGAGTATCACAACATCTCAACTCTCTGCACAGAGGAGGTCAATACATCGTTTCATCTCTATCTCAGAACGATGCACCCAACTCATGGGCTTTTCCACACGTTCACCTGTGCTCAGCCACAGGCACGTCCAACTCAGCAAATCTTTTTACTATTAAGATTTCTGTGGAGATTGTTTTCAGAATTTTTCGAATAATCCACAGTATTGGTGATTGTTTGTCGACGTTTCAGATCCAAATCAGGATCCATCTTTAGGACGTAAAGCCAAGGATAAAAGTAGAGAAGAGGAGCAATAAATATCATCTTGTTTCGAGGGAGAAAGCTAAGAGGTTGACTTAAACCCTAAAATTAGTTATTTAATAAAAGAAAACTTTGGAATTATTAAGTTTTGTTTGGGTGGAGAAAGCTAAGAAGTCGGCTTAAACCCTAGAATTAGTTATTTAATAAAAGAAATTATTAAGTTTTAATTTTAATAAAGACCTAAAAATTATTAATAAAATTACTAAAAATTGGTTATATTAATAAAGTAACAAAACTTTACATTTATGTTAGTATTATTAGTATTATAATCAAGGGTTATTAATAATGGTAATTAACCCTAGAATTACTAGGTTAAGTGCTAAAAAAACCCTAGTATTAATAATAATATTATTGGGAGTAGTATTGTTAATGAATTATTGTTAATATCAACAAATCTTCTTTGTCACTGCGTTACACAAGAGAATCATTTAGAGTATCATCTCAACTCTCTACACAAAGGAGAACAGTAAACCCATCACATGGGCTCCTTCACCCCTCACAGGGGTACACAACATTCCATCTCCATCTCAGAGAGGGACCACACACCCAACTCATAGGCTTCCTCACCCCACACAGGGGCACACAACGTCCCTTCTCCGTCTCAAAGAGGAACCACACACCCAGCTCATGGGCACACCCAACTGATGGCTTTCTCTCAGGCCAACTTACTTAGTCTGTGTCCTGAAGGATATCTCACGCAATTGTAATCATCAACAAAACCTTCAGAACCTTCCCTTTTAAGGTAGATTCTGGAACCAAGTAGATCTCGTCCTTGTAGAAAATGACATCGTTTAACACACGGTATCTATCATCAACTACTTGTCCATCCAATACCTCACAAGCAAACTTGTTTTTGGAGTACTCTACCAACAAATGTGCCTTCCAGTCTGTGCAAATATCCATCATCGAACACCCCGTTGGCCTTTTGGACAAAGCATTTGCTACAACATTCCTTTTTCCTTTAACATACTCAATGTCAAAGTCAAAGGCTTGGATCTTCGAGACCCATTTATGTTGTCTCTCGCTGAGGTCTTTCTGATCCAGGAAATACTTGAGACTGTTGTGATCAATCTTCACTACAAACCTGCTACCCACCAGATACTATCTGAATTTGGTTAAGGCATGCATGATTGCTAGCATTTCCTTATCGTAAATCGAATAGGGTCTCTCCGACTCGTTGAGCTTCCTTCTCTTGAACACAATGGGATGGCCCCCCTACATCAAAATTGCCCCAATCACCACCCCTGATGCGTCGCACTGTAAGACAAACAACCGAGAGAAATCTGGAAGGGCTAGAACAGGGCATGTGCTCATAACCTCCTTCATTTTCTCAAAAGTTTGTTGTGACTCATCCGTCCAATGAAAAGCACCCTTCTTGGTTAAATCTGTGAGTGGTGCTCCCAACTGTAAAAAGCCCCTGACAAACCGCCTATAGTAACTGCATAACCGAATGAATCCCTTCAGCTCTGTGACGTTCTTGGGTGTTGGCCAATCCAAAATGGCCCTAATCTTCTCTTGATGAACCTATACTCCATGCTCACTGATGATATGCCCCAAGTACAGTAGTTTTCTCATCCCAAACTCACACTTGGAATCTTTGGCATATAATGATTGTGCCTGCATAATGCCCAAGACTTCCTCCAAGTGTATCAAATGCCCAGCCCATGTCCTAAGTAAATCAAAATGTCATCGAAGAATACCAAAAGGTACTTCCTCAACTACCCCCTGAAGATGTGATTCATGCAATATTGAAAGGTGTTTGGTGCATTGGTCAACCCAAACGGCATGACCAAAAACTCCAAGTGCCCAAAATGACATATGAAAGTTGTCTTCTTTATGTCCTTCTCTCTGATGTTGATCTCATGATATCCTGACAGTAGATCAATTTTGGTGAAGAAAACTGCCCCATGTAGCTTGTCCATCAACTCATCTATGCGTGTATTGGGGTACTTGTTCTTGATCATTTTCTTATTAAGGGCTTTGTAGTCTATGCACATCCTCAATGTGCCATCTTTCTTCAATACCAGTACGACTGAAGAAGCAAAAGGACTGGTGTTGGGCCTGATGTGCCCCATCGCAATCAATTCCTTGATTGATTTCTTGATCTCGTCCTTGAAGCTCTTGGGGTGTCTATAGGGCGCGGTGATCACAGGTGTAGCCCCATCTCCAACTCAATAGTATGCTCAAACCCCCTGTCAGGTGGCCTCCATGGTAGTATCGGCCCAAACACTAGCTCATACTGACTCAGAAGCTCTCTGATCTATGGATGGTAATGCTCTTCGCCCTCTAAATCCTTCTGGTTAGTGATCAGACACTTTGCTACATATGCTACATCACTGTGATGGAAGATCTGCTCCATCCTCTTCGTTGATACTTCTGGGTGCTCCTATAGACATACCTCTCAATACTACTCTCGACCCGCTGGCATTTCTGAAACTCATGGTCAACGTCTGATAGTTGAACCCAATCTCTCCCAATGAATAGCCACTGTACCTCCAACACTGCCTATGCATCTGACAAGTCAACTACATAAAAGGTATCCGTCAAGGTGTAATTTCCTAGCTTGACCTCTAGGTCTGGAACCATATCCAAGCATGTCATAGTATATCCATCTCCCACAGCCACGGTGAACCCCTCAAACTCCTCAGTGCGTAACCCCCTCCGGGCTACTAAGGACGCATCAATGAAATTGTGGGTGGCCCCACCATCTACTAAAGTTGTCATGCGCTGCCCTTGTATAAGGCCCTTGAGCCTGAGTGTTGTACCTGGGTACTCCAGAAAGGGTTGCTATGGTTCCCCCTTTCACCTCTCTGCGAAGTTTTGTCCCCTCCTTTGGTTGTGCCTCTGCCTATATCTAAGGTTTCTTCGAATGCGCTCTGGCTCATGTGTAGGCTCATCCTCTGAATCATTGTATGTTTGTGCCCCGATCTCCTCATCCTCCTCCTCACTGCCTGATTCCACTTCAATGTAGTGGATCTGTCCCTTTCCCATACATCGATGGTCTGGGACCCAAGGATCTCTGCAAGAGAAGCAAAGCTTCTTCCTCATCAACTCCCGTCTGGTGTCATCATCCAACTTGGGTTTGCCCTTCCAATCCCTCTGAGGATTCTTTTGATTCTTGCCTCTCGATGGCACAAAGGGTTTGTTAAAGGTTTTGGATTTCAACACTGAGTCCCCCATGTCTCTAGTGCGCACAATGGCCTCCTATAGGGTGTGAGGCTTGAAAGCATTAACCCAGCCCCTCAATGGCTCTGTCAACGCCTCGGTGAACAGCATCACCAATTTGGGCTCTGAAATATTCAATACGGCCACTACCTTTCGCTGGAACTCTATGATGAAGGCCTCAACTGACCTTGTTTGTCTCAACTATGTCAGATCCCTGAAATGGAGTTCTGGATCCCTCCTATCAAACCTCTCCATCAACCTCTCGGTGAACTCCAAATATGAAGTAATGTGGTTGTGACCCAAGGTCGCCAGCCCATGATACCGCCACTCGTGGGCCTCCCCATCCAAGTGCAAGGTGGCGAAGCTAATAGCTTCAGACTCTGTCATCGGGTTGAGCTTGAAATATGTGTCAAGCTTCTGTACCCATGCCTGAGCTGAGCATCTAGATGACCTGTCAAAAGTAGGAATATTCAGCTTTCCCACTTTCTTAATGTAATCCATGTTCTGAGTTTGCGCATTGCCCCTCTATGCCTCCATGGGCCTGTTCTGATACATGATCGAACAATAATCTAGCAAACTCATGTTTGCATGGAACTCTGGTCACAGTGCCAAAAAATCTCTAATGTACTCCCTGAATGGGTCCTGTGGCACTGCTTGCCCCTATCCTAGTTGTCCTCTTGCCTGCCCTGGTTGTCCCAGCAATTGTCGCCCCTCGAACTGCGGATATAGAGGTCGAGGAATCCTCCCAGATGATGTATAGGCACGAATAGGTGAAGGATGTCCACTCGCTCCACCCTAAGATCCACTAGAGCCACTAGCACCACCTCCCTGGTGTCCTCCTAAACCACTTCCTCCTCCTGTCGTGTTGGCACCCATAGTGCTCAAATTGTGTTGAATCATCTGTGTAATGATGGCCATTTGTGTTATGGCGTTCATCATTTCCCGTTGTCCTCTAGCTAGGTCATTCAAGATGGCCTGCGTACTGTCAGAATGTGTCTCGGAACCTTTCCCCCTGCCCTTTGGTGCCTCACGCCTGTCACCCATAGTCCTCTCTCTGTCTGCCTCTGTATCGAAACTGATGTGATCCCGGTCCTCTAACTCTGGCTCTGTATCTGACTGAGTGTGGAAGGGACTGTAGTCCCTTTTGTTCCTGTCACTTTTGTCTCTACTATGTCCCCTGCGGTACTGAATGTACTTGTCCCCAATATGACCTCAACCCTCTAGGTATTTTGCACTTGTTCTCGGAATCATGGGATCACGAGAAAGCACTTCTTCACAAGCTGGAAGGAAAAAGGCTCTAATACCACTAAAATATCATTGATCCAATGGATCTGGATAGACTCTACTGAAACTGATGTCTCGGCTCTCAGATCTGATACTCTAGGGGTTTCTAGATGCGTTTTAGTTACTTGTTTAACATGCTTGGTGATTTTGCATGTGTGTGCCATATAAATAAGTGTTTGAGCAAAATTATGATGCATGCAAAATAAAGGAACCAACACAACTCAATAGCATGTATTATGGAAAATAGCAGGAAATACAATGTGCATATAGGAAATATAGGAACTACTCATCAGCTAGATCTCATAAGAGTTGATTGTCGCTGGAATACAGTGCAAAACAACAAGAAATACCCGTATACAGAAGATCGGGAAGAATCAGCAACATGCATGCACAGATCTGTCGCATGCAATCATGGATACTCACAGCAACTGCAGCAAATGTCTGAAAAGTTTGCCCTATTGGCAATACTTGTCTGATCTGCCTGAGAACTGTTCCAAATGATGCACCCTGACCTCACAACTCCTCTTGGTGACTGTCAAACCGAAGATCGACCCTCTACTGATCAAAATGGACCTCGGATGGGACCCTCTGGGAGTCTGCCCCTCCCCTGGACAACTGGTGCGACCTAGTGATTCCACCGTCGAAATATGGCAATGTGTGGCTCAAACTGAGCGCCCTGGTATACTTTGTAATGGGTTGTGAGGGTTTCTCTGGATCTGACCCGGTGAGCTCTCTGGAACCCTCAATGTGCTTCCCCAAGTGTTGCGCACTTCCTAGCTACCTGGTGCGCACTAGGAGATTCCTCCGTCGGAATCTGATGAATGATAGCTCAAAAAAAGCTCCCTGGCTCCCTCTCAACTGGGTCGGAAGGAAATGACAAGATCTGCCCTGGTCTCGTCCAGCTACACAAAAAGGTCTCTAACCCTTGCGCCATCACTGGCTGGAATGTGCAATCTCTAAATTGGGTCTGTATACTCCTGATCTGGCACGGTGAAATACCTAGATGGTATCTCTGATAGGCTAGGGTGTGTCTTCCAACACCGAAACCAATTTGGGTGGTGGTTTCCTCCAAAAATCCACAAAATAGCTAAGAGGTCAACTTCCTCCTCTGGAACCTGTTCTCAACTCAAAATCATAAYATAATGAGGAATCAGRTCGAATTCCTCTTCTTATACCTCCCCCAATCTAATTTGTTGTTGTCATCACTTAAGCTAGGCGCCTTTCCTCCTAAGTCGAACGTGATTAATTAATTAAGTCCCCCCTTAACACCTTTTTCTTCTATTTCTCCRTTGACTTTGGCTTAAGTGACTTTTCYTATGCTTTTTGGCTTAATTCATCGTTTAGCCATTTATTCACCCTTCTTTCTCCCTTTGTTCCCTGTTTGTGCCTGACTATAGTCTACGGAAACAGATAAACTACTAAGTCACTCCCTGCTGAGGCTATTCTTGGGAATAGGACATCACAAACGTCACATCCAAGTTCCAACCGCGAAACCTTCTCTTTGCATGTCATAATGTACCCATTGGCTACCACTACACTAAATCCCTCAAAGTCTTCTACAAGAATGCCTCTCCTGACCACCTGAGGTGACTCAATGAAGTTGTGGGTTACCCCACAGTCAATAAAAAATGTGGCACGTTGTCCCTGTAATACTCCACGGATTCTGAAAGTGTGAAATCTAAGAACACCTGATAGAGTGGCAATAGTCCCACTCTTAACCTCCTCATGTGGTTGCTCATCATCCGGACTATTGTGCTCATTACCCTATGTTTGTCCTGCTTCCTCGTCCCCATCACTATCTGACGGCACCTCTATGTAATGCACCTTAGCACCTATGACCAGGTTCCCAAGGCTCCTTATAGTTGAAATAGAGTTTCTTCCTTCTCAATTCTCTACGAGCCTCTTCATCCAACTTATCTCTTTAGGGCCACTCCTTCAAGAAGGGTCTCTTGTCCTTGTTTTTTTTAGGAAGGAAAGGTTTAGAAGAAAATTTAGTCTTTGGGATTGAATTCTCCATGTTTCGTGCTCTAATGATAGCATCCTGTAGTGATATTGGTTTGAAGGCCTTAGTCCAACCACGCAGGGGTTCGAATAGTCCTTCAATGAAGACAATAATCAACCTATGCTCTGACACATCCATCACCATGACCGTGATCCTCTAGAACTCTGAAATCTAAGCATTTGTTGTCCCAATCTGCTTGAGTTGTGTCAATTCTTTGAAGTGCAACTCTGGGTCCTTATCAAATCGGTCAATAAGCCTTTGTGTGAAGTCCATGTATGAAGTAATACTAGCATGCCCCAACGTGACTAGCCCATGGTGCCAACACTCGTGAGCCTCTCCATCCAAATGCAATGTAGCATATCTGATGGCCTTTGTCTCCAACATAGGATAGAGTTGGAAATATGTGTCCAACTTCTGAACCCAAGCTCTAGCAATGCATTTGTATGAGCCATCAAAGTAGGGCATAGACAATTTCCCAACCTTCTGTTGAAGATCCCAATTCTATGAGCCCTTGTTGTAATACCTTAGCCTATTCCTATATTTGATGGTACAAAAATCCTATAAAGGCATAGTTGCATGAAATTCCTCGCCAAGAGTCTGATACTCCCTCAAATAATTAGTAAACCCTTCACCTTGTCAATGTTGTCCCTAATTTCCACCCTGTTGTCCTTCCAAGAACATAGATGATTTTAGGGGCTAAATTTCGCAAATGGGCTAATTTTCCATAGTTTTTCCCAAAAAAAGATTCGTCAATTTCCATCTTTTCTAAAAATGATTTGCCCAAAGTCCATAGAATAATTTTTTTTTACCTTACAAATCGCCAAAATATTATAGAAACTATACAAAATCCTTAAAAATTTGAATATTTTTACAAAACTATCGCCAAACATTTTACATTTTGCATATTAAGGACTAGTAATATTAGCCCACGTTTCTACATTTTAATATAAATTTCTATTCTTAAAATCATCCATGTCCAAGAATTGAGGTAAGAGAGGTCTAGGGGTCACTCTGCTAGTTGTCTGATTGTTATTCTGTGCAAAGGTTTGAGTGTTGCTCCCTTCAGCATGCTTCTCATTGTTATCATTGCTGGTCATTAGTCCTTCCTGAACCATTATTGCCAACATTGTTTTGGTTCCCTTGATTATTTGTTATAAGTTGGGTGAGAAGCTGAACCAACTATTGTTGCCCCCTTGCAAGGTTATTCAAAATATTCATAGTGCTACCCTCATGTTGTTCATCCCTGTCACCCGTATTTTCCTCTTCTTCTGGCTCCGAATGAAATATGTTATCAGCCCCTCTCTGCCTTCTACTCATTCATGTGATATATTCCATGTCCTCCAAAAACATTAAAAAACATGCTACTCACAGGCTGGCAGGAATACCAGCTCTGATACCACTGGTAGGTCCCGCAATAGATCCACAACTTCTGATAACTTCACAATAGATCCGCAATGGTCTTGGCACATGAAGGGGTTTTGATTATATTCAATACTAAAAAACAGATACTAAATTTAATTGCAAATGACAACAATCATATTTAGGATATAACGACAAAAATAAATTCAGTAATACAATCTGATATATCGCTCTTTCTGATCTGTAAGTAACTACACTTGGGCAGCCTTTATTACACTAAAACGGCTCCCTTGTAAACACCATAATCTGCAGAGGATTGACACGATTCAATGATGAGAATAGAGATGAGAAGGGCAGCTCGTTCTACACTAAGACGGCCCCTTGTGAGATCTCCACGAACAACAATAGAATGGTACCCCTTTTAATACTTCCACGAGTTGCCAATAATGAGACGACCCTTCTTTAAACTCCCACGAGTTGTTAGTAATGGTGTAGCCCCTCTTTAGAACTCCCACAGCTGCAAATAGGTAGCACGGCCCTTCCTTAAAACACTGACAGACTGCAATAGATGGTACGGCCCCTTCTGAAACCTCCACAAACTACAAAAATTAATAAGACCTCTTTCTGAGATCCCCAGACTCTAAAAAGTGCCCACACTTCGCCACCGGTGTGACTTCTTCTACAATGAATCCCGGTGAAAGATTTGTGTGATCTCTCCTTCTAGATCAGCTAGGGTGGATTAGTTTCACCACCGAACCCAATCACTCAAGGGTTTCAGTCCACAAAGCCAAAAATCTACGAGAGCTCTCCAAAATCCAATTTGCAAAAAATAATCATCAATAATGAGAATGAACTCTCATTTGCACTTTTATACTCTTTTTACCTTTTCCACTCCAACAATTTTTTATAAAGTAACTATATAATATATCTCTTTAATATTTCCCTCAAAGTCACTTTATAACACCCTTTTAATTTAATTATTCAATATCACCTTAAAATGATGTTTTTCACCAAGTAACATTATATAATTTAATTAATTAATGCTCTTGCACCAACTATAGCCTACAGGAATTAAATAGGCTATAGAGTCCTCCTGAGCGATCAATGGGAAAGGGACATTACACATTTCGAACAATTCAGTCCATAACAAATGAAACAACAGAGACAAATGACATTATGGAGAAACAACTGTCTTTAAACCTAGTATTTCTTGAGACTAAAATGTGTACTAAAGAACCCACATGTAAAAGGGATTTTGGAAACTAGCATTCCCATGTAATCTATGCTTGTAACAATTTTATAACATTTCGGTAAGCCCAGGTCCCTATGGAACTTGATCAGGACAGCAAAGATAGGCTAGTGTTATTTTCTTTTTGAGATGTTTCATAGAACTTGACATTTAACATCCAGTCTATATGTGGTTGTGATTATTTCAAATACAAAATCAAACTTTCTTGGATGAGGCTATAGCCGTTATGATCCAAGAATATCTCGAGCACAATCAGAAATTACAAGCTTCCCAGGATCCTAACAACAATCAAGCCAAGGAACATTCTTGTAACAAGACTTGTAATCAAGGAAAATGTAGCTATGAGAAGCAGAACAGAGGCTTCAAACCATTGTATGTTGCTGACCATCCTTAGTATGGACCACATTACTAATCCCACTTCAACTAATACCACTCAAACCTGTATGTACAAGCTATTGAATTCAAATGTTATGGTATTAGCTTTAAAGTGGAATGGGGTACTGTAACCTGCATCTTTAACCATTTCCTTTTTATTCCCTTTATCACTCAAGTTACTACAATATCTATTTCATAAATTTACCATAAAGGACAAGAAGGGAGGAGAGTATTGATGTGGAAGAAAATCCCAATCATGGGATATGCCACTGTACTAGTAAGAGTTGCAATTATTATGGACATCACGAGAGTTGCAATTATTATGTACATCACATAGATAACAACCACAAGCCAAAGAGGGCCCAAAACGCATAACACCAAAACTGCTACTAATGTTAATAGTGCTGGAGTAAAGAACTGTCACATCAACCCATGGACTTGCATCCCAAAGCCAGCTTCACAATTGGCAAAGCTTTTAGTGTGGATAAGACCTTATAAACACCTCTGTCAATTGTTATGCATTGGAGATTATTCAAAACACAAACAACCAACACACACCCAATTCAAAGAAGAGTATTACTGTGGAACAAAATCCCAATCATTGGATATGCCACTGTAGAAAGGATATGTAAGAACAAAGAAACAACTGCTATTGGTAGCTCAAAAAGATATTACTAAGGAGTTAAGTGTCCCGCATTAATTGAATCTCAATTAGTCTAAAAAAACAAAAGTAATAGGACTTGGAAAAGGACAGCAACATTTTTTCTTTCTTCAAGAATGCAATTACAAGAATATTGGTAAAGAGTGCATAGCTTTTCTGAGGTGATAACATAAAATTCTTGAAAAATGTATTTGTTGACATGACGAATAACACAAAATTATAATACCTCAAAAGATTTCTCATTTCTTTTTCTGCCCAAGTCTTCACCATTTTTCTTGGATTATGCTTGCAATACCCATGCCTGAAACGGAAGTCTCCTTGAACATATCTTTCCCTGTCTCTGAAACACGAAAGTATGGTTCAGTATTCATTGCAAGCATATTGAAACAAGAATTCAGCATGGAATTGTATTATCAAGAAGCCCCTATATTACAAAGATGGGATTTCCACTTGTGCATACCACATGGTAGGTTAATTACAAGATAGTTGTTCTAAACTAAGCATGTTGAATTCATAATTTGCATCACCAAAATCCATCTAGCTTATCTTTCCCCACAGTGCAATACACATGCGTCTCTGACTTACCCAGAGACACTCCCAATATAACAATCCACAAGCCAATGCAATTGACTTCATCCTCGTGTTCATAAGTAAACATTTCATAAACATGTGCAATTAACTATTTGTCATTGCAAATAAAAGGAGATGAGTATCACACAAAATATGCTATTTTATAGGTTGAGCAAGTACATCTACTCTACGCTGAATGTGGATTTCAGCCGATATCATAGGTTTAGAGTGATGACAGTGGAACAGAACAAAAAGAAAGAATGTTTGTGAACATGACTTAAATAAATAGGAGAGGGAAAGATCAATCAGAAAAACATTCAAATAAGTTTATAACACATGAAATGACATGCTCTTATTCAACTCAGTCATATTTGTTGATGTTTTGGTAGCCGCGGGAGGATCTTTCCCTCTTAGATGAACTTTCTTAGATATGGAGAAGATTCTTGAAGCAAGAGAACCATTGAACTGGTATTGAAATACTCTAGAAGAGAAGTCGGCCCAGAAGAATAAAGTAATAATGAAAAGACACATGTCCAGAGAAGAAGTCGACCCAGTCTAGTGGCCATGATGACTATAAATAAAGGACGTCTTCGCTCATTTGTTCACTCACTCACACTCTCTCAGCTACACAGAAGCAAGGCGCAAGTTTGGAGGAGGTGACGCAGTAGTTGCAGCTGCACAGTTTATTATTGCTCAATCTTTTGGTATCTCTCTCTTGTGCGCTACTCCTTGAGGAGGTGCGCTACCTTTGTATGGTGTTGTTGCTACAGCTGGAGTGGTATTTTTGGTTAAGCTAGCACTTGTGCTAGGGTTTAATTTATGTTGCTACTGCTCAGTACATGATATATATATATATATATATATATATATATATATATATATGTTAATGATAAAGAAGTAAAATAACACTAGTAACACTAATGCTCTGTAAATAAGGAAAATCCAACATGGTATCAGAGTTGGTTACGTTTAGAACAATTTAACCACTACAAGGAAGATTGGTACAGCGGCACCTTGCAGCACCCTGCAGCTGCTACACCTTGTCAAACTCATTGAGCACTTTCCCAAGGATGTTGGGGATAACTCTTGTACAAAGTAGTGCGCCCTACTCCAGCGCACCCCCTAAAACCCAAAACATACAATTTGGTGAAGCCTGAAAAATCGAGGTTTTTTAGTGCTAAGGTTTCTACCGGAAAAAATGTCAACCAGTATGAGAGTTGAGGATAGATGGAATGGAGCAGATAACTTCAGATCCTGGAAGCATAGAATACAACTCATTCTAGAAGGGAATGAATTATTGGATCACGTCAAGAAGATGCTTCAAGAACTCGAAGACAAAGAAGCAAAGACAAAGTTAAAGAAGAATGAGGTCAAGGCCAAGAGGATCTTGACAAACTCCATCAAGGATCACCCGATACCCAATGTATCAGAACTAAAGACTGCAAAGGAGATGATTGATGCCCTAACCAAACTCTATGAAAGCAAGAACACCAGTCCGAAGCTTACCCGACGGCATCAACTCAGAAATGTGACTATGAACAAGTCAGACCCATTTGTCCGAGGAATTTGTGCAAGAAGGAAGTTACCCAAGTTTGACAAGTTATGGGCAGATTTCTCTCAAGAGAAATCTAGATTGATATCCAAGAAACAAAAGGTAGATGATGAGGAAAACCAAGCACTTGCAGCACAAGTGAAGAAGAGAGGAAAGAGAAGAAGGCAATCCAAGAAAGTCTAAGAAGCCACGTCGTAAGAGGGATACGGCAAAGGTTCAGTGCTTCAATTGCAAGAATATGGGACATTATGCAGCACAATGTCCTCACAAACATGAGAAGGAAAAGAAGAAGAAGCACCATGCACATGCAGTTGATGCTGAAGAACAAAAAACCCAAAGATGAAGAATTTGTATTCATTTCAGCACTCACCGGAACCATCACTCAAGGAAGCGATACTTGGCTCATAGATAGTGGTGCTTCCAAGCATATGACCGGATTCAGAAACTCTCTATCAAAATTAACAGAAAATGACTCTTCACGTCAAGTGGTGCTTGGAGACGATTCCAAGCAAGCAATCAAAGACAAAGTTAAAGAAGAATGAGGTCAAGGCCAAGAGGCTCTTGACAGACTCCATCAAGGATCACCTGATACCCAATGTATCAAAACTAAAGACTGCAAAGGAGATGATTGATGCCCTAACTAGACTCTATGAAAGCAAGAACACCAGTCTGAAGCTTACCCGACGACATCAACTCAGAAATGTAACTATGAACAAGTCAAACCCATTTGTCCAAGGAATTTGTGCAAGAAGGAAGTTACCCAAGTTTGACAAGTTATGGGCAGATTTCTCTCAAGAGAAATCTAGATTGATATTGAAGAAACAAAAGGTAGATGATGAGGAAAACCAAGCACTTGCAGCACAAGTGAAGAAGAGAGGAAAGAGAAGAAGGAAGTCCAAGAAAGTCTAAGAAGCCACGTCGTAAGAGGGATACAAAAAAGGTTCAGTGCTTCAATTGCAGGAATATGGGACATTATGCAGCACAATGTCCTCACAAACATGAGAAGGAAAAGAAGAAGTAGCACCATGCACGTGCAGTTGATGCTGATGAACAAAAAACCCAAAGATGAAGAATTTGAATTCATTTCAGCACTCACCAGAACCATCACTCAAGGAAGCGATACTTGGCTCATAGATAGTGGTGCTTCCAAGCATATGACCGAATTCAGAAACTCTCTATCAAAATTAACAGAAAAGGACTCTTCACTTCAAGTGGTGCTTGGAGACGATTCCAAGCATGCAATCAAAGGTGTTGGAGAAGCCTCCTTACAACTTGATTCAGGTAACCCTCTTTCAATTAAAGATATACTATTTGTACAAGGATTAAAGAAGAAACATCTATCTATTTCAGTTTTAGAAAATAAAGGCTTTAGAGCAGCTTTTGTGGATGGCCAAGTCCTTCTATGGCCCAAGAATTCAAGCATAAATAAAGCCACTGTGATTGGTGTTCGAGAGGGAGGACTATATAAGTTGAAGGGACACCAAGAACAAGCCCTTGTACACAATAGTGTTAGTTCCAATGAATTATGGCACCAAAGGCTTGCTCACTTGAACTATAAAGCATTACCAGTTTTGAGCAACATGGTTACAGGTCTACCAAAATTCAAGATAGACCATCACGGAGTATGCAAAGGTTGTGAACTTGGCAAGAATGTCAAGGTAATCTTTACAAGCAGTGATAGCAGATCCAAAGGTATTTTGGACATCATACACTATGATGTATGCAGAAAGATGACAGTGCCATCACTTGGCAACTTTGTATACTATTTGTTGTTCATAGACGACTATTTCCAGGAAGACATGGATCTACTTCTTGAAAACAAAAGATGAAATCTTTAACATGTTTCAAGAGTTCAAGGCCTTAGTTAAGAATCTCTTTGAGAGGAAAATTAAAGTTTTGAGATCTGAAAATGGAGGTGAGTACACCTTAAAGGAGTTTAAAGACTTTTTCCAAGAGGCAGGGATTAAGAAGGAGCTTACAACTCCCTACAACCCCCAGCAGAATGGGGATGCAGAAAGAAAGAATAGATACATCATAAAAGCAGCAAAGCAATGATACATGACCAAGGCCTACCCATGCACTTATGGGAAGAAGCATCCAGTACGGACATATACGTGCAGAACAGAAGCGCTCATAAGATATTGGGGAATAAGACACCTGAAGAGGTGTTCACTAGAAAGAAGCCAGAAGTCAGTCAATTCAAGATTTTTGGTTGTCCAGTATTTATACATGTTCCCAAGGAAAAGAGAACGAAATTAGAACATTTAGGAAAGAAGGGCACATTTGTTGGATACAGTGAGACCTCGAAGGCCTATAGAATTTACATTCCAGAGCAGAGACAGATCAAGATCAGTCGAGATGTAACATTTGACGAAGATGAAGCCTTCAGAAGATCAAGGGAATCTCACATGGATGAGGACCAAATAGAGCAAGAGGCTCCCAAAGATGCAGTCATAGTAGACTCTACACCTGAAGAAACCATCCCAGAAGTCCAGAATGATATGGTAGAGTCGGAAAGGCCTGTAGATCTACCTGAAGAAGTTGTGGCTACCAGGAAGAGACCAGTTTGGCTTCGGAACACCTTGCAAGAAGCTAAAGGACATGCAGCTCCCAAAGGCTCCTTTAGAGAGAGCAAGAGACCACATAAGTTCTCCATCTATGTGGCACTAAAGAGAAACATCATTGATTTAGAACCTTCCACTTTTGAAGAAGTTGTTGAGAAGCTAGAATGGAAGGATGCAATGATGGAGGAGTATCGGTCCATCATGATGAATGATGTATGGGAGGTCGTTCCAAGAATAGAAGGGAAGTCAGTTGTGACTTCCAAATGGATCTACAAGATCAAGCATGCTACAGACGACAGCATAGAGAAGTACAAGGCAAGGTTTGTGGTTAGAGGGTTCTCCCAGAAAGAGGGAGAATACTATGATGAAACTTTTGCTCCTGTAGCAAAATACACTTCCATTAGATCAATCTTTGTGATTGCTTCCGCAATGGGATGGAAATTACACCAGATGGACGTTAAGAATGCTTTCTTGAATGGTGTAATAGAGGAAGAAGTGTACATAGAACAACCACAAGGCTTCGTGATACATGAAAAGAAGTCCCATGTGTGCAGACTAAAGAAGGCCTTGTACAGACTGAAACAAGCACCCAGGAAATGGTATGCCAAGATAGATGGATATTTTATGAGCTTGGGATTTACCAAGAGTGAGGCAGATCCTAACCTCTACTATAAGGATGAGGATGGATGCCTATTGATCTGGGTTCTATATGTAGATGATCTATTTCTGACAGGGAACGAGAAGCTCATTGATGGGTGTAAGAGGGACCTCGCTTTAGAGTTCGAGATGAAGGATCTAGGTCTGATGCATTACTTTTCGGGATTGGAGGTATGGCAGAGATCAAATGAGATTTTTCTTAGCCAAGGAAAATACACTGTTGAGATCCTGAAGAAATTCAAGATGATGGACTGCAAGTCCATGACCACACCTATGACGATAAATCTGAAGCTCTTGAGTGACAAATCTTCAGATTTGGTGAATCCCACAATGTACAAACAATTGATTAGATCCTTAATGTACCTGGTTAACACCAAGCCAGACATATGCTTTGCAGTGAATACCTTGAGTTAACACATGGTTGAACCTAGACATGTACATTGGATGGCAGCAAAGCATTTGAGGTATCTTCGTGGTACGATTGGATATGGATTGATATATGTCTCAGGTGGAGATGTTCAGCTGCAGGGATTTACAAATTTTAACTGGGAAGGGAGTGCGGTGGATCGGAAGAGTACTTTCGGATGTTGTTTTAGTCTGGGATTAGGCATGATCTCATGGTTGAGTAGGAAGCAGACATCAGTGGCACTCAGTACATCAGAAGCAGAGTATATCACAGCAAGCGTGGCAAGTCGTGAAGCAGTGTGGCTCCGGAAGTTGCTAGCCGAAATATTTGATCTAGAATTGGAGCCAACTTTGATACATTGTGACAATCAAACTTGCGTGAAGCTTACCGAGAACCCTGTATTCCATGACAGGTCTAAGCATTTAGAGATCAAATATCATAAATCCGAGACATGGGGTAGAGAGGAGTTGTGGAGCTCCAGTACATATCCACGGATGAGCAGATAGCGGACATTCTCACCAAGCCCTTGTCAAGAGTGAAGTATGAGTACTTCAGGGACAAGCTTGGAGTGTTGTCGAATGTTCACCCTCGTTAAGAGGGAGGTGTGTTGTTTCTTCTCATGCTGACTAACCCCTCTGGCCAAGGGTTCCCTGGATCAGTCACATGAGGTGACTGAGGGGGTAATGCACTGTCGGACCTGTAGAGAGAAGAAACATCACACGTAGTCGTAAGACTATGGCGTAGATTGTGTCTCTGGATAGTAGTTGTGTGCTACTACGGTGGATGTGTTCCACTGGCGGAGACTGTGTGACTCCGGACAATAGTTGTGTGCTACTTGCGGAGACTGTGTGTCTCTGGACAGTAGTTGTGTGCTACTACGGTGGATTTGTTCCACTGGCGGAGGTTGTGTAACTCCGGACAATAATTGTGTGCCACTTTGGTGGTTGTGTACCACTGGCGGAGACTGTGTGTCTCTGTACAGTGGTTGTGTGCTACTTTGTGTTGATTTTTCATAAGCATTAGGTTAGGCATGTAGTTCATTTCAATTTCATCATGTCTTAACCATAAACAAGAATGTTGCAGCAACCAAGATCACAAGAAGAAACACCATGCACAATAACACAAGAAGCATCCTAGGAAACCCTTCTCAACAAGGGAAGAAAACCCAGCCAAATCCTTTGCTATATTCTTCAAGAGAAAGACCTTTCACCACCAAGAATGACTTAGCACACAAGAGGGTGCTTAAGCCCTAAAAACCCTAGCGCCCAAGAGAGGTGCGCACCTTTTTCCAAGTAGAAGTGTTTGCTGAAATTTCCAAACTCCTGAGAAAGATATGATTCTACAATGGAGAATCATCTCTTACTTATATTAGACTTTGACCAATCAACAGAGGCGTCTATTGGCTCAACAAGGCCGACCTCTCTAAGTCAACTATAGTATTATTATTATTATTATTATTATTATTATTATTATTATCTTTTACATTTATTATTAACCATATTAAGGTGGGGCCGACCTGTACCCTTTACATAACAATTAGGGTTACAGGTAGGTCTGACTCTTGAACAGTATATAGCAAAGGATCTGATACACCCACTAGTGCTCATCCACTAGGGGCACTTCCATAGGGATGTCACAGCTCTGATTCACTGCATTACACAGAAGAACCAAGTCTTCACACGTTTACCTGTGCTCGTCCACAGGCACGTCCACACTACAGATCTGCTTTCCCACTGCCACCGACAGGAGAATCATCTGGAGTCTTCTCGTCAACTCTGTTGCTCAGAGGAGGTTATCACATCATCTTCATTTCTGATCACATGACGATGTGCCTAGCACTTTTGGGATTTCACACATTCACCTTGTGCTAAGCCACAGGCACGTCCTAACTCAACATATCGCTTTTCCACCGGATAATCATCTGGAGTTCTTCTCACTCACGTCATGGAGGAGGTCATCTCTGTGTTCCTGTCTCTATCTCAAGTAGGAACCACATACCCTTCTTAGGGGCTTTCTCTCAGGTTTGTAAGCTAAGAGAAAGACTCACATAGCTGTTATGTTCCACATCTCACAGGTTTGTAAGTTGGAGGATATCTCCCATAGTTGCATTCATCAACACTCCCTCTCAGCTAGGGAGGTATTCTCCATCATGCCAAGTTTCTCATAGAAATACTCGAACTTTGTCTTGGCAAGTGGTTTAGTGAAGATATCTGCAATTTGTTCATGAGTAGAAAGATATTGTCCATGAATTGTCTTCCTCTGCACCATGTCTATGATATAGTGATACTTGATTTCAATATGTTTTGATTTGTCATGAAATACTGGGTTCTCGGAGAGCTTTACACATCTCTGGTTGTCACAATGAATAATCGTTGGATCCATCTCATGATCGAACAAGTATGTCAAAAGTTTGCAAAGCCATACAGCTTCACGAACTGCCACGCTCAGTGCAATGTATTCTGCCTCTGTTGTACTCAAATCCACAGAGCTTTGTTTTCTGTTGCACCAGGAAACCATGGCTGATCCTAGGGTGAAGCAACTACCTGAGGTGCTCTTTCTGTCTACTGCACTTCCTGCCCAATCAGCATCGGCATATCCTTCCAGACTTAGGTCCACATTTGTTGCGTACCTTAGGCCATAACCAATTGTGCCTTGTAAGTACCTCAATACGTGTTTTGCAGCTATCTAATGTGTCTGTCTTGGTTGACTCATAAACTGGCTAAGCACATTTACTGCATACCAAATGTTTCGTCTGGTGTTAACTAGATACATCAAGGATCCAATAAGTTGTCGATATAAATGTGGATCTACGTCTCTTGAATCAGTGTCATTCATCTTCTTTAAGTCCATTACCATTGGAGTAGGCGTGGATTTACAGTCTGTCATTTTGAATCTTTTCAGAATCTCCAAAGTATATTTTCCTTGACTTAAGAAAATCTCGTCTGATCTCTGCCATACTTCTAGTCCCAAGAAATAATGCATTGGACCCAAATCCTTCATTTCAAATTTGGCAATTAATGCTTGTTTGCATTCAGCAATGAGTCTCTCTGTGCTGGTGATGAAAAGATCATCCACATATAGAACTAGAATCAAACACTCATTGCCATCAATGTGATAATATAAGTTTGAGTCGGTTGTGCTTTTGTTAAAACCCAAACTCATCAGGAAACCATCCATTTTCTCGTACCAAGCACGTGGGGCTTGTTTTAGACCATATAGGGCTTTCTTCAATCTGCATGCATGAGATTTTTCGTTGTGTATAACGAAACCTTCTGGTTGTTCAATATAGACTTAGTCCTCAATTTCGCCATTGAGAAAGGTTGTATTTACATCCATCTGATGTAGCTTCCAACCCATGGAAGCAGCTAATGCAATGATGGATCGAATGGAAGTATATCTGGCTACTGGTGCAAAAGTCTCGTTATAGTCGACTCCCTCTATTTGTGAGAACCCTCTAGCCACAAATATTGCTTTATATTTTTCAATGCTTCCATCAGCAGCATGTTTGATTTTGTAAATCCATTTGGAAGTTACTACGGACTTTTCTTCTGGCCTCGGGACAACATCCCATACATCATTCTTTAGTATAGATTGATATTCTTCAGTCATGGCATCTTGCCATACTTGCTCACCTGAGCCTTCTCCATGACAAGTTGGTTCTGAGTCAATAATGTGAGTCATTGCTAAAAGGTAGCTTGAGAATCTCTTAGGCCTCTTGCTTTCTCTGGTTGCTCCTTGTGGAGCTTTATGCCTTTCTGCTTCTTCTAAAGTTTGACGTTCCCAAGCAGGTCTTTTATGTCCAATTCTAGGTACATTACTTGGGGCAACCGAATCTGCTGGAGGAACTGGATCAACTGGTGTTATTGGCTCATCTGAAACAATATATGTCTGCCTCTGAACCGCTGAATGAGAAGGTATTGTTTCACCATCTATTTCCATCTACGCTTCTCTGGATTTCTGGAAGGCTACTTCTTCTTCAAAAGTAACATCTCTACTTCAATCTGTCTCTGACCTGGGATGTAGATTTGATATGCTTTTGAGGATTCATTGTATCCTATAAAGGTACCCTTTCTTCCTGAAGGTTCTAGTTTTGATCTCTTTTCTTTGGGTACATGAAGGTACACTGGACATCCAAATATTCTGAAGTGTCCTATCTCAGGCTTCACCTTGGATGAATGCTTCTTCTGGAGTAATGTTCTTCAGAATCTGATGAGGACTTTGGTTTTGAACATATACTGCTATCATACATGCTTCTGCCCATAGAGTCATGGGTAGACTCTGATCATGTATCTATCATACATGCTTCTACCCATAGAGTCATGGGTAGACTCTGATCATGTATCATTGCTTTAGTTACCTCAATGATAGTTATGTTCTTTCTTTCAGCAACCCCATTTTGTTGAGGATTGTATGGAACTGTGAGCTCCCTCTTGATCCCTGCTTCAATACAAAAACTGATAAATTCTTTTGAGGTGTATTCTCCTCCATTGTCTGATCTCAATACTTTGATTTTTCTTTCGATCATATTTTCAACCTGAGCTTTGAATTCTTGAAACTTGGCAAGGACTCCATCCTTGTTCTTCAGAAAGTAAATCCAAGTTTTCCTGGAGTGATCGTCTATGAAGAGTACATAGTACAAGTACCCATTTAAGAATGATACAGTCATTGGCCCAGACACATCTGAATGTATCAAGTCCAAGATTTCCTTGGATCGGTTATCACTGCTAGGAACGGATCCTTTAACATTTTTACCAAGAGCAAAACCTTTACAAACACCTTCATGCTGGATCTGGATCTCTGGTAGACCTGTTACCATTTTCCCTAGAGCTGGAAGAGCTCTATAATGAATGTGAGCAAGTCTTCTATGCCATAACTCACTTAGACTGATAGAGTCATGTAGTAAGGCTTGAACTGGTTTGATGGTCAACTTGTATAAGTTGTTTTCTCTGACACCAATTACTTTGGAAGAGCTGATATGAGAGTCTTTGTGCCATGCAAGGATTCTTCCTTCTGAGAAAGTAATTTTGTAACCTTTGTCTTCAAGGGCCGAAATAGAGACAAGGTTTCTCTTCATTCCTGGTACATATAGTACCTCTTCTAATTTGAGCTACATATCTGAATCTAATTGGAAGGTGGAAGTTCCAACTCCCCTCACGTTATATCTGGCATCATCTCCAAGGAAAACATGTAGATATGTCTCTTTCTCAATGTCAATTAGCCAAGTATTATCATTGATAGGAACCATACCTAAGAGTGTTGAGATGTTGATGTCTTCATTGCTTTGGAGTTTTGTGTTGAGCTTGCTTGCCATCATGAATTTGCTTATCTTCATAAACCCTTGTCAACTAGGCTAGAAAACCTGACGGTTAGGCTAGGCTAGCACTTTTAGGTTTTGTTGGGCTTATGACTACCAACAATAACCCTTTAGATATGATAGCTTCTTCAAGAAATTCTCAGAAATATAATTCAGAATTTTCTGTAGAATTTTGACGAAACCCTAGAAACCCTTAGGGCCAAAATTTTGAAAATGCCCGAAATTTAGATCTGAGACTTGATGGGGGTACGCTGAAGGAGGTTGTACCCTTCTATCTCTTTTTCAGCCCAAGCGTCCAAGTTTTGAGTGGTGAAACTTCTCTGAAAAGGAGGTCGTACGGATTTTCTGGAAACCCTAGGAGGGTCGTACAGTTTCTGCAAATGAGAGAGTGAAGGAGCTGAGAATGCTTGTGTAATGGGATCTTCAAGACCTATCCTCTGATACCATGTTGATTTTTCATAAGCATTAGGTTAAGCATGTAGTTCATTTCAATTTCATCATGTCTTAACCATAAACAAGAATGTTGCAGCAACCAAGATCACAAGAAGAAACACCATGCACAAGAACAGAAGAAGTATCCTGGGAAATCCTTCTCAACAAGGGAAGAAAACCCAACCAAATCCTTTGCTATATTCTTCAAGAGAAAGACCTTTCACCACCAAGAATGACTTAGCACACAAGATGGTGCTTAAGCCCTAGAAACCCTAGCGCCCAAGACTGGAGCGCACATTTTGCCAAGTAGAAGTGTTTGCTGAAATTTCCAAACTCCTAAGAAAGATATGATTCTACAATGGAGAATCATCTCTTACTTATATTAGACTTTGACCAATCAACAAAGGCGTCTATTGGCTCAACAAGGCCGACCTCTCTAAGTCAACTATATTATTATTATTATTATTATTATGAATATTATTATTATTAATAATATTAATATTAATTATCTTTTATATTTATTATTAACCATATTAAGGTGGGGTTGACCTGTACCCTTTACATAACAATTAGGGTTACAGGTAGGTCTGACTCTTGAACAGTATATAGCAAAGGATCCGATACACCCACTAGTGCTCATCCACTAGTGGCACATCCATAGGGATGTCACGGCTCCGATTCATTGCATTACACAGAAGAACCAGGTCTTCACACATTCACATGTGTTCGTCCATAGGCACGTCCACTCTACAGATCTGCTTTCCCACTGCCACCGACGGGAGAATCATCTGGAGTCTTCTCATCAACTCTGCTGCTCAGACGACGCTATCACATCATCTTCATTTCTGATCACATGACGATGTGCCCAACACTTTTGGGATTTCACACATTCACCTTGTGCTCAGCCACAGGCACGTCCTAACTCAACAGATCCCTTTTCCACCGGATAATCATCTGGAGTTCTTCTCACTCATGTCATGGAGGAGGTCATCTCTATGTTCCTGTCTCTATCTCAAGTAGGAACCACGTACCCTTCTTAGGGGCTCTCTCAAGTTTGTAAGCTGAGAGAAAGACTCACATAGTTGTTATGTTCCACATCTCACAGGTTTGTAAGCTGGAGGATGTCACCCATAACTGCATTCATCAACACTTCGATGGATGTGTTCCACTGGCGGAGGCTGTGTGACTCCGGACAGTAGTTGTCTGCTACTACAGTGGATGTGTTCCACTAGCAGTGATTGTGTGTCACTGGGCAGTAGTTGTGTACTACTTGGCAGCAGTTCTGATCTATTGGATGACATTGTAGTAGTTGTGTGCTACTAGCTGATTGTCATGGAGATTACCAGATCGTTTGGATGTAGTTGTGTGTGCTACCGTTTGATCACAGAGATTGTGCCTGATGATTCGAGCTACTAAAGGCATTGTAGCAGCCATGTGCCTGCTAACAAATTGCAGAGTAGTTAGTGGACTACTAGATGAAGACATCGTGAAAGATGCCTCCCTAGCTAATAGGGAGTGTTGATGTTTTGGTAGCTGCGGGAGGATCTTTCCCCCCTAGATGACCTTTCTTAGATGCGGAGAATATTCCAGAAGCAAGAGATCCATTGAACTGATATTGAAATACCCTAGAAGAGAAGTCGGCCCAAAAGAATAAAGTAATAACGAAAAGACACTTGTCCAGAGAAGAAGTCGACCCAGACTAGTGGCCAGGAAGACTATAAATAAAGGACGTCTTGGCTCATTTGTTCACTCATTCACACTCTCCCAGCTACACAGAAGCAAGGCGCAAGTTTGGAGGAGGTGACACAGTAGTTGCAGTTGCACAGTTTATTATTGCTCAGTGTTTTGGTATCTCTCTCTTGTGCGCTACTCCTTCAGGAGGTGCACTACCTTTGTATGGTGTTGTTGTTGCAGTTGGAGTGGCATTTTTGGTTAAGCTAGTACTTGTGGTAGGGTTTATCTGATTGGACTTGCTTTGTGAAACGAAATCTATCCAAGAAAGGTTGTTGGGTTTTTCCCCCATTTGGGGTTTTCCTAGGATAAATCTCGTCTTCTTTTTTGTCTCTTATTTATGTTGCTACTGCTCAGTACATGATATATATATATATATATATATATATGTTAATGGTAAAGAAGTAAAAGAACACTAGTAACACTAATGCTCTGTAAATAAGGAAAATCCAACAATATTTACATACACACACATGATTAACAAAGACAAAGCTATGACACAGTATACAATGAAGTTGCCTTCACTTGCTATCATAACTCAATTCAAAATAGAGT
>ML782567.1:296635-315660 GCA_009831015.1 Picea engelmannii | reverse complement strand
GAATGTAGAAGGAAAAGTGGAGAAATACAAAGCTCGGTTAGTAGCAAAGGGTTATTCCCAGGTTGAGGGAATTGATTTTGGTGAGATTTTTTCTCCTGTTGCCAAGTTAACCTCTATAAGATTTATGTTATCAGTTGCTGCTGCACTTGATTTTGGAGTAGAACAGATGGATGTGAAGACAACATTCCTACATGGGGATCTGGAAGAAGAAATCTTTATGAAGCAACCAGAAGGTTATGCTGTGAAAGGAAAGAAGGAGCTGGAAACGTGACACCTACCTCGGGAAACATGTCATGTATTTAGGTGGTTTTTCGGCACATGGTTTTTGACGATGGTTTTCTATTTCCAGTTAAGGAATTAGGGTTTTGGACTAATCCAGGTCATTGGGTTAGGGTTTCAGATGCCGCTGGCTCCTATATGTATATTGTATTGTAAACAATGTAACACTATGAATGAATACATAATATATTGGTTTTCCCGGTTTGGGTTTCCAGGGGAAAAATCTCTGTGTAATGCTTGTATTTGCCATTGTATCTTTTCTGTTCTTTTCTGAATATCTGTTTGCAATAGATATTGTACCAGGTTAGAATTTATAGAATTCAATATTCATACTAATGTTAAAGATGTCAACTATAGTTGAGGATTATGATCATGAATGTGTGAAGCAGATCCAAAAATCCCTACAAGTATTGTTTGGAGGAATTCAATATTCATACTAATGTTAAAGATGCCAACTATAATTGAGGATTATGATCATGAATGTGTGAAGCAGTTAAACAATGGTACTATGTAAATCTAAATGAATTACCTAGCAATTTAATATGCATACTAATGTTAAAGATGCCAACTATAGTTCATGAATGTGTGAAGCAGTTAAACAATGGTACTATGTTTCAATGGAACCCTATAATTAACTTTTAACACTTAATATTGTCTTATTATTTAGTAGAATTGAGTATGGAAAAATTGAGTATGGAAAAAAGTAAATAGCATAATTTTTCCTTTTTTCAAAACAAGGAAAAGTCTATAATACTCAAGACTTCTAATCTAGTTTCTATTGATACAATCTCAAGACCTCAACATGCAACAACATCTTTAGACAAAACCTGGTCATCTAAAATAATTCGTTGGTTGTCCATAAGGGGGCATAACTCCACTCATGCTAAATGCATCTGGTCTTGGGTTATTAACATGTTTCCTTTTGTTTGAGGAAGGCAAGTTTTTAACCAATACAAAATAGTTTTAGGTCGTATTGCAGGACTATAAAGATGGTCTTGGCCTAGATAGTATCCACAATAAGATCAATATGCCATATTGTCATCATTGAGGCTATAACAGTAGGGCCATGTGTGTTCAAGTAGCATCTAACCTTAGTTCAATACATGAGGCCATATTTTACCCCTAGTTACAATGTAACCTCTTTCCAAAAATATTCATAACACCCCTTTTTGATCCAAAAAGGATCCAGAGAAGACTAAGGACAGCTCAGAACTCGCAGAAGCAACTCAGGAAGCTCATATTGGCCTCAGCAGATAGAGAAAGGGAAAAAATTCAAAGTCCTCAAAACTCAGTGAAAGTGGCATCATCGCGAAGAGCGCGTCACAAGATTTCCAATGACGCAAACGGAGTTACGGATCAAAAGAATCCACGGTCAAAGTTTGGTCAACCTAGCCCAATCAGCAAGGGATGAGTCAGCATCTGTACTGTTGACGTCAGCATCCGTACTGATGATGTTAGCATCAGTATGGATGAATTCAACATCTGTACAGTGTATGTGGCACATGTGTCATGTTGACATTAACATGGTGATGTGGTAGCACCAGAGGTTGCCACATGTCACTTGTTTTTGACTTTTTCGGATAGATCCATGGACCAATGAAAAAGCACCACATGGTAGTCCATACAGTCACATGGCAGACCGTATGGTGACGTGGGAGGCTGATATGGCAGTTGAGGTGGCAGACCATATGTTGACGTGGAAAGCAATTGTACAGGTGGTTAGCGTGGCCCAATGGTTGGTTGCCATGTGGCCCAGTCATGGGCTACCACTTGGCAATGGGCAAATGCCCAATGAGGGTCCGAGAACAAAATTCCAAAAATAAAAATGGTGGGTCCGCCAGATATGGCGGCCCAACAAATATATCTAAACTACCTCCAAGTTGGCGAAACCACCATATACAATTATATATATAAGTTATAACCAACACCCAAAAGGGAAGGCCCGAGGGCTTGACCCCGGGACCTCCTCCATTGTATACGCCTTAATTATAGCTCCGCCAACCAATAGGCCAAATGACCCCATTGGTTACAATGCCAACAATTTTTATTTAAAAATTGAAATCCGCCAGCGCACGGGGAGGAGGCACACGACGATACGACTGGGCATGGTTTACGAGGCATTTTTTGGAATTAATTGCAGGTTGTAGGGCACAAAAATCGAGACAATATTTCTCTTGGGCCTAGGAGTGCCAGAGTCGGATTGAGGCATGGAGGCAGTCATTTTTGGGTAATTCGACGCCACAAATTCAATAGTGTTGTATGTTTTCTGATCTAAGCAAAGCTTCTGCAGCTTAATTCCAGAATGAGGTATACTTATGTATTTTGCCAAATTCTTTTGCTGAGTTAATAAAAAGGCCTACCCATTTGAGAGCAGGACCCGGAGACCTAGTCCACCAGGGACGAACTCCGTTATCAATTTTTGTGTTCATATTTGATGCTTATGTCTCTTCATTGTTGAGTTTTTCCTTCTTTAATGGTGCACTTTAATTTATGCTCATTTAATACAATTCTTTATAAGTCACTTCGATGAAAAGATCTCTGATCATCTTGGTAATTGTAAATTGGCTTGAGCCCAAAAGTGTAACCGAGATACAAAGCTTCTTAGGTGCAGTCCAGTATTAGAGGAGGTTCATTTCAAACTTCTCCTTTATAGCAGCTCCTTTGCATGCCTTAACCAGCGTGAAGAACACTTTTAAGTGGGAAGGAAAGCAACAAAAAAGCTTTCGACCCTTTAAAGGAAAAGATCAGTACCACACCAATATTAGCACTGTAGAATCTTCAAAAACCCTTCAAGACTGAGACAGATGCCAGTGGATACGCCATGGCTGCAGTATTGATGCAATATCGTAAGCCTATCTATTACCACTCTGAAACTTTTAACCAAGTTGTTGTTAACTATCCTACATATGATAAAGAGTTGTATGCATTAGTTCAAAGTGTAAAGAAAGGGAAGCACTACTTGTGAGGGAAGGAAGCAATTATACATATAGATCATCAACCCTTACAGTATCTACAAGCACAAACCAAACTGAAACAATCTCGACATTACAGATGGATGGGTTTCCTACAACAATTTCATTTGGTAATCACGTACAAAAAGGGTACAAGTAACAAGGTAGTTGATATGCTTTCTAGACTTCCTATTGCTACTTCTATTATCTTGAAGAATACTTCTTTATCTCATGATAGCTATGTGGAACAATATGCCATTGATGAAGTATATGAGAAGCTAACCCATGGTGCATAGGTAGAGAACTATTGTCTGCGGGAAAAACTACTCTACCATCTTGGAAAACTATGTATTCCTACAAGTGAACGAGTCCATGTAATATGAGAAGCTCACACTTCTCTTGTGTCTGGGCATTTTGGGGTAGGAAAAACTATGGCTCATTTGCATAGGTTTTGTTACTGGCCTCAAATGAGAGCAATTGTAACTAAATATGTAAAGGGGTGTGTGATGTGTTCTACTTGTAAGCCCACTAATAGAAAACTGGGGCTATACTCACCACTACTTGTTCCATCCCATCCATGGGAAAGTATCTCCATGGATTTTGTAGGGGGTTTACCAATGTCGAAAAGGGGTCATGACTATTTGTATGTTGTAGTGGATAGGTTCATAAATATGTGTATCTTAATGCCATGTAAAAAATAGATCATTGTAGAGCAGACTACTAATCTCTTCTTTTAGTATGTTTGGGTTCACTTTGGATTACCCACATCCATTATCTCAAATCGAGATACTTGATTCCTTGGGGATTTTTGGACAAGCTTGTGGAGAATGATGGACACCAAGTTGAAGAGGAGTACTGCTTTCCATCCACAGATCGACGGACAGACAAAGGTTGTTAACCAGACAGTGGTACTTTTTCTTCGAGGTTACTGCAACAAGCATCCAAAAGTATGGGATGAACAGACACCCTATGTCCAACATGTTTACAACCGAGCCTTACATTCCTCCACTCAGTGTTCTCCTTTTGAGACATGTTTTGGGTACCTACCTAAATTTCCTTTGGACTTGATGTATGGGAGAGATGTCGATTCAAATGAAGAAAGAAATGAAGACAGAGCCTGCAAGTTCATCCAGAGGATATAGCAGGTACAACAAGCAGTCAGGGAACAATTGGAGAAAATTCAAGCACAGTATAAAGCTCGGCATGATAAACACAAGGTTGATCATCAGTTCCAGGTTGGAGACCAAATATGGCTTCACATTAGCAAGGAAAGATTGAAGGGTGGAGACAAGAAACTCAAGCCCATTCGTTATGGACCCTTAACTATTTTGGAGAAAAGTGGTACCAATGCTTTTCGTCTGGATCTTCCATCTTATATGCAGATTTACTCAGTTGTAAATGTAGAGAACTTGAAACTTTTTGAGCCTCCCATGATCATGGATCAGTATGAGGAAGTTTCAATACCTTTAGTTGATGAGTTTGCTCCTGAGTACTTGGATGAGTTAAAGTAAGATATCATCGTGGACAAAAGGACAAGGACTTCATGCAGGGGTGATGTTGATTATCTTCGAGTAGGCTTAAAGGGCACACATCTAAGCAAAACAAAGTGGATTGAAAAGGACAAGGTGAGGGAACTCTTCCCTCACTTATTTGTTGATTGATAAAAGCTTTTGGTGGTCCAAAAATCTCTTAGTGGGAAGATGTGATAAAAAAAAGGGATCCAGAGAAGACTAAGGACAACTCAGAACTAGCAGAGGCAACTCAGGAAGCTCAGAATGGCCTCAATAGATAGAGAAAGGGAAAAAATTAAAATTCCTCGAAACTCAATGAAAGTGGCATCATCACGAAGAGTGCATCACAAGATTTCCAACGATGCAAACAGATCGTCAAACGAAGTTACAGATCGAAAGATATTCACGGTCAAAGTTTGGTCAACCTAGCCGAGTCAACAGGGGATGAGTCAACATCCGTATTGCTAACGTTCTCATTAGTATGGATGACATCAACATTCGTATAGTGTACGTGGCACATGTCTCATGCTGACATCAACAGGACACCAGTATGGTGATGTGGCAACACCAGAGGCTACCACGTGTCACTCATTTTTTTTTTTTAATTTTTTGGGTTGATCCGTGGACCAATGAAAAAGTGTCACGTGGCAGTTTGTAAAACCACGTGGTAGACCGTACGGTAACGTGGCAGGCTAATATGGCAGCTGAGGTAGCAGGTGACTATACAGGTGGTTGGCATGGCCCAATGGTTGGCTGCCACATGGCCCAGTCATGGGTTGCTACGTGGAAGTGTGAAAATTCCCGATGAGGGCCCAAGAACGAAATTCCAAAAATAAAAATGCCCCGTGGGCTCAACCCTGGGACCTCCCCCATTGTATACACCTTAACTATATCTCCACCAACCAATAGGCCAAACGGCCCCATTGGTTACAACGCCCACATTTTTTATTTAAAAATTGAAATCCGCCAGTGCACGGGGAGGAGGCGCGCGACGATACAATTGGGCACGATTTAAAATGCATTTTTGGGAATTAATTACAAGTTGTAGGGCACAAAAACAGAGACAAAATTTCTCTTGGGCCTGGGAGTGCCAGAGTCGGATTGAGACGTGGAGGTAACCATTTTTGGGTAATTCGATGCCATGAATTCAATGATATTGTTTGTTTTTTGATCTGAGAATCTTCTGCAGCTTGATTCCATAACGAGGTATACTTATGTATTTTTCCAAATTCTTTTGTTGAGTTAATAAAAAGGCCTACTCATTTGAGAGCAAGACCCAGAGACGTAGTCCACCAGGGATGAACTCCGTTATCAAGTTTTGTGTTCAGATTTGATGCTTATGTCTCTTCATTGTTGAGATTTTCCTTTTTTAATGGTGCACTTTAATTTATTCTCATTTAATACAATTCTTTATAAGTCACTTCGATGAAAAGATCATGGATTACTTTTATAGCATGACGCCTAGTCAAAATCAAGTATCAAACACATTTATAGAAAATGCAAATATTTACCTAGTAATAGTAATATGATCTTCACATATTATATAAACAAATTGATCTCACAAAAGGGTGAATCAAATGGTGTAATCTCTGATATAAATAACTTACATAATGAAGAAATTTTGCATGGAGTTTTTGTAGTTTGATCTAAGCTCACTATTATTTTTTACTTCTCCAACACGAGAAAAGAGTTCATGAAATTTATCTTCAGTTGTACAAAATGACATGTTCCTCACATAAACATTAACAAAAGTGGAGAGTGGATGTTCAAATTCATCTCATGTTCCATGAAACCTTCAATCTCCATACGTTGAAATCAAGGTTGGGTCCTTAAAGGAGGAGTAGGTGTAGGGGATGAAGGCCCCACAAGATGGAGAGGGAAACCCACCGGTTCCAAGAACAAGCCCCCATCATCGTAAATCCTCTTATATATTTAACTAGCATATCCCCAAAGTAGGGGAAAGGGAACATTGAAGTGAACTAGGGTGGTCATGTTGTTCAAAGATATATAGAGATTTTGTTTTAGAATGGAAAATTAATACTTTAAAAGACCTTTTCGCAAGGGAAAATGTGAATGGATGTATGGTGGGAGGATGTTATGTAAGAGGGTTGTGAAATATGCATTCATCATTAAATCAATCTTTAGTGTTTTTAATCTTCCAATGACTATTGGAATATGAGGAAATGGAGGGTCGTTGTTGTGTATCGGGACATTTTCATGGGTCACCAATACAATTCAATTAGAGGATGGAAACCATCGATGTAGAAAATATGCATAGTATAATGTGCAAGAGAGGGACATTGTTAATAATTTGTAGTAATAGTGACTCATTAACTCCCAATGAAAAGCTCTCAAGAATGGAATTCAATCCATAGTTATTACAAAATTCACTTATAAATAGATTAGGAAAAACCTCCAACTTGAGATGACCATTGAAGCACCAAACATCCTAAGTACTCTTTGTATGATTTATCATTGCAATCAATCTATACACACAATCTAGTTAGAATATTCAAGAGATGAACAATTGAATGGTTTCATGCCTCTTTTATTTAGTTTATAAAAGTATAAACATAGCATGAGAAGAAATGCTATGGAGAACTTAGTTTTGGAGTCTATATATATAATGTGCACTATGTGCATATCCGTTATGGGAATCCTAAGCAACATGGAGACCCACAATTACTACTATTTCATGATTACTTCATCATTGCGTGATGTAACATGTTTCACTAATAGACTAGTGTTGTTTCTTCCTCCTAAAAGAATTTGTTTTCCGTCTAGTTGGCTCATTGCACTTAGAGAAGTGAGGTGCATTTTACAACTTAGTATGAAGAGATTGTAACATCCATAATAATAAACCAAATGTGGAGTAAATAATACTCATTCACACATGTATATACATAGAAACAAGTGTTACATGGCAGCGTAGTCCCTGCCAGGTTGTTACAGCGGGACCGAGCAGAGACATGTGGGAAGCAACTCGAAGTACAGGTGGTATCCATGTAGAGGATGAGAGGATGACCACAAGACATTGGGCTAGTAGATGACCCCCGAGGTTAATATGCAAACGAGGCAGTTTCTTCCTGGGGTGTGTATAGTTCAAACATGGGACATAGAAAATTTATGTCTCAACCATAATTAGTTTTCTTTGAAATTTATCAAAAATTAATAATGCCTTGCAATATAGGTTCCTGGAAAAAAGGACTAGGAATCACACACATCAAACATTCAAACATAATAAACACAATTTCCTTTAGCATTCCCGAAATAGTTTTCTTTGAAATTTATCCAAAATTAATAATGTATGTTACATATTTATGGAATTTGTTCCATATTTATGGAAATTTAAATGCATTTGTCATATAGACTGGGATTGGGGCTCCCGCGGACCATAAAATAAATAAGTACAAGAAATAGGGTTGTAGAAAGAAGAAGTGCGCGACGGTAGAGAGGAAGTCCTGAAAAGAAGAAATTGGAAGTCATGAGTCTTTGGTTAGAGGTTTCTATTTAAATAGGTAGACTAACTGGATTGATAAATAAAACAAGATGTGATCAATATAGACTTACTATGAAGCCGATGTGTTTTTGTTGCTGTTGTCAACGACCATTGGAATCATGCCAACCGGTTGTTTCCCTTCGTCAATGAGCTTGTCCATTCTTCATTGGAACCATTCTTCAATGTAGCTTCTCATGGGGGCAACATTGATTTCATCGCGGATTTCTATGTCAAAAAGCTCGTTTTCTAATTTCCTTAGATCCACATAAATACTATGCAGATCCTGTTCAATTTCTTCATTGTGTGCCAAATAATCCACTAGCCAGTTCTCGACCTCATCTACACCATATTAAAGGATGTCGTAAAACTTTTCTAAAGACAACCCATTTAAAATATCAAGTTGTTCATCGAAGGCTTGTTTGGTCAAGGACAAGGACTTGAGGATTAAGTTTGGGTCTTGAACCTCGTTGGTACTTCCGGCTAAGTCTATTTGGGTCAGGTTTCTGAATAATTCTTCTTTCTCTGATATGGCTTGTTCACATGATTTGAGAATGAGCTGCAACTTCTTAACTTTCTTTTGTCAACATGCTTTTAATTGTTTGATTCACTTTGGGGAGGGGAGATCCTCTTGTCTTATTTTCAGATCTGTGTTGTTGATGGCATGGTTGGCAAAAGGGGTCACCACCTGTTCATAGAAATGTTCTTCATTTTTTAAATTCGTCTGCAAATGTCTGTGCAAATCATTTGCCCTCTTTCGAAAGGAAGCTATATTTTGTGATGTTTCTCAGGCTTCAGTAATTAGCTGCATTCTTTTGTTGATGTTCTTCTCTACACAGACTCTACATGATGTGAGGAGGCTGGAGGATCCTTTTATCTTGGCTGCAAGGGTAGACGACATAGTTTTTGCTAAAGGAGTGGCAAACACCGGGGTAGCAATGAAAGCCTCCTCAAATTCCTTGACTCGGCCATTCAGTTTGGCATTCTCCGTTTCAATTGCTCCAATGGAATCATCAAGAGCATCATCCGTTATGTGGTGAAATTAGGAGATTTGGGACGACAAAATTTTCCTAAAGTTAATCTTCGTACGAGATTTGCCTTTTTTATTTGTTACATCTCTCTTTTCAATGATTAAATTTTTAGATTAGCTGTAAAAAAAAACGCTCTGGAATACGAAGGATTCATCTTCGTAAAAAATGTCGATGTCAGCTATTTCCATTGTGGAACTATGGTGCATCGTGTCCGCGTGCGGGTCAACTTTCTGCAACAGGGCATCCGCAAAAGTTTCAATTTGCATGTGCTCACTTTCAATTTTGGGTTCTTATGCCTGCCTTGCAATGTTTTTTCTCTTCTTCGTTAGGGGAAGCTTGTGAGAACTATCAATTTTTCCGTGAGGAGGGTTCTTATCTCCTCCTCCGTTTGAAGATTTCTGGGTTGCTTTCTTACTGGGGTGGGTCGTCGAAGCGATGCTCCGTGATGTCGTGCTCTTGGGAGTGTTCGCTGGGGAATGGCTACTCTTCTCAGCGGATCCTTTTCCCCGTTGTCTGTACAATTTAGTTGCGCTTTGCAATGTCTCTACCTCACAATCGTCAGAAGTAGGAGTGTTGTCATCACTGTCTCTATCTTCAGTTAGGCGTCTATGGATAAAAGAGCTACTAAAGCCAATTGATAGTAATTGTTCTCGAAAAATCCCATTAGGGTCGAACCCTTTTAGCCTTTCAACATATTTTAGGTTCAATTTCTTGAAATGACCTGCGAATTCCTCAATCTTGTTGACGTTTCTGCACACAAAGTCCCCGACTTTCCAGGGCAGAGGAATGAACTATTTTTTTCTCTTGTCATGGAAAAAATGCAACCAGTGGTTGTATTGCCTTGCTATTTCTGTAACTAACATCTTGTCCATGATGTGGCATGGAAGGAAAGAAGGATTTTCCTTGGAGCCAAAGATCATTATTACACTGTAATTTTCCTTTTGTTCAAGTGTCCCCTTCCTGTCCAAAAACTTGGTTTCCTGGCCAAACATCCGGGGAGCATCCTTTCCTAACAATAAATCTTTGAAAACCGAGACAAAGCCATTAAAAATCTCATAAAAACAATGGGAGTCCTTGTGCCTCCACAAGGCCTGGTACCAGAATGTTACTAGGTCGAATTCATAGTTTATCTTGTTGGACAGAGATAGTTTCGGAAATGAACAACAATGCACTATTGCGAAAATCAAGTAGGATGACATATAAAATTTATTCGATTCTTTGAATCGTGATAGTTGGGAACATATTTCAAAGGAAATTAGCTTTTCCCAATCGAAAATGAATTGTTCATTGACTGTGAAGTACAAAATATAAATAACTGTATGGGAAATGCTTGCCATGGATTCCTATCACGTTATTCTTGTAAACAACCAAGCAATTTCCAGGAATGGATATCTAAAGGAACTGATGTGCAACTTTGTGATATCTCTAGGAACTATTGTCGGGTCTCCGAGGAGCTCGGGTAAGAGGTCCAACCCGTTATCACGTTTTTGTAGGAATTGTTTACAGTTTTGTCCTCTGAAGGTCAATGTTGGCTCCAACAATCTTAAAATCTTGCGAAAGACCTGAGGTGACAAAGAAACAGGATAATGGTTGCACAGTGGAATAATTCTTTGTCTTGAAATATATTTTTTGACACACCAAGAGACCACCTCCTTATAGTCAAAAACCTCAGGGATGCAGCCTGTATGAGCGATTCCAGAGGTTCAAATCACTTCATTCTGGGTCGAATAGAATGAAGAGTAAGAGTATGCCCTGGACCACTGGAAGTTTTGGTCCTCACGTCCGAATATATTCATTGTATCTCCACAAAACTGTTGTCGAGCTACTGCCATAAGTTTACAAGAACGTTGATTTTCTCCAGACGATGTTTGAAATGAAGAGTTGGAAGGGATAATATAATTGTGCGTAAATCTTGGTCCAATGTGTGTGGATGGGACATCTCCTCGAGGCTTTCACTCATTAATCACAATTTGGACGACTGTTGCATGATGAGTTGTTAGCATTAAAGACTAGTAATTGCATACATAGAAATGTGAACATGGCGGGTACGACAATGAGCAATTAAGGATTGGAGATTTCCTGTGCGGGCCAATGCGACGACCCGTGTTTGAGATTAATAATCGAAAGGGGTAATATAACTCTCCATAGATCTTGGTTTAATGCGTATTAATAAGACATCTCCGCGATCGTTTCACTCATTAATGACAATGTTGATGGTTCCTGCATGATGAGCTGTTAGCTTGAAAGGTTACTAATTGCATATTAAGAAAGAGGTATGAAGGTCGCAGGGACAGGAAATGGCAATTAAGGAGTGTTTAATTATTGAAAGCGGTCGGGCGGGCTTCAAAATAGGGTTACAAGGCACAACCGTTGGAGGTGAGGGCTCGAGGGTCAAATTGTATGTCTCATAAATTTTTGAGTGCAAAACGCATAATACAGAAGAGGGCATGATGGGACAGTCCAGAGAGCAATTTGTATATCGCGGAAGTTCGGGTAATGTTTGTAGGACACGGAACAATGGAAGTGCAAACGTGAGCCCACCTATCCGAGAACCCGCAGTCGAAAAAGTGGCTCAAGTATGGAATAGGGAAACAGTTGGGTGGATTCATTTTTGCTAATATATTGAAAATTGTAATACATATCCCATTGTGTGGCAAGATCTTTTCTGCATGTCTCTGGGCAAAAAAGAGAAAATAAGAGAAAATAAATTCTTTTAAATTCGAGGAGTCGAGCTTCATTTAAATTTCACTGTCTCGTCAACGCTTTGCTTTTTAATGACGGTCTGTATAGTTGTTGCATGATGAACTGTTAGCATTAAACCTTGGTCGTTGCATACTTTGAAAGAAGTACAAAGGTGGAGGGCACAATAAATAGTGACTAAGGATTGGAGATTTCGTGAACCCGCTAACCAGAGGATCCGCGAAAGAGATTCCATGAAATGGGAAAGTATGGAAAGCGGTCAAACGGGTTTCAGAATTAGGGTGACAATGGTTCCTTAGGAGACAAGACTGCCTGAGGATCAAATTGTATGTCTCAAAACTTGAGTACAAAATGTGTACCACGGAAGAGGAGATGATATGGGAGTTCGACAATCAATTTGTATATGGCAGAAGTGTGGGAGATCTCCGCGAGCCTTTTTCTCATTAATGACATGTTTAAGGTTCATGCATGATGAAGTGTTATCATTAAAGCTTGCCAATTGCATATCAAGAGAGAAGTAGGAAGGTGGCGGGGACAAGGAACATCAATTAAGGAAGGTGAGGGCCTGAGGGTCGAATTGTATCTCTCGGGACTGTTGACCCTAGATTAGGGCATGAAGATGCATTCGTGCAGACAAATTGTATATCGTGGGACTTCGGGTACTGTTTGCTAGTCGTGGAACATTGGAAACACAATGTTGAGCCCGCCAGTCCGGGAACCCGAAATCGAAAAAGTGTCTAAGTATGGAACAGGGAAACGGTAGGCCGGACTTGATACATAGTAGATGTACCATGTCGTGGAGATACAACGAACTTGGGACTAAGTATTGAAAGGAACGATGGATGGTCGGGCTTCTGAGGGGGCATTCCAGTAGACAAATTGTATATATCGCATAACTTCAGACACTGTTTGCAAGTCGCGGAACATTTCAAACACAATTTTGAGGCCGTCAATCCGGGAACTCACAATCAAAAAAGTGTCCAAGTATGGAATAGGGAAACGGTGGGCCGGAGTTGTTTTCACTAATATATTGGAATTTGTAATAGCTTTCCCATTACCTGTCAAGATCTTCTCTGCATTTTTCTGGACAAGGTTTGTAGGAATGGTTAGTCCTCGAGGATTTTGCTTATTAATGACAATATTTATGGTTGTTGCATGATGGCATCTTAGCATTAAAGCTTTGTTGTTGCATATTTTGAAAGAAGTATGAAGATGGCTGGCACAGGAAACAGTGACTAGGAACTGGAGATTTCGTGAACCTGCTAACCCGAGGATCCAAAATAGGGTGATAAGGTCTCCCCAGAAGATGTGAGGCCCCGACGGTCAAATTGTATCACTCGAAACATTTGAATTCATAATGTGTAACATGGAAGAGGGGACGATGTCGGAGTCTGACAATCAATTTGTATATGGCGGAGGTCCGGGTGCTATTTGTATGTCACAAAACAATGGAAATTAATTTAGAGGCGAGAATAATTAATGTGCATTGGGAAGGGCGCGATTGTGGTGAGGATGGAAGATAGCCATAAATGGTTTGAAAGTTTTTATGAATTCGAGTAAAGTGAATCTTGTGAATTGGAGGAACCCAGGGTGGAATTGTAGATCGAAGAATTTTTTGGGTGCAAGATGTATATCACGGAACAGGTGGAAAATTTTGCCTAAGTATAGAAAGGAACGACGGTCGTAGCGACATATGCTTTGAAACATTTGTGAACCCTGGTAGAGTGAAGCTTGCGACTTCGAGGAGTCCACGGTGGAATTGTAGATCACAGAAGTTTTGAGTGCAAGATGTATATCACGAAACAAGAAGCAACAAAGTTCGAAAGCGCCAACCCGACAATCACAGCCATAAAATTTGGTCGGTCGGATTCGTCATGTGAGGATATAGATGGAGATGAAAATCTGTCAGCCTGCCAACCCTAGAACCCATGATCAACATCTACTATTTGTTCATTAATGCTAATAGTTTCAAACCCCTCGTTAGTTGCCACTAGTAAAAGCATAAATTGCAGATCACAGGACAAGGGACATAAGTGTTGGATACTGCAAACTCGGGACCCAGTGGTCAGATAATTGGCTAAGTATTGAAAGGAACCGCAGTCGGACGGGCTGATGGTGTGAAGATATAGATAAATATGAGTATCTGCAAAACTGTGAATCTAGGAGGCTGTGATCATAGAGATGTGACTAAATATAGAACCACAAAGGGATAATAGAGGGGGAGAAAACAGGGAAAATTTAAAGAGAAAGTGTTTATATTTATTCCAATAGTATTCATATTAATATATATTAATAGATTATTTCTTGTCCAAATGTAAAGCATCTTCCAATTTGCAGGATGTTGTCCGGTTCTCAAATTTCGTTGAAACCCATAAGCAATAGAAAGAGAAAAAAAAATAATATATATATATATACACACACACACACACACACACACACACACATGAAAACATTTTTTATATGAACGTATATTATCAAATAGAATAAGCTGCAATATATGCAAAATATTGAACATGAACATGACGTGAACATTTGAGTTGCCTTGTTGAAATAGATTCATTAATTCATTCTATTTACGGGACCCCAAAGAATGAAAGCAGGACGAGTCCTCCCATTTCTTTCTCCAAGTATAGGGCGGGCACCACATAAGTATGGCCTATGACAAATTATTCTTTCATGTAAAATGTAAGAAGAGAACATAATAGCCTTTATTTAAATCGAAGTGCCGGGCGACATAAAGAAAAGCTTGTCGTCCATGTTTAATGACACAAAAAAAGTACAAAATAAAATAAAAAACAATACCAAAGATTGGAAAACACCATACAAAAAACTCAAATATTCTATATTCAAATAAACTGGGTTACAAAATACAACTGAGATTATTTTCCATGATAACTGTGATTGGGCCTGTAGCTGACAAAAAAATGCAAATATGTACAATAATGAAGTCTGTGGACAGTCTTTTATAGATTTCAACTTGATCATCAAATGCTTTATTCGTAAAAAACAATGAGTTGAATATCAATTTCAGATCTTGGACTTCATTGGTGTTGCCAGCTAGATCTATTCCATCTTTTTGAATAGCTTGTCTCTTCTAGATATGGCTTACTTGCATTAGCTGGTTATTTAACATTCCATACTTTGCTAAGTGTTAATTTCCCTCTATCGTCGAAAACTTGGGGTTTAAGGTGCCTTCCTTGTAATGTTCCTAGTCATTGACATCTGAGACAACTTAGAGATGTGATTCAAGCCCGATTCAAAGAGGAGGGAGTGGTTTTATGTGACGTCAGCTCCGGGGGAAACAAATCCTGTTAGAAAACAAAAGCTGAGACAAAAAAAATTCAAGTATGTTGTGACTGCTATTGTCCCTATATTCGATCATCTGTTTGGTTGAAAAGCCTGCCTGAAGATTTGTATGTTGAACTTCATTGTTTTAGTGTTGTAAATTGGAAGGGATGTCCAAGTCAACTACAAAATGTTCATCTGTTGAAGTACATAGTTTCTTCTAGCAACAACAGATATGGAAAGTGTATGAAGTGTTGCAGACGACATCATAATATATCTTTCGTCGTAGGGGTGACAAACATCGCAACCCACAAAATGGTCTGGAATATTCAGAAGTGACGTTCAATATTACTCCATGCCCGAATACACTCAAAAGGAAATTACAAAATTGGATACTCACGAACGTGAGAAATTGTATGCACGTTTGAATCAACATTCTAAAATTACAAAATGTTTTATGCCAAAGTTGCAACACACTTGACAAACAACCAGTTTCTATGTCAAAAAGTGTTGAGCGACCTATGGATGTAGTAACAGACTCGACATACAATCAAATTTCGATCACTACTGATACTAATGTCAAGTGTAAGAAGTCGTGATCCCAGGCTCCAGGTAGTTTCACCTTCAGGCATTAACACTGGCGGTGACCCCAGGCTCCAGATAGCTTCGACTTCGAACATCGACATTGGCGGTGGTAATGTGAACAATGTTATTGACTGCAATGCAACAATGCGGTGAACAAGTAGGGTTGTCATTGTCAAAGCACTTATACTGCAGGATTATCAGACCTGCAAAGAACATTGACTTTAGAGTTTCTTTGTCATGATAATTACAATGTTTCTTTGAGTCGAGAAATCTTTGGACATTGGGTGTCCTGTGCGATAATGACCTTGATATTAAGTACATATCAAACATTTATTGTCTGACATTGCAGTGTTAATGCAATTTCCATAGTGGACGACGACTCGATTGCATTGGCACAAGCAATATTAATTGTGTGATCAATTAAAATCCTTGGAGGACATGAATCCCAAACAACGGTTAAAACTTTTCGAACAATCGTCTGTTCAAAAAATACATTGTTCTATATTTAAAAAAAAAGAAATTGTATTGTTCGAGCAATTTTTATTTTTTTTTCAAATATCGGATCCATTGCAACAGTAGAAATGCATTTTCCTTATCCAAAGCAAGGAAAACAACAGGAAGATTGATATTAGGTGGAAACAACTCTAGAATACACCACTACATTAAGGTCTTTTCTAAAGAATGAAATGAAATGATTACATGAAGGTGGTAGTAAAAGGTGATTTTTAGAAACCAAATCGTTACCTGAAGATGCCAAACTTCTTGCAGAAGGTGGTAGTATAAAGTAATCTTCAGAAAGTGTTGCAAAGTCCATAATCCATAATTCCTTCCCATTAAATTTTCCCAGTTACATGTCCATGCAGGAATTATAAACTTTTGAGAGCATTGTTCCCTGGTTATATACCCACCTTCAAGTAGGAGGAGAATATTCGTGCAAAGAGGGGCAAGCTCATCGACCCAGATGCAATCATATGCATAGGAATAGTGAAAACAAATGTGCAGTAGTGATAGAAAGTTGATTGTTTGTGGAGCCTATTACTACATCCAGAGGACGGTGAACAAACTTTGACAAAGAATACGACTTTATGTCAAGTCTGTTACCACACCCAGAAGTAGCTCAACAAACTTGAAATAGAAACTCCCGTAATAGCTATACAGTTTCTCATACTCGCGACGATCCAAATTTATAATTTCCTTCTAATTATATTTGCGAATGGAGTAATATTTCACGTCATTTCTGAATATTCCAGACCATTTTGCAAGCCACGGTATGTGCGACTCCTCTGACGAAAGATAAATTCTTGTGTGGTCCACATAATTGATACACTTGCCAAATCCGTGTTGTTGGAAGAAACTATATACTTCAACGAAGTAGTATTTTTCAGGTGACCTGAAATTCCTTTCCAACTCCCAGTAAGAAAACAAAGAAGTTCAACACACAAATCTTTAGGCAGGCCTTTCAACCAACTAAAGCATTGAATACAGGGAGAACCCCAATCACAAGATACTTGATTTATTTTTTTGTGTGTGTTTAAGTTTCTGTTGGCTAACAGAGTTTTTTTTCGCTCAAAGTTAACGTCGCATAAAACCATTCCCTCATCTTTCCATTGGGCCTGAATGGCATCCCTAAGTTGTCTCACATGTCCATGACCAGGAACATTACAAGGAAGGCACCTTAAAACCCAACTCTTCGATGATAGAGAGAAATGGGAATAAGTATTTAAAATGAACGTTGGAGGATGATAATATAATCTTTTGTACATTTTGGTTTAATTTGTTTTAATGGCAGATGCCCTTGATCTTTTCACTTTTTAATGCCAATCTTTTCAGATATGTGCGTTGAATAGTCACTAATAACACGAGTTAACATTCCCATATGCAAGTAGATTCTCAAATATGACAACCTGTAATATATGCACAGTATTAAAGAGTGACATGACGTGAAGACCTCTGTGGATGACACATTTGTGGATGGCAGTGTGGTAGTACAATATTTCATTGTTACTATGATGATGCCTTAAAAAAACTAAAATAACCAACACTTTTTGCAAATTCAAAATGGAGGCAAATTTTTTTATCAGATCCCATAATATTCGCCTGTTGATGCGTTTTAATGGGAGATGTCCTTGAGATTTCCGCTTATTAAAGCCAATATTTTCGAACCTGTCTAGTGGGTTGTCAATATTAAATCCATAAGTAATGTGCATTGGGAAGGACATAAGGTAATGCTTTTAAACTTTTCTGAACCCGGGAGTGCGTGAACCCGCGAAACTTTGAAGACTCGACTAAGTATGGAAAGGCAGGTTAGACAGACGGAGTCATCGTAGGTAGAGTCAGCCTTGCGAGTTCGAGGAGTTCGGAGTTGAATTGTAGAGCATGAAAGTTTTGGGTGCAAGATGTGTACCCCAATCACGGGTTACTAGAGTTCGATAGCACCTATCCGCGAACCCGCGTTCATAAAATTGGCTAAGTATGCAAACGAATGGCGGTCGGTCGGACTCGTGATGTGGATGTTAATGTTTATGCCATTATTATAGTTCTTTGCATTTCAATAGATAAGAGCATCATAGGAACAAGATCACTGAGAAATACACATTCACAAGAGACACAACAATTATCTTGGGAAACCCTCTAGGGGAAGAAAACCCAACAAAAACTTCCTTATCATAAATAGCTTATACAATGTTCAAGAGATAACTCAAACCAATACAAATAGTCCTCCCCAAGAGATGCTCCACTCTTCTTCTCCTCTCTCCAACTGGTAATTGCAGCTTGCCTCATAAGAGAATGAGCAAGTGAGTTGTGTGTTTGAAGTGAGGCACTAGCCTCTTATTTATATAAGACTGGCATGTGTGAAAGGTCATAACTGGCAGGGCCGACCTCTCACTCTGGGTGGGTAAACCCACCTTTAATTAATTCTGGGTCTTCCATAATAACTACTGGGGCCGACTTCTTATTCTACCCTTTGTAATTGTCCGATGACCAATCCGCAAAAGGGGATTTGGTCCTTATACAATTACCGACATGATTAATCCACAATGGGTATTAATCCAATAATAATAATAATAATGACATGATTAATCCGCAATGGGGATTTAATCCAATAACAAAATAATAATAAGAATGCTCTTCGCAGTTACATTATTTCAACACTCCCCCTTAACAAGAAGGGTATTCTTCATCAGCA
>ML782567.1:235965-282918 GCA_009831015.1 Picea engelmannii | reverse complement strand
AGGATAAATGTTGTGTCTCTTGTGATTGTGTATTTCTCAGTGATCTTGTATTATGCTATTGTTATCTATTGAAATGCAAAGAACTATAATAATGGCTTAAACATTAACAAGATTATGGTAAAATCACCATGATGTATTTATGTTCATAAAATCTTAAGGGGGATGGCAATGTTATGAACATAAATACATAAGTAATAATAAATAATATAAAAATAAAAACATAACAATAAATAATAATAATAAAAGTAAATATCATGTAATTAAATAAATGAAAAGCTAAAGAGGCACGCACCTCTTCCCTCATGACAATTTACTTATAACATTGATTGGTCACGAGTGAAGAGGTGCGTGCCTCTTGATCTTTTCATTTATTTAATTACATGATATTTATTATTAATATTATTTATTGTTATGTATTTATTTTCATATTATTTGTTATTATTTATGTTCGTAACATTGCCATCCCCCTTAAGATTTTTGCTTTGTCCTCAAAGCAAGGTTATTAATGGGTATTGTCGGAGAAAATGTTCTGATTCCCGTGATGAATCTTATTCTCGAAGGTTTTTCCATTTGATGAGATAATCCTTCATGGTTCTGGAACTTAACACCTTTTCCTCAGTGGCAAGAATACTTTTTGGTTCTAAAATAATTCTCCTTTCGTTATCAAATTCAAGGATTTCTGTTTGAACTTGTTGAGCTTTCCCAAGCACCTTCTTGAGACATGGGGACATGGAAGATGTTGTGGATGTGACAATTGTCTGGTAGTTCCAATCCATAAGCTACCTTGCTAATGTTTTTGTCAATTCGAGAAGGTCCATAGAATTTTAGAGCCAATTTGTTCTTCCCTTGTTGTTTAAGGGACAATTGTTTGTAGGGTTGGAGTCTTACAAACACACAATCGCCTTCTTCAAACTCTCTTTTTGACCTATGTTGTTCTGCTAGTTGTTTCATTCGATTATGAGATATTGCTAGGTTTTCTTTTAATATTTTGATGATCTTCTATTCTTCCTCTAGTCGATTCTTTACTACTTGGACCTTAGTGTCAATTAGTCCAAACTCTTTCCATTTGGGCGGTTCATAACCATGTAAGGCTTGAAAAGGGGTCATTTTAGCAAAGGTGTGATATGTAGAATTATGCCACCATTCGGCTAAATGTAACCATTGAGACCACTTATTTTGCTTATTTGTTACAAAGCACCGAAGGTAAGTTTCTAAGCATTTATTTACAATTTCTATTTGACCATCTATTTGTGGATGGTAGGCTAAACTCATATTAAGGGATATTATTGCTTGTTTGCAAAAATCTCTCCACAGATTTCCTTTAAATTTTACATCCCTATCGCTGATAATAACCTTCAGAAATCCATGCAATTTATAAATGTTGTTGTAAAAGACATCAACAATTTGTCTTGTTGAGTCGATTTTCCTTACTACCAAGAAATGTGCATATTTAATTAATCTGTCAACCAGATCAAAAATTTTATCCTTCCCGTCATACATGCGTAACCCTTCAATGAAATCCATCAAGATCTCTTCCCATTTTTGGTCAGGAATGTATAGAGGATGAAGTAACTGTTATCGCACAGTTTGTAGCTAGGAGCAAAGGCTATAAAGTAGAAGGCCAAACTGGCTTAACAGGGACCTACCCCACCCAATGTCACCACAATGGGGAGGTCCTTTCTATTTAGGGAGGCTTCCCTTTCTGAAATTTTCCTTTGAATGGAGGTCTAGGTGTCTGGATCGTTAGACTTGAAAAGCCCCAGACCTAGGCACCTAGACCTCCATTCAAAGGACAATTTCAGAAAGGGAAGCCTCCCTAAATAGAAAGGACCTCTCCATTGTGGTGACATTGGGTGGGGTAGGTCCCTGTTATGCCAGTTTGGCCTTCTACTTTATTGCCAGGGACGTCTCCCTTGGGCTTAGCCTCCCTAAATAGAAAAGACCTCCCCATTGTGGTGACATTGGGTGGGGTAGGTCTCTGTTACGCTAGTTTGACCTTCTACTTTATAACCTTTGCTCCTAGCTACAAACTGTGCGATAACAGTAACCATGTAGTCATAACATTTTCATTTTTATTTCTTTGACATATGTCACTTTCAACAACACTTTTTGAGTATCCTCATTCATTCCCTTTCAATAGAATGATTGTTGTGCATTATAGTAGGTTTTGAAAAAACTTACATGTCCTGTTGTTAGGGAGCTGTGTGTTTCTTTTAAGACTTTCATTTTAAATTTTGAAGATGGAATTAGATAGATTTTTTCCTTTTACCATAAAATGTCATTTTTGCATTCAAATTTGGGGTTTTGGTCCAAATTGTTGATTATTGAATTAGATTCAATATCTTTGGCATATTCAACTCGGATTTCATCTAACCAATCATGAATCACTACTGTTGTTTCATATGCCCTTACTTCGTCATCTTTTCATGATAGTGCATCAACAACTACATTCTCCTTCCCCTTTTTGTGTGTTATTTCCATATCAAAGGTGAGTTTTTCCATCCATTTTTGTTGTTTGGTGGACAATGTTTTTTGTTGTAGTAGATATTGAAGACTGTTGTGATCAATACCTATAAAAAATTTACTTCCTAGGAGATATTTCTGCCACTTAGATAACGCATGCATAATGGCTAGCATTTCCTTATTATAAGTAGACTCTATACCTCCCATTTTGTTGAGCTTTCAACTTTCAAAAGCTATTGGATGGCCATCTTGCATTAACACTGCTCCTATTCCGAATCCTGATACATCACACTCTACTACAAAGGATTTTGTAAAATTTGGTGTTGCTAACACATGTGTTGATGACATAATCCTTTTAATGTTTCAAAACATTATTCTGTGTGGTTATCCCATTTAAAAGGATTTTTTCTTTAATAGGTTTGATAGTGGTGTTGTCGATTGAGCGTAGTTCTTGATAAATCTTCGATAATAACCTATTAATCCGAGGAATCCCCTTAGTTTTGATATGTTGCTTGGTTTTGGCCATTTTGTGATTGCTTTGATTTTACTGGGTCCACCTTGACTCCTTCTCGGGATATGATATGACCAAGGTATTCTACTTCCTTTTTACCATACAAACATTTTGATATTTTTGCATAATATTAATTTTTTTTTCTAAGAGAGAAAGTACCCACTCTAAATGCTTCATATGTTCCTTCCAAGTCTTATTGTAAATAAGAATATCATAAAAAAAGACTAGTACAAACTTTCTTAAGTAGGGCCAAAATAGTTGATTCGTAGTTGTTTGGAAGGTAACAGGGGCATTTGTTAACCCGAATGCCATCACCTTGAACTCATAGTGACCTTCGTGTGTTTGAAAAGTGTTTTTTTCCACATCCTCTAATCTTACTCGGATTTGGTAATACCCCAACCTTAGATCCAATTTTTAAAAGTATTTTGCTCCACGGAGTTCGTCCAATAACTCATCTATGAATGGTATAGGAAATTTGTTTTTTATTGTTATTTTATTTAATCTTCGATAGTCTATGCAGAGTCTGAAAGATCCATCCTTTTTACGAACCAAGATTATTGGGGCTGCATATGGGCTCCTACTTGTTGTAATAACTCTGCATTTTATCAGTTCTTGAATTATTCTTTCTATCTCTATTTTATGGTGGTGAGGATATCGGTAGGGTTTGATATTAACTGGCGTTGAATATAGTTTAACCTCGATTATATGCTCTATCCTTCTTTCTGGAAGCAAATTCATAGGTAAGTCTTGGAATACCTTGTCATATTTTTGGATTAATGCTTCAATCTCTGGGTGTTAAGAATGGACCACTTTTGATGTTAATATCTTCATCTCATGACATTTTGTGACGTAAGTTTGTTCTCCCTTTCAGAATAGTCTCTCCATTTTGAGGATATAATTTGGGTGGGGGGTGGCTCTGATCCATATAATTTATATCTTCTTTCTTCCCATTTGAATTTTATAAATTGTTTTTGGTGATTTGCAGAATAGGTTCCCAATGTTTGTAACCATTGAATTCCCAATACAATGTCTCCTCCACCCAAGGGTATTGTGTAGAACCAGGATTCCAATTTGTAATCTTCTATATGAAGCTTGACCTTGTGGCACTTTGCAACTCAATCATTTTTTTTCCATCCGCCACCATAACTCTTATATATGCACCTGGATACACGAATATATTTAATCTTTTTGCAACATTTATATATATGAAATTATGGGTGCTCCATGTGTCTACAAGAATGATGACATTCTTTTTTCACATGCCCCCTTAATTTTAATGTATGTGACTATGTTATTCCTGTTATTGCAATAAGGGATATCTTGGGCATGGCCTCTTCCGGTTTTGTATTGGGAATATCATATTCATCTTTATTTTCTTCATTTGAGTCACTACCAGATCTGTCTAATTCTTTCTCTGCTTCACAAGTATACAACATTTTGTTGTTGCATTTGTGTCATGGAGATCATTTGTCTCCACAATATTGACATTTGTTTTCCCATTTCTTATTTGGGTCCTGCTACCTGCCTCCACCTTCCCTTAAATGAGGTGGTACATACTTGTTAGACTTGTTCGCATAGTATTTCTTTGATCTTTCATTCAAATATTTATTTGACTTTTCTGGACTTGTGAATAATGGTTTATTGAACTTGTTTTGTTGTTCAATTAGCCTTGATGTGTGTCTAGCATCTTCGATAGTTTTTGGGTTCCATAGTTTAATTTCACTACATATGTAATCTTTCAACCCATAAATATACATTTTTACTAGTTGTTGATCTGTGAATCCACTTTGCCTTATTGCCAACACTTCCCCTTCGTGTGTGTAATCATTCATGCTTCCTTTTTGTTTGAGATGTAAAAATTTGTTATATAAGTCATCATCTTCTTTGTCATGAAACCTTTTTAATAACGCAATTGCGAAGCTACGCCAATGGAATGAACGTGCGTCACATTTCGTGAACTACCATAGAAACCAATCATAAGCTTCTACTTCCAAGTTGTTATAGGTTGTCATTACTTTTTCTCGTTCACCTTGTTGGGGATTCGATTCAAAGATACCCTCCATTTTATTGACCCAAACAACAACTCCTATATGGTCCTTGTCATCATATTTTGGTAACTCCTTTTTAAACTTCTGGTAATCTCTATCTTGAAATTTGTGCGTATTTCTTGCAAAATCATCTGTGGTATTTCATGGTGTCCTTGATCCTCTAAATTTTGCAATCCCAGACTTTTTAATGGTCTTCGAAAGTCTAAGGGTTTTGCGAATAATGCATCCACTCATTCGGTTAATTGATCAATTCTCTTAATCCGTTCATCAAGTTTCCTTATATTCTTGTCCTTGTTGGCACCCCTCATTCTCAAATAACTATTCCATCGCTCCTCTGATGTGTTTATTAACGTGTCAATTTTGTCTTTGTTTTGTAATAATTTATCGATTTTTTCCAATAGTGTTTTTTGTACTTTGCCGAATTCCTCCCGACTCTTCTCAACTTTACCAAGACAATAATCAAGGTTATTGACTTCGCTTTTACGGTTAATGTCTTCCTGTAACTCCTCGTTCATTTTCTTACTTCCTTCCATATTTTTATTTTATTAAATATAATTCCCCCCAAAAAATATTAAATGATAAGGAGATAAGAGACTTATAATATAATAAGGTAACTTTATAGATTAAAGTTACTTTATAAAATAAAGTAACATAATAAAAAGGAAATATAACTTGATAAATTAAATCAAATTTTAATAAGATATTAAGGGCTATGACTTTTTTTTTGGAAAGTCACAATTGGAATTACTAAAACCGTTGATTTGGATGGTACAGTGAGGGACATTGGCAGACATGGATAGGAATAATGGTGGACAGGGGAACAGGGGCTACGATAGGGATAGGAATAACGACAGATAACGATAGGGATAACTGCGGACGTACAACAGGATTTTGCGATGTACATGTATGGTACAAGTACAACCAACATGTACGGATGATACAATACGATGACGAAAATGATCAACGACTGATAAGGGTGACTGGTACGGACGACAACATAAGTTGTTCAATTTGTATGGTTTTTAACCACAAAGCCAAGGATTTGGTTCTGATACCACTGTAACAGTATAATTGTTATTTAATGGAAGACATAATATTTCTGAATATGATATTTGATTGATAATTGATAAAATATGATGGTACAATCACCCTCGTGATGATTTACTTATATCATTGACTGGTCACGAGTGAAGAGGTACATACCTCTTGATCTTTTCATTTATTTAATTACATGATGTTTATTATTATTATTATTTATTGTTATGTATTTATTTTTATATTATTTATTATTATTTATGTATTTATGTTCGTAACAGACAATTTGGGATCCAATGCAATGAGTGGTTTCATTTCAATGGATAGGAAACACCCATGTATAAATAACCAAACTCTGTAAAGAAATTGTGCTAAAACAAATTCTTCTTGTAAAATATAGAAGGAGAAAGCAAAAGAATAATAAGGAAATTAGGGCTTCCAATATTGAAGGTAACTATGAAACCATTTTTTTTTGTTTGAGAATGCATTGAAAATTGTTGGAATCAAATAGAAGAATGATCAAGATGGTTAATAGAATGAAATCATATACCTGAAATTTCTCCTCTGCAGATTTCTATGTGATCTACAATACTCCCCCTCAAATTTGGCTCTTAAAAAATAATCCACCCACTCGGAAATCTTTGCTAATAAATCTTTGTTGCACAAATACCCTCTCCAAAATTTGGCAAACAATAAAACAATGAATATGGTTTTCCTTTATAAACACAAAAACTCAAATTCCTGCTCATTTTTTTGTTGTATATTTCGACGCATTGATGATAAATGTGTGCTTTTTATTATTTTTTTTTTTTCAGTGCCTATGTCATGCATAGTGCACTGGTGCGATATGCATAATGCACCAATTTATTTTTGCAATTAATTTCAAAGTATCGATGGTAAGCGCGTGTTATTTTTCTGACTTGCTTATGTCGGTGCACTAGACAGTTAGAAACTCACCGATGCAAAGTGTAATTAATAATGCACCATAAGACAATTAAATTTTCATAATACAAATGCAAACATCTACATTTAAAGTTTGCAGAGGCAATACTGGAGGTCAATCTTTAGTGCTTATCTCAATTAAACACACTGGTGCGCTTTGTTGATCGATACACATCAGTACATCTTTAAATGACAAAGCACATCGGTAAGTGAGAGAGGGAAGGGGATATAGTGAGTGAGAGAGGGAGGGCGGTACAAAGTGAGGGGGAGAGAGGGGTAGATGCAAGAGAGAGGGGGCGTATAGGGAGGGAAGGAGGAAGAGAATGAGAGAGGGGTTCAACATCAAATTCACATTTTTTATGTTCAAGGAGGATATTTTCAGGGATCGAGTAACTTTTTTAGATTTTGTAACGCTATATTGAGATTTCTTGTATAGCTGGGCGAAAAAAAATAATCATATTGTAGAAAAAAGAAATGATTTTTTAAGTGTGTTGTCAAGTTATAAAGGTTATTCAAAGTTATTTTTGAAGACATATTGTTCTATGCTACCCAAGATGACAGTTTTGGCTCAAATGTAGGAAAAAAATAATTATAATATCAGATGGCCAATTCTTTATATTCTAGTGTCGCCTGTAATGTCCCCATTTTTGGATTCCCCTGCTTTATAGTTGGAAGCAACCTTATGGGTCTATGTCAACCTAGCAAGAATGGGTAAATGGAGGTTAACAATGGAGCTCAGGCGAATTGGAGGATTTATATGAGGCCCAACTTAGTCCATTCAACTTATTTCATCATTAGGACCACTTCCACACAATTCGTTCTTGATTCCGTGGCATTCTGACAATTCCCATAAATTAATTAAATGCACTCAAGGTGTTATTTGGGTCATATTGTTGGAGGGAACACCTTTGTATAATAGCTCGTTGGAATCATGACGAAAATATCTAAAGGTTGGGATGATGAGAAAGGAACTTTTGACATCCGGGAACGACTTACAAGCCAAGTAATTGATTTTCGACATTAAAAAAGGAATTAATTAATTAATTAATAAAGTGATTTTTCTAAAGTTGAATTATAAAGTCACTTTACTTTATTAAAAAGGGTAAAAAGGGTTCGAAAAGGGTCAATGAAAGAATAAAAGGGGAATGAGGGGCACCCTCTCTCATTATTCACTTGCTCATTTCTAAAATCGAAATGAGAGAGCTCTTGTGGCTTGTGCTCTTTGGGACGAAAACCCCAGAAAGAATTTTGAGATTGGTTTCGGTGGTGAGACTATCCACCCTAGCTAGTCATTGAGAGGAGATCATCCAAATCTTCTTGTTGTGCTTCATTATGGAGGAGTTCATCTTCTTCTAGCTGAGTTTACTTTGTTGACAATTAATTTCTTTGTCTTGTAGCTGAGTTTCATTTTTGGCGGTGGAATTTGTTTGTGAATGGGTCAAAACTTCTTAAGGAGATGGATTTTGAGTTGAAGAAAGTCGAGCTATGCTTGTGGGTTGAATTTTCTTAGTTTCAGGGCCGATTTGTTTGTGGTGGTATGCCATTGCTAGCGTAGGGATTGCTCCTTTGCTGAGAGTTCGAGTTGTGGACTTCAAGGGAGTGATTTTGTTGAAAGGACTGTGTTTCCTCACTTCTAGGCAACTTTATCTTCACAGTGGGTCGACTTTCCCTTTATTCTTTAGCTGAGTGAGGTGTTGGGAGACTGTATCTCAGTGTTGGGACAAGTTATTCTAAATTTAGTTCGAATGTTCTATGGGAAGGACACTTATTATGGGCTGCATTATGTGTTGTCTTGAGGGCGAGATAGAATGTTATTTACAACACATATCTTTAGTGCATTTGAGAGCAAATAAATAATTACTAGTTGGAGGGTATCAAGCAAAATTCTGTGAGTTATTTCTGGTGTTATTGTTTAGTCATATGATGGAATAAAAGAATAAATATATGTTTTGTTCTCCTCAGTATATTAGTTATGCTTTGTGGGTCTTTTTATGCTTGTTGTTTCATATATTTTGTTGTCTTAAAAGGAAGCTTTTGGTACATTTGAACTACATATAATCCACATATAATACTTCAAAAAACCATTATAAATTACACAATTGTCATGGGATTTTTTCTCACAGGGATCTAACTGAATAATGAGTAATATCTCCCTGGGATTGGCCTAGCAATATAAGACAAGAATGGGCTAGATTTCATATGGTTCTTCTAGAAACAAACAATAAATTCATTACACAAGGAGATGAGAGAATGACATACCTTTTCCTGAAGGTTGTCCTTAGTGTATTCCTGGCCACTGCAGTCCTGAAGTTCCAACTCCAGCTTCTATGAATTGCTTCCTGCAAACCAAAGACAAAACAATACCATTCTTCTTCTCTTTCTAGTGTTAGAATCCTGGATCTAGCTTGGATCTAACATGATAACAATATAAACCAGATCTAAATATTTATGCATAAAATACAAACAATCATGAGGGAAAACCAAATGATCTATTAATGAAACATAGAGAATACATATCAATTCATACCTCAACTTGTCGAAGATGCATCCTCCTTTAGCCTCGTTGCTCCTTGCCTTTCCTTGCAGCTCCTTGGTCAGGCTAGGATCACTGACTTATTGTTGTGATGATGGATACCTCTTCGATTAGACAACATGAAAATACTATTCAATTCTTCCTTTTCTTACCCAAGGCTTGCCTTTGTTATATAGCTCTTGGAGGAGGCTTGGGAGATGCTTCTATATCTTCTAGAGACCACTAGAGACTCGAATGATGTGAGTTCCTAGGCCTTTGTCACAAATATCCAACTCACCCCTCGCCTATCACCTCATAACTCCTTGATTCTAGAAGTCTGAAAATGTCTTGCTTGTTGAGCCACTAGTGTTCAGTGAGGGTGTCGCTTGTTGTCTACTAGGTGTCATGCAAGGGCCTCCAAAAATGCTCAAAAATGGGTCAGACCTTAGGCAAAATATATATTAGGGATTCTATTTTATGATGGATTTCTCTCTGGCCTATAAGGTGGAAATTAAGGCTATAACAGATGCCCCCAAATGTGCGAGGTCAGGAAAGAAGTGGATGGTCTAAATACATTGCAATAATTGTTCATGTGAGGAAGTGCAAGGAGAGAGGAAAAGAGTTTCGGAAGTCAAAGAAGTCCTACAATCAAACACCAAGGATGAGAGCATATATAGACCAATCCCCTAGGTAGACATACTTAGACTTTGAATGAGCATGGCCACCAAACAATACACTGCAGATCTGTGATGTGAAATGCTAGACCATGCCCACGAAAGAATACTCAGTGGATGCATGTCATCAACAAGACCATAGCCATGAGACAATACAATGTGGATCTATGTCATGAACTCGATCATAGCCACCAACAAATACAATATGGATCTATGTCAAGAACATAATCATAGCCACCAACAAATACAATGTGGATCTATGATACAACATATAGATGTCAGGAAGACAACAAGCACCGAGGAGAGTGCCCCCAAAATCTTCATATACAAATGATATACTCCATCACAACTTGAGAGGGGATGTTGTAAAGGAATGATATGGCCCAAAAACCAATGTCTTCATCCCAAACCCCAATGGTATGAATCTAGAACATGAAAATATATGAGTTGGTGTCGATCATGGTAGAAACCGTCTAATTATCAGTCATTGAGGTATACCATTAACTGACACAAGGGGACCCACCGATGATGAAGATGGACCCCAAGGTACCTAGTACAGTCTAGCAAGTGTGAATAGATGAGATGGTGTCGAACAATCATAGAATCAATCGATCATGAGTTAATGATGTAAACCCATTTTCGATCACAAGGAGGCCTACCACTAAGGACTGCAAGCTCCAAGGTCTTGTATGGTTTCTATATCCCTCTCCTAGATAATGTGTTGAAGTCGATAGGAAGAGATCCATCAAAGGAGGTCCTTGATATACCCCCCATTAATCGACACGAAAGATATACCGAGAGATGATGTGAAGAGAGAGTATCACAAATTACAACTGACATGGGGATGGTTGACTTAGAAATTCAACAAAATAGTAGATGGTTGAATTAAGCTTAAATTCCTCTTGAACATATAGCACAACACAAATGGTGACTTGGTAGCAAGACACAAGAGCTGAAGGAATATAGTGCGACAACGTAGGAGGCATTGAAGCACTCTCCATGGTGATTGGAAGAGTAACCAGTCAGAGGAGTAACTCTGACTCATATTACTGGGACAACTCCTAGGAAAGCTAAAAGCCAACTAGATGATGAGGACTCAAACAGGTACCATGTTCAAGGGCGACACAACTTACACTGCCATTTTGAGAATAGACCAATGGTGAAAAAACCCCACTCTTTTTTTTTTGTTTGTTTTTTGTCTCCTTCATAGTTTAACGAGTACAAAAGAATGACACAAGTATGCTCGGTCTCGTTCATGGTTTAACAAGCACAAAACAATGACACAAGTAATATTGATACCCTTTTTGTGTCCTTTTACGAGTTGAAAAAAAAGATAAAAGTATACTCGGTGGGAGAGAATGAGTAGCTTAACATCATGCTCCTATGTTCCAAGCGCATGGAATTGACCTAAGCAATGAGGAATCCAAATGGTATGGGCAAGTGAGATCCACTCTTAGCAGTTGTTCTCTCCCTCGATAGGGGGATGCAAAACGAAGGCCAAATAATGCAAGAGGAGGATGGTCAAGTTTATTGCATAGCGATAAGTGGGATATGGAAAAACAACAGCGTAGCGGTGGGAGGCATGACTTGAGAAACAAATTCATAGGTGACCATTAAGCAAAATAAAAAAGATTTTGGGAACCCCCACAGGATGTGGGAAGAATATAGATGAAGAGAGGAGAATGAGGCTCAATCTTCAAGTCAAGGTAGAGCTATAGGAGGGCTCCTGAGCCTACGAGAAAACACAACATGGGCACCAAATGGAAATCCAGGTGATAACTAAGGTACCCATGAAGGGTAGGAACTACCAAGCTAGTTATGACATGCAAAAGGAATGGCTAAGGTCGCAACCAGTTGGGTTCAAACCTAAGGCATAACGTTTACAATATGGATGGTTAATAATGCAAAGAAAAATATGCAGGGAAAAACCTATCCCTATATGCTAGGTGAAGAACATGTACCTCAAGTTTAAGGGAATTCACCATCTTCATAAAAAGGTCACTGTAATCCTATCAACACATGTAAACTAGATTCTGGGGTCAAAACATATAGTGGAATCTTAAAAAACTAAATATTTTTGGATCCTTTGGATATGATATATGCAAAATAAAAGATTCTCACACCACTCACCTATGTACAAGGCACTATGCATCTTGATGGTTTACACAAAGTAGAGCCCATGGATAGGCTCAAGCCAAGGATATTTTTCATAATCAATGATCTCATGAGCCAATGTTGGCATCATGTGGCACACCATGTCAGGGCCATTCCAGATATAAATGAATCTCTACGGCTGAATATACTCATCATGAGTGGTTTCATGAGCTATGACAGCTCCTTGATGGGCTCCATCAAGACATGAAGGAAGTATGAAACATGAATCTTTGATGGAAGGGGTAGAAGAGAATTCAGTGGTAAGTTTTGAAAAACATAACCAAGATTGAAAAGGGTCAAGACTGGGAGGTCTACTGGATTCTTGAGAAAATTCCCCCAATCTCTTGCCAAGACTCATCATGATAAATCTCATTTGTTTTGAACTAAGAAAAGATGATTGATGTGTCACCTCATCTGTTGTATTTTTTATGGAAGCCATGATGTCTGAGATGACCTCTTCTGAAAGAAAACTCAAAATCTAGGATGTCATGTGAACTTGGAGAGTCAACAACCCATGTGGGTGGAGTAGGTTGATCACACTCCATATGAGGATGGAGGTTTTAACCAGTATTAGCAGATGTTGATGGAATTACCAAATCAAAAATCTCAACCACAGTGAGCGGTCTAGATGCTCGATATCATTCAACATCCTCAAGACGAGGTACCACCCAAAGATCAACAGACCCAATGGATCCACTGGTAAATGTTGAAATCATGTTGATAGGAGCTATGTGTGCAGTGGGAGATGGTGGGGGAAGGGGAAATATTCCCATCAACAAAGGATCTTTGAACATCCCCGCATCGATGTTAACAAAATACTACGTGGAATAACTAACAAAGGGTACATTTAACCCCACGTTGGATCCAAGGTATGGGTTACAGAACGCAAGTTGATCAATCATAATGATTTTCCCTTAGCAAGGGAAGCGTAAGACCCTATAGACGGACGAGACAACTGCAGTCATATCGTAGAACTAATTATGCACGAGTAACAACTTGTACTAAAGAGGTGCATCGACAACCTCCACATCAACATAGACGATCTTACCACCTAACATGATGGGTAAGACAATGATTATTCCATGGGGTTGGAACATGTGTCCATCAAATTCCTTTAATAGTGTTGCAGACGTGTCGAGCTCAAGAGAGCCAAGGGCCTTCCAACAAGAAATGGACATGATGCAAGTCGAGGACCCTTCATCCACCACTATCCGGTAGATGTTTTCCCCCAACGATTGCACTATGATTTGAAAGGAGACCTAATGGGAGAGCCTATGAGTAATGTGACTGGAATCAAAGGTTATCAAACTCGAATCCAAGGGATCAACCCCACCTATTTCAGACAACAAGGCTTTCTACTGCATTGGGCAGCTTTGGATGACTTCAAGAATCAACATGGCACAAGGTGCCTAAACCAAGCCTTCCACGATACTATAATTATGGGTAGCTTGAGTGTTGGGGTTATGTGTCGTATGTCAAAGAACGCCCTTTCAGGGTTGAAGCGGTGCATCAAGAAATGGATTTTCAATATGAAGAGGGCCACCGAGTTGGGAAGAAGATGTTGCTTCTGATGCAACATGAGAAGACTCGAGAATGTCATAGTTTTTGTCTTGTGTCTGCAAATTGACCGTGTGGTCACACATGAAAATGACAACATTTGATGGAGATAATTCATGTTGATGGGTACCTATGATGGCCCTCGATGGATGGGCAACATTTGTGGAAACTGTGTTTTGAGGTTGAGGAGGGAAATGATGGGTTAAGACAACAGGCTATCGGGGGGCCCTTTGTTGTGCCAATAATCTATGGACCTCATCCTTCCTAGGGCATTGATGAGTGGGATGGTCTTCCCCACAAATCATGTAGGGAAAATGACTCTTAACTTTTTATTTAGTGCCTCCCTCTTGGGTGTTTTGGGTAGAGGAAATCCCTTTCTCATTATTGGAATTCTTTTTCTTGTTCCTCTTTTTCTTACCTACAGGTTGCTGAGAATTCTTCGGTTCCGTGTACTGAACTGAATTCACCTAGGAGGTTTGAGAATGGACTACAACAATTCGAACATTAAAGGGTGTGACTTAATGGACATTTGACCCATTTGATCAACTAACTGGTTAACAGATGCATTTGAAATAGAACCAATCACACCATCAACATGGGGTCCTAGGTGGGGTTGATATGGATTAGTTGACAAATGAGGAGCATTTGGAATGATGTCATATAGTGTACCCGACTAAGAATAGATCAAGTCCAAATGTTGGGAAAGTAAAATGGCTTGCTCTTCGGTGGTCGCCCTAACCATAGCTACATCTCTGGCAATGGGTGGTAAGAGGGACTTGGTGAACCACTCAATAAGGATGTTATTCATAATTTGAGTCTTAATAATCCTATGCCTCCGATGCCACTCATTTATATGATCAAAGATGTGAGTGGAATTATTTTGATGCAACGAGGTCAAGAGATCTATTCTTATCTCATACTGAATAAGCAGTTGGTAGTGTGTTAAAAATGCCATGGCCAGGTCATTGAAGCTTCTAAAAGAGCCGCCTTTTAGTTCGATGTACTATTTGGTGGCGGATTCAGTCAGGGATCTCTGGAAAAGATGCAACCTCACACTATCATCTATCAACGAGTTGGATGAACACCACAAGTGGTAAGCCATGATGTGTGTAGAGGGGTCCTCTCCCAGCTTTCCGTCGAACTTCAGAATATCCGACGATAGATTTGATGGAATGGTCGACCATGATGGTTCATGGGTAATAGGTTCATTTGTTAACCGAGACAAATCTGGTAAATCAAGCATTGTGAGGAAAGGAAACAATGCAAATGAAGACTGGGAGGGAGGTGAAGTATTTGTTGTACCAGATGGACCTTGTAGCCCCCCTGTGTTGGTACTACTAGAGGGTTGGGGAGATCCTAAAGAGTGAGTTCCCACTGGGATGGTGGCACCTCCAGGAGCATCCATGCTTGCATAACAAAAAATTCCCCCAAGGGGAAGTGTGGACCCTCAAGGAAATATGTTCCCAATTTTAGTCACGGGGAAGAAACTCCCAGGACCGGACGTGGACACAAAAGGAAAACCTCCCCATGATGAAAATTTTCCCCTAAGGGATGCGCCCCCAGGGAAAGGTCTGCTAACCCAAGGAAATTTAAAACCTCTAGATGTACTACTGCCCCTAGTCTGACTAGGGACAACCCCGAAACCAATAGGAATATTCCATACAAAAGGTACACCTTCACCTGATGATGTCAGGCCTCTCATTGGATTGGTAGAGGTAGAAGGAGCTCCACTTCCCATGTTGGAACCAAAGCTCAAGCCCCCATAGGAAAATAATCTGGAAGTGGCCATTAATGTGGAAGGGATAGGTGCATGGATGCTAGGTATACTAACAGATGGAGATGATGAATGGTTGACGTCCCCTAGATTGAGAAACTGAAAGAAAAAGGTATCGACATTTTAGGTCCAATGGAGATAAGGGGAGGCAATGTGGACGTTATTGGGATGCCCTCGGAGGAATTTCCCCCAGTACCACTTGGGGATGGGCTCATAGTCTCAACTACACTAGAAGAAACAATAGGTCCAAACATGGTGTGAGGATGACTTAATAAAGAGAAAGGATCACTGAAAATTTCCCTTACTTGGAAAAGTAAAGGGGCGTCTGGCTCAGTTAAAGGTGGATTGAAATTTGGTTGAGGACATTCGTCTACCACCTCCACTTCAACCAAACTGGTCTCATCAAACCAAAGATAATACCCTTTGAATACGTTTTAACTTATGTTGTGTCGCTTTAGAGGTGGTTGCACCTCCGTAATAGGCTCAATTCCTCGTAATCGATGAGACTAGCATGGTAATTCAACTAGGGTGAATAAACTATGTTACTAAAAAACAAAAATCAACCTATGGTCGACCTAGACTTGGATTCAAAGAACACACCCATAATGAAATATAGGAAACAAAAAGCAAACGAATTGGCCTGCGGGCCTTCCAAAAACCAACCCTATGGGGGGGGGGGGGGGTGTNTTAGCCAGTGAATGTGTGAGAAGCAGTTACGACGATCTACTTGAAACAACCCTTACTAGTGCAAGTACCCTTTATTAATGCGTGCACCCTCTGGGGGAACTGATACCATGAACGAACGTCTGCCCCAGTTACTGTGGGCATGTCCCACCTACAGTCACCTCTATAGCTCCCCAGGAAAGGTAACTAAGGCTACCACCTAACAATCAATGGTTGGGTGAATAGTCTTAAGTCCGACCACATGTAAGGGAAGGGTAACTAAACCTAAATCTCTGAAGGTGATAACCAACAAAACCCTTGTATACGTAATGATCAAAGCCATATCACAAACACCAAAACAAGCAAATATTGGTAATCTCCCTACTTGCCCCGATGCGACCTCGTGCTTAACTCTTGTGTTAGAGGAGGCTCCCGATCCACTGGTTGCAAGAATGGATTTTCACGCTCTGTAATGACTTCTAGATTTCATTTTGTGGCCTTGGAGAGTTTACTCTCCAATCCTATTCCAAGGTCCTAAGCCTATCTAATGTTGGTTTACTATCCAAAAGAAAAATGTCTAATTGATTTTCTATCAAGCACTTCTTTTTTGGGGTTGTTCCTTAGGTCCAAAGCTAATGTATGAAACTTTAATGGTGTGAGGACTCTTGACCCAACTAAGCAATGCAATAATGATGATGTAATTTTGTTCTTTTCAATGAGCTCCAGCTATGGAAGGGAAATAGACTTTTCTTTTTCTTTGCCAATTTCAGAAATAAGTCCTCACATACACTAAGCACCAATCAAGCATATCAGATTTGAAACCAACCAATGCTTCTAATGCACTTGTACACTAATGCTTCAAAAGCAAATCAAGCATGCAACAAATCTTTTTGTCTTTTTGAGGGTTTTTTCCAATTTGCAATGTAAATAATTCTTGATTTAAACAAGAAAGATAGGTGCAAAATGAAACCAACAACAAATAGCAATCAAAAGGACTATATGATAATAGGAATGAGTTTGGATCATCCTACTCTAATTTCACTACAAGAATCACACCCCAAAACACCCCTAGGAGTGTATATCTAGTGATGAACAAAGATCATACAAGGAAGAACACAACAACCAATGATAAAAGCAACTATATCTCTTCATATCTATTGGATTCTCAGTCCAACTTTACTAGAATTCTTAGACAAAAAGGAAACTATCCAAGAAAAGACAAACAATCCACACAAATGAACTCAAGCACAAATTTGAAAGAAATCTATGTGGTAGTCACACACTTAATTAGAGGAAAAACCAAACCCAATCAGACCACTGTGGAACCTTATCTACTCATAATATGTCTTAATTTGAAAGTCCTAGGTTTTACATTGAAAATATGTAGTTTTAACAAGGCCTCATGGGACAAAGGCTTGTCAATAAGTGAGGGGGCCTCGCTGGACACCTATAGTTTAACAAGTGAGGGCCTACAAAACTTTACTATTTGAAAAAGGTAGGTCTACTGCAGATGTTCCAGATCTGGATAAGATCTATCAGATCTACTAGATCTAGACCCTGGGATGACTGAAAAAGACCGAAATGCAAATCCCAAAAATCAAAGGAAGAGGTAGGAAAATAGACTTAACTAAAGAAGAATTCTTCCCTACTGAAGTCACCATTATGTTATGGGATTTTTGCTCACAGGGATCTCACTGAATAATCACTAAGATCTCCCTGGGATTGGCCTAGCAATCCTAGACAGGAATGGGCTATATTTCCTATGGTTTTTCTAGAAACAATCAATAATATCATTACACAAGGATATGAGATAATGTCATACCGTTTGTTGATGGTTGTCCTTAGTGTATTCTTGGATGTTGTAGTCTTTAAGTTCTAGCTCCAGCTTCTACAACCTACTTCCTGCACACCAAAGACAAAACAATATCATTATTCTTCTCTTTCTAGTGTTAGAATCCTAGATCTAGCTTGGATCTAACCTGATCTATAACAATATAAAACATATATAAATATTTATGCATAAAAGACAAACATTCACGAGGGAAAACCAAATGATCTATTGATGAAACATAAATAATACATATCAATTCATACCTCAACTTGATGAAGATGCATCCTCCTTTAGCCTCCTTGCTCTTTGCATTTCCTTGCAACTCCTTGGTCAGGCTGGGCTCACTGACTTCTGGCTATGATGATGGATACCTCTATAGTTGGACATCATGACAATATTATTCAATCCTTCATGTTCATTCCCAAGGCTTGCCTTTGTTATATAGTACATCTAGATTTTATTGACAATTCAATTATGTCATTGAATTTATGGTAGGTATGTAGGTGCAGTTTAATAATTGTTCATTGAATTTTGCAGGATCAAGATTCAAGATCGAGTTCAGATGATCAAGATATTCTCGTGGTCCCAAAATTACGCAAGCTCTGATCAGAAGAAAGATATCACAAATACATGTTTTATGAAAATGGATAGCTTCTTTACCCTACCAATCCTAACATGCCATCTTCCAACAACTAGCCCGGGTCAATGGTATTACACTGTGAATTTGATCTCTTTTATGTAGACATCCCCGTAGGGCGTAAGAACAAGATGATTGAGTAATTGTATTTTTGGATTTCGATGGAACTAATGTAAATGTATTGCTTAATTCAACATTTTTTTTATAAAAGGGTTGGTTTCATGTTTATTATTGGGAAAAAAATGTCCATCCTTCTAATAAGTGTTTGGTATAATGTTTGAACTTATTAAAAACATTGTGTTACTAATATTATCAATGTAATGTTCAATATTTTTACAATAGGGATTTTAATGATGAGCGACCTATCCACCATCTTCCATTGCACCCCACTACGATGTCAATTCGTGAGCTTGCTGCTAAGAGAAAATATCTCAGAGAGGAAGCATACCAAAAATGGTTCAAATAACCACCTATTCAATTCCTACTACGTCTCGAGTCACCAGTTCAAAACCTCGACAATAACACCTGTTATTCATATGTTGGGGATGAAGGAAATAATATATAGGTTGGTATGGATGATTTCTTGCGGGATACCCAAGACATGGAGGGAATGTTGTTAGATGCATTCCAAGAAAAATGAACTAGGGGATGACGTTGATGTCATATATACCTTCTATGAAAACCTGAAACCTGCTTCCGCTGCCCCTTTATTTGGTCTAGTACAAGAGTTTGCAAGGTCTACCCAACCAGGGACAACATTGTTACTGTACAAATTTAAAGCAATGCATGGTATGTCAGACATGTGTTTCATGACACTTTTGAGGTAAGTAATCATTAAGTCCCCTAATTTTTTAAGGAATATTGTCACACAATGAAGGAAGAAAAGGGTTGATTTTATTCATGCTTAATAACAATGTAAATTTATATTGCCCACTAATTGTAGGTTATTCAAAGATAAGGTACTTCTGAGTGATAATCGCTTGCCTGATAATTGCACAAAGATGTTGGGTGTTGAGTACATATCATACCATGCATGTCCGAAAGATTGTATTCTATACATAAACGAATATGCAGACAAAGACATATGTCCAGAATGTGGGCATGACATGTACAATAAATAAAAAAACAAGGGCAAGGCACATGGTCCTTCTCATAAGATATCGAGGCACATGCCTATAATTCCAAGGATTCAAAGGCTCTTTCATTGCAAACAATTATCCATGTTGAAGGGGTGGCATGCTTCACATAGAAGTGAGCCAAGAGTTATGTGAATCCAAACAAATTTACTAGCCATGAAGTATATAAAGGATACATGGCCCGATAAATTCAAGGATGGAGCACAAAGCCTTCGATTGAGCATAGCTATGGATGGACTTAACCCGTATTCCCTCCAAAACACCAACTATTATGTTTGGTCAGTGGTAGTGATCAATAACAATATTCCTCGATGGTTGTATGTGAAGAATGAACATCTTATGTTGGTTGTTATAGTCCCTGGTAGAAGACAAGTGAAGAGAATGGATGTCTACCTCCAATCACTAATCAATGAATTTAAGCAATTATGGGAAGGGATACATGTATATGATGTATCAACACCCATCCCAATGGAGAGGTCTTTTACGTTGAATGGCATATGTGCATACACCATGCACGATTATCCAGGACTATGAGTTTTCTCCAATAAGCATGTTCATTGATTTGTTTATATATGTAACTTTATTTGACATACTTCATTTGGTGCAACTATATTTTTGACACTAACATGCTATGTATACATTAACATCACATGTCTTGTAACAAAAGGGTATCATGGATGTAAATGTTATGGACCTTCTATAAAGGCTAGGTGGTCTAATGACCTACGCAAGCCGATGTATGACTGTTCAAGGGTATTCCTCCCAGAAGACCACCCTTATAGAAGAGTTGCACCTGCTTTTAATGGTAAACTAGAGTTAAGAACCCAAAAACCTGAAATAATGACATCGACGGAATGGAATAGGGCATATGACACAGAAAAGAAGAAGGAAATGACATCATTCTTTGATTCAAATGGGGAACCTATGCTCGACGATCCTTAATTTTTTGACACCTATGTTGAGAAAATGCCCATTGGGATGAAAAGGAAATCTATATTTTATGAGCTTCCATATTGGGAGCATTTTAAGATTTTCCACTTACTAGATCCCATGCATATATTAAAAAATATTTCATCTTCTTTATGGAGGCACATATCATGGAATAAAAGAGGCACAATGGCTATCATGAGAGATCGTATTGCTTCAAATACTAAAAAGAGACATTGGCCAAGAAACGAAACTAAAGGAGAGGTTGGTCCCTCTTGGTATATTAAAGATGGTGATGTCCCATGGATTTTGAAGAAAGATGATCTTTCTATGGTGAAAGATGTTATATTGTGTGTGAAGGCACATTCTTTGTATGGGTTGACTCTACGATGTTGCTTCATTGTATATGGGAACTTATCGGGGTTGAAATCACTTGACCATCTAAACCTTCTAAGGGTATGTATGTTGAATACATGATTCTTCTAGTTATATACTGACATCGATAAAAATATGCTACACACTCACAATTTTTATGGAAATTAAGGACGTGTATTTATTTTGTAGTGTCATTGTCCTTTGCTCATGTGTGGTTATGTGAACCATGAATTCCCCCATGACCTGCAATGTGCCATATTGAAATTATCTACATTTGTACGTTGGATCACATCAAGGGAGATTCATATGGCTAGCATTCCATGGTAGCAATGCGAGATAGTTGAGATTGTTTGTATGTTTGAGAAGGAACCACCCACGAGTTTTATGGACTTGCAAGTCCATATTCTAATTCACCTACTTAATGAGGTTGGATTAGTTGGGGTGCTCTCACGTCATTGGATGTTATTCTTAGAGAGGTACATGAAAAAGTTGAAGGGGTTTGTTCGACAAAGGGAGAAACTGGAGGGCTCTATGGCAGAGGGGTACATACTATACGAGTCATTCTATTATGCCAATGAATACATCAAACAAATTGATGACACATAAGGGGCAGTCGTTTGGGATGACCATCAAGATGAGGACAAAAGGGAAGGGGGGCTACTCCAAACGAATGGAAAAAAGGTGCTTGATAAAGAGTAAGTCAATTATATTTTGTCAATTTAGTACAAAGAAATTGTTTACATTGAAGTCGGTAATACATATTTCATCCCATGCTATTTGCTTTGAATTCTTTTATACATCAATGAATTTAGAAATTTTAATGCCATCAATAAATTCGTTCTTTAAGTTGATAATATATATTTGATCTCATGCTATTCATTTTGAATTTTTGTATACATCAACGAATTTTGAAATGGATGCCATCAATAAATTCGTTCTTTACAACATGGAGGCAACGTGACCATGGGTCACGTTGTATGAATAGAAAATAAGGAAATGGGATAGTGACATGAAAACATTTAGATGGTTGAATGGTAGAAGCATGCCTTATCTTAATCATTTAAAAGAAAATATGCCAAAAATATGTCCCAATAGTTAGGTGGCTCACCCCATAAAAGAGAAATATGAGGTGTTCAGTCGTAACCCACATGGAGAAGATCTAGATGCACTAAACATAGGGATCGGGTGCAACAACTTTGTAATAACCTCTCTAAGTACCACGTTATATTTGTAATATTGCACATTTGAATTGTAACACATATTATGTTTTTATTAATGCTTCAGTTATTAGACACATGACATTGTCCTTTGTTCGCATTTTTACAGGTGCATTTCTTCCCATCCATGTGGGAATATGGAAATTATTTTTGCACCGAGTATGTTGATGAAGGCCACATAACAAAATATTGTGGAGTGGAGGTCGAGTTCGACCAATCTAGTCATGCTAGCCATCGTGATGAAAACTTGATAGAGGGGAAGTTAGGTTACATCATAAAGATACAAGAGATCATGCAATTGGACTTCTCATCATTTCAATGTGTTATTTCTTGTTGCAAGTGGTGGGATACCTTCGACTGGAGAAATGTAAAGCAAGATCGTGATAGTGGGCTAATATGTATTAACTCTAAAAAATGTGGGTTGAAAGTAAGGAGCCTTATGTTTTCCCAAAACATTGCAACCAAGTGTTTTTTACCCAGATGTGTTGGATGGGGATTGGTGGTTCATACTGAGACATGATCCGAGATCTAAACATATTTTTGAGAACGACAATGTTACAATGCCAAACGGGGAATATAATCAGGGTGACGACGATGAAGACTGATTATGTTTTTTTTTTTGTCATTTTATATTTATGTTGGATATGAAAAGTTAACAATTGTTTACAACCACCATATTGAAAATACATTAAATAAAATTACAAGCATAAGATTTGGTTTTGATATATTTTCATTGTCGTATTTATTGTTTATTATAACAAATTTATATTGTATTGTATTAATAAAATATGTTTATGTTAATTTTTGAATTACTAAGCATTAATTGAGATATCACAAAGTTGGTAGCGTACAATAGTAAAGATTTATTGTAAATAACTTTGTGCACCATCTACAATACTAGTGGTTTACTTGGCATTACCAACTTTGATGGCATTCCCCACCTTAACTAGTGCAACTATCATGAATTTCACGTATTCCACTCCATCCTTTAGTTTTATAATCATATAAACTTAGATTAATAATTCTTTTTGCATTCTCCTTGAAATAAGTGTCAATATAGGAAGGACATGGAAGTTCTAAAGTGTCTTTTTCTAGAGCCTAGACAGAGTTACAATTTTTTTTAATGATCAATACTTATCTAAAATTATAGAAACCTAAATGTCAATTTTAATAATTCTTAAAATACTAATTATGAAATGTTGGGTGATATTATTTTTTAATAAAAGATTCATATAGCCTATATTAGAGTAAAAAATTGTGAAACCATTTCATCGAAAGTTTATAGATCAAAATGTATTATTATTCTCTATATTTATTAATTTAAATTTAATTAAATAAATTTCATATATTGTAATAGTTGGATAATATAAATTAACAAAATATTTGGTAAAATTAAATATTAATAAAATATAACCAATGTGATTTTAGTAAACAATTATATTATAACTTCGTCTTGTAATCTTTGAATAATAAAAATTAAAAAAATAACATTATTATTACATCATCAACATTATTATTAGTGAATAATTACGTTATAATGTTATTATTATAATATATGAAAAAGACAAATATTCAAATCACAATCATTTCACTAATCATATTTAAGTATTTTTGTTTCTAAACACGTTCAATCAACATATTGTATCTTGTTGGACAACAAGCAATTCACCTTGAACAACTGTTAAATATTATATGGCATTAATGGTTATAACTCTTTGCAATCACAATCCAAATTAAACGCTTTCATAAATGTAAAGTTAAACATTACATGTAAACTATAAATTTAAATGAGTGATACATATCAAATTTCACTTAAAAATAGAGAAATCATTAACATTGTTCATCATTAGCATACTCATGTTACATTTTATAAATCAAACAACAACCACAAAATTATATGAAAAACATAATATATATGAGCGATGCACATATGAATATACATGTCAAACATGTATCTCAACAAAATCTGCAATAAACATGTCATATATAGATCTCCAGTCAAATATAAAATGATCAGTACAAATGTCAATTAGTACAACTACTATCTATGTCCACTACCAGAGCTAGGTGCATCAGTGTCTCTGCTACCAAAGGTTGAGCCTCTATCAACAACAACTATCTCATAAACAAATGTTGGCAAAGGTGCACTATCAAGTGTCTCTATATCAATATCATGAATATGTGCATGAACAATACCTGATGTGATCATAGTGTCCAAAGCATCAAAATTTTGTGACACATGTGGAGGAAGAGGAGGAGGAGGGGGATCAGTGGATGATGACAAATGTGGAGGAAGAGGATGAGAAGGGGGATTGGTGGATGATGACACAATGATCGGTGGATTGTGACATAAGCGAAGGAGGGGGAGGAGGAGGATCAGACGTGGATATAGGTTCAGACACATGTGGAGGGGAAACATGAGGAGGAGGATCAGACGTGGAGGTAGGTTCAAACACATGTGGAGGGGAAGTAAGAGGATCGATAGATGCTGCAACCGACTCATGTGGAGGAGAATTACTAGGAGGATAAGGAGGACTATGTGGTGGAGTAGAGGATGTGGATGGATTTACTGATGAGCTAGATGTAGTGGGATCATGAGAACCACCCCTCAACATATCGATGAGGTTGACGACACTAACAATACGATACATCAACATCCTCATGTCACGAGGAAAACACCTCCATGTAGTAGAGAGCTCCTCTACCCGTAATATATCTCTAGGGGGTACAAGTATCACTTCGTAACTAGTCATGACATGACATAGCTCATCCACCACCTCAAGTCAGCCTCTCGTATACAACCTGCATGGAATGTCGGGTCTCTGTACTACTAGAGGTTAATCCTATACCTCCTCCAACACCTCATCCTCATGTTGGGGAGGCTCATCCCCAACATATGTGCCAATATCTATAAAACAACCGATAATAATAAGATAATTGAAACAAAATGTTACAATATATTACATGTGCATTAAATAAGAAATAAAAATATGCATATAGATTAATCAAAACATAACGATAATATTCCCTCTCTCATATGGTGGCTCCTTTTTTGTAAATCATATGTTTGGATATTCCTCCAATCTATCCCCGCATACGGGTATTCTACAATATCGAGGATATTATCATCCTCACTAGACAATAAATCAAATACCTCATTTTCCACCGGAGTACTGGGAAACTCGATCTGGCCCCTCTTGGGCATAAACTTCCCCCACATGTGCATATGTTCATCAAAGAAAGAAAACATGGTACCTCTAGCTGAGTGGCACGAACCCTCTCAAAAAATAGTGTATACAACTGAGATGCGAATGGGAAGAATATCGTTCCAGAAAAAACATAGTGATAATGATCTAATGCACGACAAGACTGTCTAAAAAAAAATCCACCCACCTAATCAATTGGGGCTCCTGCAATAAACTATCTGCATAATACAACATAGAGCAACTAATGTGCTACCCATCAAAGCTATACTGTGATAGTGACGAGAGCATATGACACATGCACTTGACGTCCTGTCTATGAAATGCACCTATTCGCAACTGACCACCATGAACCTAGAACTTCGAATTTGAAAGAATACTCAGACTGACATATCTCTGCACATATTGCAGTTAGGTCTCTCATGAAACACCAGGCGATAGCACAAGGAAATGGGGAAAAAACACCCCCCTCCTAGACAACCCAGTGATGAAATAGACATCCTCCCTTGTGGGATGATACCATAGATCGAGATTGACCATGAACCCCCATCTCGCATGATCCTAGTGACAGATCAACTGTTGTAACAATGCAGAGTTCCCCCTAAGGGATGTACCCTCCCGATAAAACTTCAATATGCCAATATCCATCAAAAGGTCATCTGTATGTTGTGAAAGAGGGCAAGGGTACAAATCCCTATCCCTCTCCCTGGCCTCCCACTCACACACAAATGCGTACGTCTTGACCTGTTGTGGGACCACCTCTTCCTCCTCTCGTCATCATCGTCTCTGATTCACATACAAATATTGTTAGGCACATATATAAAGGTAAAATAAATTGAAATTATAAAACAAATACATATATAAATGACGTGTATTTAAAAAATCCAAATATATATATTTTTTGTAAGAAAATCTTTAAAATCAACCGGTGTGCCCCCAACAGATCATATGTCCCATGGTCAATGCGCTATCTCGAAAAAACACCACTGCTAAGCGATGTGTCCCATAGGACGATCTACATCAACTCAGTGCTTTTAATTGCGTAGGTTCAATGCTTTTAATAACACCGATTCATTTCGTTAACAAAGACGCACTGCATCGCTAAAATTTATAGCGCACAAATCCACTGTGCCCTTTGTTAAATCAAAAGCACCGGTGCGTTATGTCTACCAAAGCACCGACATGTTGTCTACAAGTGACATTGTCTTTACGGCATTAGTGTGTTTGTTGGACTAATGAGCACCGCTAAGATAAACTTCATTATTGCAACTGAACCGATGCGATATGGTACTATTAATGCACCAGTACCACCGTGATAGTGGAGCACTAACGTTTTGTACCTTGCTGCATTGTAAAGGATAGAGCACCGGAAACGAGGCATCTAATGAGACACTTCGCTATGAAAATTTGGGCAACATATCTTCTAGTGCGTTTCTGTATACAATACCGGTGCATTGGATTACAATGGTTGCACCGTTATGTTAAATTTTATAAATCATTATCTTAGTGGTGTCGTTAGTTAAGTGAAGTGTACCAGTGTGTAATGTTAAACGACACTAGTGTGATTTATTCGGTGAATGATTTTTTTTTTTATAAAGAATGGCAATGCATTTGAACATTGATGTGTCGGGGAATTATGTTTCAGGTACGCCTCGGTGTGGTTGGTTAAATGATGCATCAATAGGTTAAATTTTCATATATCGTTGAGTCAATGGTGTGATTAATGAAGTGAAATGTGTCGGTGCGGGTAGAAGCCCATTGTGTGCTGGTTACGGGGCATTTCGAAGGACACACAGTGTTGTAAAGGATAAAGCACTGAGAACGAGGAATCCAATGAGATGCCCCACTATGAAAATTTGGGCAATATATGTGCCAGTGCATTTCGATATATAGTACTGGTGCATTGGATTATAATGGTCGCACCACTATGTTAAATTGTATAAATCGTTATGTTAGCAATGTCGTTAGTTAAGTGAAGTGTAGCAGTGTGTAATGTTAAATGGCACAGATGCGTGTATTTTTTTTGATAAAGTATGGTGATGAGTTTGAACATTGACTCGTCGGGGAATTATTTTTCGTATACAACTTGGTGTGGTTGGGTAAAATTGGTGCACCAATAGTTCAAATTTTATATATCGTTGAGCTAGCAGTCCGATTAATTAAGATAAATGTACTGGTGAAGGTAGAATCCCATTGTGCACTAGTTTTGAGGCATTCTGAAGGATGCACCACTTTGTTTTTAATAATTTATCATGGTGCGCTTTCTTGAACAACACCGGTGCGTACATATATGAGTCGCACCGGAGGCGATGCTCACTGTGAATTTAACACAATACACACCGCTCCGGGGCGATCAGAACTGTTCAGGCGCACCGAGCGAATTGAATTTTTTTTTGAAATGAATCACAAATTTCAAGCCAGAATGTAATTTTGATTGGATGAAAATGCAAATAGGAAGGTAATAAATAATTTACTTAGTGTATTCTGTTCTGATGACGCATGGTTTCACCATTAAGATGAAATTAAAATTTGTGGTAATTTCCAAAATTTGGAAATGTGTGGAATCCACCAATGGAGCTATTCAAGTTGGTGTAGAGCACCGAAAATGGGGCGTCTTAAGAAGAAAGGTGAGCATTGATGCTTTCTTGAGAGTTTGGAAGCACGAGATTGTTACACATCAACATTACTCACTTTAATGATGACCCATTGTCATCATTACTAGTGTCGCAAGTGTCGCAAACATCATATTTCCATCTTGCCTATTTCGTGCCTCTAACGACATCATAAGGACACTTAAGACACCTCAAAGACTGGTTTTGAAGAGGAGAAATCACTTGATAAGGAGTACAAGTCTTTTGCCACTAAAAAAACTACTTAAAAATGATTTTTGGAAGGCAGCACTCCCCTACCCACTGTCAGGGATCACCGCCGCTCCCTAGCCTTCTTTGGGGGAGCCTTGAAACGCTCTGTGCACCCTTTTGGGGGAGCGCTACCCTTCCTGAGCAAAAATTGGTTTGTTGAGACAAATGAGGGAAGAATCCCCTCAATATATGAAGGTGGTTGGATTCGAATATGAAGTCAAGGCATGATCTTAGGGGAGATCCACAACTGAAGGAGAAGAATTCTCAACTTTTCCCAAGTATCTCTCAAGTGCTTGGGCCTCTCCAAGCCTATATAAGGAGGCCTTCTCATGGTGAAAGGTACATGAAAAGATTGGAGGTGTGAAACCTATGATCTCATAGGCAACATACAGTACATGAAAAGATTGGAGGTATGAAACCTATGATTTCATAGGCAACATACAACAAATGAAAAGATTGGAGGTATGAAACCTATGATCTCATAGGCAACATACAGTACATGAAAAGATTGGAGGTATGAAACCTGTGATCTCATAGGCAACATACATCACATGAAAATATTGGAGGTATGAAACCTATGATCTCATAGGCAACATATAGTACATGAAAGGAATGGAGATTGAGAATTACACCAAACTTATGATCCCATAAGTGATATGCCATTGAAGCATAATCAATGTAGATTACTTGAGCAAAGGGGTTGGACAAGGAGAGCTGAAAGAAGCTGCCGCTCCTTCATCTGAGGATTGTAAATACTCTTCATTTGTTCTCATTAATATACATACATGCTTGGCCTGTTTCTTTCAAGTTTATGTTTGTTCCACATGAACTTGTCTTCAATAGATAGATCTATATTTGAGATAATCTCAGTAGAATAAGAAGATTGTTGTATATTTGTTTGTTCTACATGACCTATCGAGGAGCTTGGGATTGAATCTCAACTTGGACTTTGCGAGGACAAACTGCATTTAAAAGGGGTACACTTTTCTTCTTCCTCTTCATTCATTTTAGGGGTCTAGATACCAAGAGGGAATCCGCTTGTTCGCAGGAGGATTCACCTGTAACAAAAATTGGCGACTCCACTGGGGAGGAGCTCTAATTTTTGTTTCCTTTCCTAGATCTTCTTTTGGACCTTTGCCCACTTCTTGACATTATCCATACTGTCTTTGATTCTTAGATCTGATTGAATGGCCCCTGATTTCATCACCTTCAAATTGATTGACTGAGTTTGCTTAATTCTTTGATTTTCTGGGCATTTTTCTGAGTTTTGAGAGCCAACGCCCCCCTACCCTTGCTACTAGAGCGCTAAGATCCCTAGTGGTCTTACACACAACATTGGAACGCTCTGGTGACCCTTACACCAGAGCACTGCCCCTTTTCTGTGAATAAATCCTCTAGATTTTCATTCTTTGAAGTTCAATTTTTGCTTTTGCCACTTGCTCAGAGTCTTATCATCTCAGTACATCCTTGATTTGGCCTTCAACACTTTGATTTCTAAGAATTAATCACCTTTTGTTTGAAATTTTGACATTTTTCTTCTTTACCTTCAAGTCACTCTTTGTCTTTGACGATTTAGAGTCAATTTGTCGTTTTCTTCTCATTTATCTGACCGAGTGAAAACTTTTATAAGGAGATTTAAAGGTCTTTTGTACTTTTCCTTTTGATCTTTGAGGTCATCTTCCCAAGCAATCAAGTTTTGTGTGGTTTCTCTTTCTCCCTATCATTTCTTGGATTCTTCTTCACTTTTTGTTGTCTTCCTTGAATGCTTGCATTTAAAGTAGCGGAATTACATGTTTTTTGACATTTTGGGACATTGTGCATCTGTAATGATGAATGTTTTCTCCTTCTCGTAGCATAGCTTTCATTGAAATGAAAAGATTGTATATTCATCTCTTTGCATAACTTTCGAGTCGGTCAAAACACCATATTGTCCACGCCATTTTCCTTTTGAGTAACAATAACCTTAAAAATCAAACGCTAAACTAAAAATTGATTAGACAATTTTACATTTTCTGGTAGCAAAACTACATTAGATTAGTTGTAGGGCTTTGGAATAGGTGTGAAAGATAACTTTACAAAGATACAATCAAACATAGGATCTTGTGTTAGGGAGAGATGAAATCCAATTGCTGCATTTTGTCCTGGGAATCCCTTCTCACACAAGGGTCAATCACAAGGTCACATTAAGACTAACAGAGTTACTCACCCTGCTTTATCGGTCTTGGTGTAGAGATTGCGCGTATTATGGGGGTCGCTTGAAGGTATACCCACAACGATGAGTGGAAGCCTTTCAAGTTGATTTTAGGCTAGATACCCTGCCTTTGCACGTGGATTGGACTGTCGACTGTTTCCCTAGGCATCACTGTTGTAGTTGGTAACCTTAGTGGCCTATATCTTTAGGGTCTTTACACAAGGTGACTGTGGAGGGGCAAGTCTTCACGGTACCTGAAATCAACGTTGGCCAGATTCACTCAGGCTCCTTGGAGGGTATACCCACGATTATGTGTGGGAGCTTGCACCGGGGTGTAAGTCCGTTAAGCAGGTCTTCAACGTAACTTTTCCACCCGCTCTATCTCAGCCCCTTCTTACTTTGTTCCCACGATGTTGGATTTCATCACCAACTAGTGTGCTCATTTTGAGAAGGTTTTGTTTGCTTGCTTGCTTACTAGATTTTTAGCATGTGTTGTTTGTTCTCCCTAGCATAATCTAGGTTGGAGCTTTATTTTTATGGTGTCATTTCCCGGAATGACCAATGAAGGAACCCATTTTCCAGGGGAACCCTTTGTTTTTCCTTCTTACAGACACGTTGGTCCTCCTTACATCGCTACTTTGAGCCTTCCAGGTCTCACAATTGGGTTACCGGTATGGTTTTTTCCCACTCCGGTGATCTTGAATGCAGGTGCTTCAAATGTAAGCACACCACCCATACATCAACCTCATGTCGACCTTTCTCCTTCTTCGTCCGTCAAGTCTCCTTCCATTTATCCTTCTTCGCCTAGTGAAAGATCTGAAGTGAGTAACCAGGTTAATAGGAAGAAGAAGAAACAGAAAGAGAAGAAGAAGAACCAGAAAGGGACAAAGCCTCCAACTACATCAAATGTTGGATCTAAGCAACCGACTACTGTTAATAGTACTGGGAGTGTTGATGAGGTCGATAAGATTAAAACAAAGAATCTGAAACCCAAATTCCCTTGCAGTCTTTGTAAGGGTGACCATTTTTTAAGGGATTGCCCTGGTATTCCCAAGGTCTTAGAAATGTGGTCTTCCACATCATCGGCCCCTACTAGACGCACTGGTGACACCCCATCAATTAGTGACGTTAAAGTTGGTAAGAAGAAGACAACTGTCAAATTTCCTTGTATGTTATGTGAAGGTGATCATTATTATCACCTTTGTCCTTGCATGGACAAGGCTTCTTCTCTTTTGGAAAAGATTCAACTTCCAAAAGGTTATCATAAGATTTCCCCCAACCCATCGTTAGTTGAGGGACTAGTCAATCCGGTTCCATCCTCGGTCAGTCCGGTTGATCAGGTGGTCAATCTATTTTCCTCCTCGATTGAACCACAAACCCAAGTAGCTGATCTAGTTCTGTCATCGATCAGCCCCACTCTTCATCAAACGAGTGAAACCAAAGTGGTTGATCTGGTTCTACCATCGGTCAAGCCCACTCCTCCATTGAGAAGTGCCAAAGTGACTGATCCAGTTCCTTCCTTGGTCAGTCCCACCCTTCATCCGAAGAGTGCGAAAGTGGTTGCTCCAGTTACATCATCGGTCAATCCCACTCTTCCTCTAAAGAGTGCCAAGGTGGTCGATCCGATCCCATCATCAGTCGATCCTACTCTCCCTATAGAGAGTAAACCCGATACTGCCCATGTTTTTCTTGTTGATATAGGATCTACCGTGCCGAGGGGCATTCCTCCTTCTCCTATGAAAACCCCTCCAAGTAACGAGACCATCCTTTTTGATTGGGGTGTGCTAACTGGACCTCGTCTTCCCTCTCACATTCCTCTCAAGATTACAGTACAGGTTTGTGGTCGGGACGTTCCTCATGCGTTGATAGATGAAGGTTTGTCCGTTAGTATTTTGTCCTCTATTGCTTGGAAAGCTTTGGGTTATCCTCAGCTTGTGCCAGTTACCCAGACTCTGTTCACTTTTAACAGAAGAACCAGTCACCCTTTAGGGATCCTTCCTTGGTTTCCTATAACTTTGGGAGGGGAAACTGTCTTTATTGATGTCATGGTAGTCCAGGACCCCTTGGATTTCGATATACTCCTTGGGCGAGATTATGTTTATGCCATGAAAGCTATTGTATCCACTCTTTTTCATGTGATATCTTTCCCACACGATGGAAGAATGGTGACTATTGATCAACTTTTGTTTCTTGGCCCTGACTTGACCATCAACCCAATGAACTCCCCAAACGGGTCTTATATGCAGTCGGTATCACCCCTGCCACATGTCAATTATGTGGCGTTATCTCCCATGTCTTCAGCTGCTGATGAAGATGACTTAGATCCAGTAGTTGACATGGTGATCTCTTCGACAGGGCTTTTGGAGCCTGATCTCCTTACCCCTATCGCAACCCTCGACATGTGTTCCTTGGAGAGCATTCTTCTTCCATCTAGTGAAGATCTCTTGGAATCCATGACCGAGTTTTGTCCCTTGACATGTTTTCCTTCTAGAGAATTATCCTCTTGGAAGCCATGATCAAGAAGAGGTTATGAGCACATTTTTCTTCACTGTGGCAAGCTCGTTAAAAAATGAAATAGAAGCGACGAGCATAGTTTTCCTCTCTGTAGCAAGCTCGTTAAAAAATGAAACAAAAATCTGGGGATTCAACCCAGATCCCTGAGCATAGTTCTTTTCCTGTGTCAAGCTCATTAAAAAATGAAACAATCACCTTTCCTGTTAGGTCGAGTCTTTTGCCAGATCTCGTAGATGTCGAGTTGAGTCTTTCGTTAGGTCTCATATTTGAACCTTCATTTCATCCACCCTTATTCTTTTTCTCCATCTAGTACATAAATTGGTGACAACCTCAAAGTCGGTGAATGAATTGAAGCTTGGGGGGCATGTCTCCAGCCTTTGATCATCATTCTGGAGTTATGCCACGAGCTTTTCAAGCTAGGGGCAGAGTATCGAGCTTAGTCTTTGTTCTTTCTTGCGCTTATAAATACATGAGAATGTAACCGAGTATACTTTTATCACTTTTTCAGAATCGTAAAGGTTATACGAAAAAGGAACCCCTTGGAGTCTCCTTTAAGCTCTTTTCAGACTCTCTAAACATGAAAAGATTGTCGAGTGATCCTGCTTCCTTTTCCACTCATTAAAAGGTTTGAAAGGGCGTCTTTCGAGTGACAATTTATCTCCTTTTTGGCCTCGCGAGACTAATATTATGAAAAAGGACCACATTGGAGTCGTCCTTAAGTCATTTTCAGACTCTCTAAATATGAAAAACAACCGAGTTTACCTTCTCTGGACTCGTTAAACAACCATACATTAAAGGTCCCATACGGGACCAAACCCTTACTTCTTCCAGTTCGTTAAACAAAGGAAGAGGAACTTACCGAAGGTGAGTTATATCGAGCATGTGTTGCCCTCCTCGAGCTCGTTAAACCAAAAAGAGGTACTCGTCTATCTGGATGGGGGAAAAATTGAAAGAAGCAAACCAAGCAGTTTTTGAGAACTTTACTAGTAACCTTACAGTCGCCCTTGAACACGACATTTTATCTTTGCATGCATTTCAATCTGCTAAACCTCTGCACTGAACCAATCCTTTGAGTTTCCTTACTCCTTTGGGTCACCCGACGTAAAGTCACGGTATCCGTCGCATTATGAAGTTTTGGTCCATGTCAAGTTTCTGTTGTTATGCCTCAGTGTAGGAAAGTATCTTCTTTGAGAGTCAGCCATCACAAATATCTTGTTTCAACACCTGTGTCAGTCCATGTTAATTTGATCCACCAATTACATCTATGTGTCAGTTTCGTGTCGTTGATGGGGGATACATCAAGGCCCTCCTTCGACGAGTCTATTCATGTCGACTTCAACACATTATCTAGGAGCTATACTTAGGAACCAGTTAGTACCTTGGGACCTGCATGCCTCAATGGCATGCCTCCTCGCTTCCGACAGTGGGTTTACATCATTGGCCTCTGATCGGATGATTCCACGGATGTTCGACTTCAACTCATCCATTCACATTTGTTGGAATGTACTAGAGTACCTTGGGAATCATTGACATCAATGGTGATTTCCCTCGCGCTTGTTAACGGTTTACCTCATTGACCGGTAATCAAGTGGTTTCTACCATGTTCGACATCAGGACATCTATTCACATGGTTAGATTCGTACTACATCAGGATCAGTAAGAAGACCCTGGGTTGAGTCATTCACTCTAATATATACTTTACCCAGGTTGCGACAAAGTTTCTCTTGACTATTGACACATATACTATCACATAGATCCACTTTGTATTGGTCCGTGGCTATGTCTTGTCATCTTATAGATCCGCGGTGTATTTTTCGTGGCTACGATCAGTTCATGTCATGGAAGTATATATCCATGTTGTATGTTTGGTAGCTATACTCTTTGTTAATATAATTATGGATCCGCAATGTATTTTATGGCGGCCATACCTTGGAAGTCTTTATCACCCAAGCATAGGTATGTCTACCTTGGGTTTGAAACATGTCATAATATTTGTTTATGGTTGTGTGCAACTTCTACCAGGTTCTCCACGTCCATACCCTTGCTCGAAAAAGTCTACAAAGTACTTCAGTCATCATCGTCTTCTGACTTCGCACTTCGGGGGGCAATCTGTTACACATCAAAATTACTCACTTCAACGATGACCCATTGTCATCATTGCTAGTGTTGCAAGTGTCACATTTTTGGTCGCAAGTGTCGCAAACATCATACTCTCATATTGCCTATGTCGTGCCTCTAATGAAATCATAAGGACACTTAAGGCACCTCAAAGACTGGGTTTTGAGAGGAGAAATCACTTGACAAGGAGTAGAAGCCTTTTGCCACTGAAAAAACTACTTAAAAATGATTTTTGGAAGGAAACACTCCCCTACCCACTGTCAGGGATCACCAACGCTCCCTAGCCTTCTTTGGGGGAGTGTTGAAATGCTCTCTGCACCCTTTTGGGGTAGCGCTACCCTTCCTAAGAAAAAAATGGTTTGTTGAGACAAATGAGGGAAGAATCCCCTCAATATCTGAAGGTGGTTGGATTCAAATGTGAGGTCAAGGCATGATCTTAGGGGAGATCCACAATTGAAAGAGAAGAATCCTCAACTTATCCCAAGGATCTCTCAAGTGCTTGGGCCTCTACAAGCCTATATAAGGAGGCCTTCTCATGGTGAAAGGTACATGAAAAGATTGGAGGTATGAAACCTATGATCTCATAGGCAACATACAATACATGAAAAGATTGGAGGTATGAAACCTATGATCTCATAGGCAACATACAACACATGAAAATATTGGAGGTATGAAACCTATGATCTCATAGGCAACATACAGTACATGAAAAGATTGGAGGTATGAAACCTATGATCTCATAGGCAACATACAACACATGAAAAGATTGGAGGTATGAAACCTATGATCTCATAGGCAACATACAATACATGAAAGGAATGGAGATTGAGAATTACACCAAACTTATGATCTGATAAGTGAGATGCCATTGATGCATAATCAATGTAGATTATTTGATCAAAGGGGTTGGACAAGGAGAGCTGGAAGAAGCTGCTGCACCTTCATCAGAGGATTGTAAGTACTCTTCATTTGTTCTCATTAATATACATACATGCTTGGCCTATTTCTTTCAAGTTTATGTTTGTTCCACATGAACTTGTCTCCATTAGATAGATCTGTATTTGAGCTAATCTCAGTAGAATAGGAAGCTTGTTGTATCTTTGTTTTTTCTACAAGACCCATCGAGGAGCTTGGGATTGAAGCTCAACTTGGACTTTGCAAGGACAAACACCATTTAAAAAAGGTACACTTTTCTTCTTCCTCTTCATTAATTAGCTTAATTAGACATAAAAGGATGCCAATGACCAATGATAGCACCCTTTCTATCTTGGTTTTAGGGGTCTAGATACCAAGAGGGAATCCACTTGTCCACAGGAGGATTCACCTGTAATAGGGATGCACTGTAACAATGAAAACAAGTATGGGATTTATTTATTTATTTACCCTATTGTGTTGTTCCTTTCTACATTTAGGTGCAACGGGGCATAATGTTCAATGACATCGGTGTGATTTATTTGGTGCATATAATTTTATTATAAAGTATGGTAGTGTGTTTAAACATTGACGCTCTGGGGCGTTATGTTTCGGGTACATCCGACACGATTGATTAAACTTCGTGCATTGCTAGATTAAATTTTATATATCGTCGAGCTAGCAGTGGGGTTAATGAAGTGTAATGTACCGATGCGGGTATAAGCCCATTTTGCGTCGATGTCGGGGCATTCCGAAGGACACATTGCTTTGTTTTTTTAGTAATTTATCATAGTGCTCTAGCTTCAATGACATCGATGTGGACATATATGGATGCATCGAAGACAGTGCTCATTGTGTATTTAACACAATATGCATTACTTAAGGGTGATCCAAACCATTCAGTTGCACCGCTTAAGGGTGAGCCAAACTGTTCAGTTGCACCGCATGAAATTGAAAAGAAAAAGTTTGAAAAAAATGCCAAATTTCAAGCTAAATTGTAATTTTGATTGGATGAAAATGCAAATAAAAAGGTAATAAATAATGTTCCTGCTCTCTTTTTTCCCAAGGATGCATGGTAGCACCGTTGAGAGGAAATGATTTTTTTTTGTTAATTTCCAAAGTTTGGAAATGTGTGGAATTGACCAATGGAGCTATCTAAGTCTGTGTAAAGCACCAGAAACAAGGCGTCTTAGCAAGAAAGGTGAGCATTGGTGCTTGGTTGAGAGTTTGGAAGCACGAGATTCATTGTAATAATGAAAATTGGTTTGGTAATATTTGTTTTATTTACCCTACTGCAATGCGTCTTTCGATGGTTAGGCACACCGATGTGTGTTGTTCAACAACACTGACATGATTCATTTGGTGCATGCAATTTTATTATAAAGTATGGCAGTGCTACTAGAACATGGATGGCATGGTGCTTTATTGTTGATAAATGCAATGATGTGTATATAGTTTAAAGGCACATCCAGAAAAAAACTTATGCAAAAACCTATGGCCACTCACCTCTGCTACGAACAATGAAAGTGCGTTTGAACATTTAAGCACCGGTGCGATATGTTTTAGGTACACATCGGTGCATATGTACCATAAAGGCACATCAGAAAAAAAACCTTCACAAAAACCTCCACTGCCCGCCTCTGCTAACAACCTCTAGTATAAACAACTAAGGGAAGAATTTTTCAGGGAGGTTCTGTAAAAACCTTCGCAAGAAGGTGTTCTCCTTATCTCCCTTGTTGCCCCTTTTCTCCTTTCTTGATCCTCAGCCTCACCCACTCACACTTGGATGAACCGTGCTTCACCCAATCAATGAGATCTCCTCACTCATTTTGTGTGTGACATAAGTACATGAGAAAATAATCCCTCTTTGATCCTCTGTACTCTTTGTGTGTCTCATCCTCTCACTTAGGTTTCCTTTTATATTTTTTAGTTAACCCTAAACCCTAGATCTCTAAAGTGATCAACGATTGAGATCTAATCTCATGTTCACTTTAGATGTAATGGCCAGGATCAACTCACTTAAGTTACTAATGCTAAAAACTTAGGCATTTAACTTAATTAATCTCACACTGATCTAAAAGGTCACTCACTTTAATAATTAACTCATAAAGTGAATTTCCTATGGTTCTGAGAGGCTATAAGGACACCTTCCACATTCTAGACATAGAGCCTATGTGGAAGTACTTGTCTGATGCTAAATACATCAACACTCCCTGTTAGTGAGGAAAGTAATTCTACCACCTTGTGGTGGATCTGTCTTCACTATCAGATCTACTACCATGGCTGCGCTCTAATCCACCTCATTGGTTTCTCCCTTTGAAACACAATCTATCCCTATCATCTCGCTCGGACCCTTCTTCGAAGACTTTCATTTCATGCTCCTAGCCTCATGCTCTTGAGCATCCTACATGGTCATCTCTTACCATGAATTTGTATTGACAAACTTGGAAGGTTGCTCCTTCCCACCTGAACCTGAAGGTTGACTCCCTCTGGGATACTCAACCTTCGGAGCTACCTTCTCGTTGTTCTCTACCACTGTATTGCTTGTCATAGCTCAATAATCCATTCAACACAATTTTTTACTGTTCGGATTCTTTCCCAGGACTCACTACCTCGATTCTATTGCTCGCTTCCTAGACCTACTGTCAAGTACTCGGACCCATGCTCAAAGATTCCCAGGGCTACCCACTGCCTTCTGCTTTTACCCGGGTATTTTTCTGGGATGCCCAGGTCCTTTTTGGGTGATGCACAACTATTTGTACTTGCTACCCAGGGATGCCTTGATTTCCCGCCTCACTTCCTGGGGTTGTTCGGATCTTTGCCTAGTGGTTGTCCTTTGCCCCGACGACTGACCAATGATTGGCTGGCTTGTCTCGACTGAATGAAGCCATACTAACGATTTCCTACTTGGCTGGTGGCTGAGGCAATGACCAGTTTCTCCTTTCTAGCTATGTCTTTTCGCTGGCGATTGAGATGATGACCTTTCCTCCACTCACCCAGTCATCACCTCCCACGTAAAAATAATACGACGAATTCCTTCTCAATAGTTTCATCCTCCTCCATGGGCTATCTCTTTCCACCTCCCTTCCCTACGGGCTATCATGGTTAACCTCATGTGCATGTTATCTCAACAACTTGCACATCCACCACAACCTGTTGCACTTCACTCAATTGGTATCTAACTTCCATTGACTCTCTATCAGCTCCTTTCCATAGCCTACAAGTCACCAATCTTTATTTTTCCTATTGGCAGCCTTTGCTGATTGCTCTTCCTTGTTGCAGCCTGAGTTGCTACGCCAATTTTCTCAGTTGAATCTTCTTGCAACCATTGGATACAAGCTCAACATGACCTCTCACAACTCGATCTTAGTCAACAACTATCTCAGATCACTTGGTCTAATCCATACAAATATTATTTACAGTCATGCGTCCAATCCATACACAATAGTGATGGATAAATGCACATTCGATCGTACAACAACCGTACCGTACAAGTGCCTATTTTTTATTTTTATTTTTAATTTACTTTTACCCTACAACCAAGCCTACAATAAAAAAAAATCCCGCGGATAAAATTTTCTCGCTACTAAAATCATGATCTTCAATGAAAATCTTGTTTCTGTTAGAGACTAAGCTATGGCACCATTTTAATTTTCATAAACCCAACACCCGACACTGGGTTACAATAAAATCACTTCATTAACTAAATGCACAACTAGGTTATTAAACAAAAAATCAGCGAAAGCATAAAACTGAAACCATACAAATTACACAAGATATTTGGGTAAACACCTCTAGAAAAATCCCGAAGGGGAAAACAGATTTGAGTTTATTTTATTAATAAAATCCTTGGGTTCCTATCTAGGGATAATGGCCCATCAGAGGAATACAATGCAACAAATAGCCTAGCCCACCTGTTTGCTATCTCCCTTGTTTTTCCTTTTCTCCTTTCCTCAGCCCTGACCACTTACACTTGGATGAACTGCTCTTCACCCAATCAATGAGATCTCCTCATTCATTATGTGTGTGATACAAGTACATGATAAAATAATCCCTCTTTGATCCTATGTACTCTCTCTGTGTCTCATCCTCTCACTTAGTCTGCCTTTTATAACGTTGAGTTAACCCTAAACCTTAGATCTCTAAAGTGATCAACGATTGAGATCTAATTTCTTGTTCAATTTAGATCTAATGTCTAGGATTAACTCACTTAAGTTACTAATGCCAAAAACTTAGGTATTTAACTTAATTAATCTCACATTAATGTAAAAGGTCATTCGCCTTAATAATTAACTCATAAAGTGAATTTCCTAAGGTTCTGAGAAGTTACAAGGACAACTTCCATATGCTAGACACCGAGCCTATGTGGAAGTACTTGTATGATGCTAAATACATCAACAGTTATAAGAAATGGACAAATGATGAAGGCCTCTAGAGGAACCCTTCCCTTAAAAAAACACCTTCGGTGTAAAAATAGACACCAAAATGTTTTGTTGTATTTTTAACACTTGCTTCATGAATTATAGCATGGCTGATACCTAGGGCCAAACTCATGATAGATCCAACACATGCTTACATAAGGGAAATTTTGTTGCAATTGAATGTTCTACTTTGTGAAATACTCACCCACTCTAATATTATATATTCAACAAATAGAGAAAAAATGTAAGCAATCTTGTAACAAAAGGAATATGCTTGTCAAGAAGCTCACAATGTAGAGAGAATGGGTTTGGTTGATTGCAATGCAAGATAAGTCTCGTTCCCTCAGAAGCATTATGTGTTCACTAATCAAACTAGTTAAAACAACAAAAAATCTTTCTTCATTGGGACTTCAATAAAATGTAGTATGGAAATATCCATCCATAAAAATGGAAGTGATATTTTGAATTTAATAAAAAATAGGTTGTAGAATAAAATTTTCCAAAATGATTAAGCCTTATATCCCTTTGATCACTACTTGATATTCCAAAAAAAATTGTATTTCTGAGGCTCCCTTTTTAGATGCAAGTACGAGTAACCATTTCAATACTATAAGCTCTGAAAAGTTATCTAATCCTCTGCCCAAACTAGTTTTAAATTTAATTATATGGGTGTCCCTGAGATAAAGTATTCCCCATGTGCCACAAAATTGTTGATATCCCCAAGCTACTCCATCAAATATCCCAATCACCTATTCTATTAATCACTTCCACTAAACTATATCTTGGAGGAATCCCAACCTTTGTCTGTTGAAAGCTCTTTAATATACTTATACTATGAGTAGGAAATTATAAAGTTGGGATCACTATGTCTTCATATAATCTTGAATTTCTAGCAAGCCATATACCCCATACAATATTCAAAGCCAAAGCTCTAAGAGACTTAGTAGACTGATTTTCACACCAGGATCACATACATTTCTTAACTATATTACCTCTACAAGCATCCCTTAAACCTATAACAACTCCAACCTCTTGCCACACTTGTATAAAATATACACATTGAACAAATAGATGGATATTTGTTTCTTCATTTTATCTGCACAAAGAACATATACTAGGAACTTTCCAACTTCTTCTCTACAAAATGTCCCATATTAAAGCCTTATCAATAAGAACCATATGCATGAATTTGTGGGTTTTTAAGGGACATTTGAATGTTGATATCAAGTTCCACCACCACACAGGAGCCCATGGTCGCCTTCACGTTACACCTTATAACCAAGCTTCAGGGAATAACAACCTCTTGTAGTGTTCTCAGACGACATTACTTCATCCTCCACCTCCATTAATCTTACATGACTAATCCTCAAATTTGCAATGAACTATTCACATATCACTAAACATGCATCTTCCAACCCTAATTATGTTGTAGTGTTAAATTATTGTCTCCATGTAGAAGAATAATCTAGATCAAGCACCCAATATAAATAGTAAAACTCCCTTTCTGTAATACGACCAAACAAATTTTCAGGCAACCTATAATTTAATCCACTACCAACCCAAGGATCCTCTCATGTTCTCACCCTATGTACATTTACAACTTTCCACACAACCAACTATTAATCAAAGGGAAAGTTAATACCACAACCTTCCATATAATAAATGTATTTTCCCATGTTTTTTGGGCTTCCTAAGCAACTCCTCAATTCAATCTGGCTTTATGTACTGATGAGAAACCACCCAACATCACAATACATTACCATTTATTGTCCTCCACACACTCTTTTTTTCTAAGGCTTTGAAAAAATAATGAATATTTTTTAGTCCCCATTGTCCTTTCTCCTTAAGCACAACTATCCTCTGCCACTTTACCAATGAAATCTCCCTTTTTTCTTTATCTCTAGACCATAGAAATCTAAAACTTATTCTCTTTATGTGTTCTAGTAACCCTTTAAGCATGAAGGTTAGGGACATCCAATATATCAATATGGATTCCAACATTGATTTCACTAATATCAATCTTCCACATTTTGATAACCATCAATTACACCATAGTGATAGCCTTTTTTCAAGTTTAACATTCAACAAATCCTAGTCTTTCTTCCCATTGCCATTTGGTTTAATATGGAACCCAAGATACTTCAAACCATGTTTCAAATCTATCTTCTAACAAGGGAGCATAAGAGATAAAAGTTCTATATCATTCTCATTAACACCCACAAAAGAGATAATATATTTTTCCACATTGATCTCCATTCATGTAGCTAAACAATTAAAATATATAATTTCCTTAAGCTTTGTGGCATCCATTTTGGATACATCACAAACAGAATATCATGCATAAATAATAAATGAGACAACAACAAGTTCCTACCAATAATAATTCCTTTAAAAAATACTATTATCTTGGCCTCTATGAGGTCCCTACTCAGGGCCGCTGATCCAAATGGATTTTGGTGGCCTCCCAACTATTCCAACTAGCGCATTTTGGCAGTTTTCCAGTTTGACAGTTTTTTCCTAGTTTTTGGGTCCCTGACTTCTGGGGATGTTTTCAGGCCCTAAACAACATTTTTAGGGCTCGCCATAGTCGAGGTCCTCGGATAGACCTTTCCAATGGGCTATCATGTGCCTAAAACAAAGATTGTATGCAAAATTTACGACCCTGGGAAGTTGATGTAATAACTTACCCCAACGGGGCCCACATGACTTTTGGCGCTTCATCTCCTAGGGTTAGGTTTTTGGATGTCTAGGGTTTTTGACATTCCTGTTTATTGTAAAAAGGCATTTAGAGCCTCATTGTACTCATATTCTTGCGAATGAGCGCAACCATTTCATCTATTCTCAAAGATAAGCCACCACCATTCTAACAAGCTTGTTTTCCACTGCATTTTACAGTTTCAACTTATTTCCTTATTGAATAGAAACTAGTTTTACTGTATATCTGTTATTCTGTGTTAAGCATCTTTTAATAATAATCTGTATTCATTTCGTTATGCTCATAAAATCCAGATCAATTGCCTTCAACAACTATAAGAAATATAAGGGGAGATATATAACATCCCTACCTCAGTCTACCTCTTGGTATGAAAAAATCTAAGCCAAATCCATCAATCATAATAGAGAAAGACACTATAGTAACACAACTCATCACCCACTTCTCAAAATGTACATAGAAACTCAACTGAATCAACATAATTCACTAATACAAACATCTCACCCTATCATATGCTTTTGACAAGTCCAACTTCATCGCCATTGTTATCAAATTTTTAGTCCCAATGGTATGAAAACCTTCTAGAGCAACCCCAATGGCTTCATGAATATGTCTTCCCTCTAAAAACCCAAGTTGTTCCCCTGAAATTGATCTACATAATAATATTTTGACCCTCATAGCGATAATCATATATATACAAGTGCACAACTATATAGGCATAAATCCTTCAAAAGTGGCTGGATTATCAACTTTTGAGATAAGAGCAATAAAATTAGAGTTGAAAGCAACCAACATCTTACTAAAAGACTTGGATTCCTTAATTACCCTAGTCAATTCATCCACTAAATGACTTCAAAAAAACCTATAAAAATTTCCATCTAATCCTATACCCTTGCCTTTATGAAAGCTATGAAGAACTACTCGAAGTTATTCTTTTGAAACCTCCTCAATTAAACTTGCATTGTCTTCACCATTTACAAAGCTAGGGAATAAGGATGTCATTTGGACAACTTCAACAATATTAACCCTATGACCTTCTTTATAAATTTGCATGAAGTATAAAATATTGAAACGTCCAATGTTTCGAGTGGACACTCCACCCATCATCAGGGACAAATCAAGTTGAAATAATAATAAAAAAGAGAGGTTGGTTGGATATTTGTAGGATTAATTATTATTATTATTTAAAATAAGGAACATGTCCAATCTCTTATCTGTTCTCTCCTCTCCAACTCTTTTGTTCCTTTAGGTAGGACTGATTTTGATAGATTCAATATCATAAAAGCCTCGTTCCTCCAACTTCCTCAAGAAAATAATAATTAATGGGTCATTTTGGGTAGTTGGACCCCAAACCTCGGATCTTCCTAAAGAAAAATAAGACCCCCTCCACCCATGATGATATACTTCAATCAATATTTTTTATAATGTTATTGCTATTATTAAAGACTATTAATATAACATTGTATACTTTATATTCTCATTAACTTTAATTTATTTCTTTGCTTCCTATGATCATTACTCTAACTCTTTTATTATTATTAACATATATTTTCTATTAATCTATGCTATACTTTACTCTCGCTCCTTATTTATAATAACCTAATAACCTATTTTATTGTTTATCTATCTACTTCTTTTACTTTGTTTCCTTGTTTTTTTATTCTTCTTCCACATTTCTTATTCTTATAACCTATGTTATACTTCTCTCTCGCTTCTTATTTATAATACCTTATTTTATTGTTTGATTATCTACTTATCTTCTACTTTGTTTCCTTGTTTGTTTTTTCTTCTTCCACATTTCTTATTCCCTTGGAATTTTTGTTTTATTTTTATTATCCTTTGTATTGATATCATTAGTTTGTTTCTTGTAGCCGACTTCTTAGTCTTCTAGGGTTCTCTGCTTTTCTTGTATTAATTGCAAAGATTGCCCTCTTCTCATATCAACTACTTGTCCTGATGATGGATTTGGATTAAGATATGAAACTTTGACAATACAATTACGCCTATTGTGGATTTTCCGAGCACTTCTGATAATCACAAAACTCATTTCTTCCTCTATAAATTCACCAAGGGAGTTTCCAATTTCTCGGAATACCTCCAAATACCAAAATTCAATTGGCATGCCAAGGAGCTTCACCCACACTGGGTTCAAATCCACTCTCTCAATTAGAGCATCAAAGAAGGGTGATCATTGCTTTAAAAGAAGTAGTGAAGACTCCCACCACTAGTGAGTAGCCATTGTCTTCTTGACATCCTCCTTAGAAAAAAGACAAATGCCATATATCCCTTGGCCACAATGTAACGAGTCAGGCTATTACCTAATAGGGATTCCCAGTCCTTTCACAACAATTATTGAATCATTACTTCACAAACCTTTCTCCCATGAAATCTACCCACTAGAGCTTGAGAAACCAATTTTACTACTTCATTCATCTTGACATCCTCAACTAGAACTGATCTCACAGACTAACGCTTTCGTTTAACACATTTCCTTTTCCTTTTATTTTTGAAGTACCCCATCCACCAGGCTAGGTAACCATGTTCCCACCTACCTCATGCAAATCAACATTGGAGACCTCTTCTCCAAACTCCTCCATTACTTGCACCTCACACCACCAAAAATGATCATCCTTGGGCTACCACTCACCAACAAAATCAAGCATGGGAAAAGACTCCACTCTTAATCAAGATCAAACCTAACACCAACCCACTAAAATTCCCAAACTAAATTTGAATATAACAATATTTTTTACTATTATGTGGATAAGATATGGGATCCCGCTGAAGTGAGGTTCACTTTTGGATCCCCCCCACAACCCACTACAATTCCCAAACTAACTTTGGATATAATAATATTTTTTACTATTATGTGGATAAGAGATGGGATCCTGCTGAAGTGAGGTTCACTTTTGGATTCTCCTCCCCCCCCCCCACAAAAATATTCACCACTACACTTACCCTTCTTAGAAATGAGGACAAGCTTGATTGCTTGCTTAATAACTTGGAAAGTAAGTGGAGTGAATGCAAAAATGGTCAATCGACCTTCATGTAGGGAAGGTTGTACTTCCAGGAATATATGTCCACTTGTCACTACATACTCTGATCTCACCTCTATCTAATATCCAGGATGAAAATTGCTTTAAAGCATTGTTTGGAATAATACTTCTAGCGAGACTCGTTTGAAAAGCCTCAAACACAACCTTTCCCAAATTCCTTGAAAACTTGGATTTGTACCTCAAAGACTGAATCAACATAACATTTTCTAGATGGTGCACTTCACCCTCTAATCATATCTTTGGAGAGGCCCAAATCTAATGTCTCTCCACGGGAACATCAAAGTAATCTACTAAGTCAAGTTGCATAGCAAAACAAATCAAAATTGTTTTTAAAACTATTTCAAAATATGGTTCGCTTAAGTAATCTAAATTGAAAAATATCTCGACCTAAGTTTCCGCATACTATGCAAAGATGTTTAAAACGAGTAAGGGAAGGCATCACATTTCATCCTCTTGGTAAGGAAGATATTTGAAACTAATTTTGAATGAAAATTTATAATAAAGTGGG
>ML782567.1:188190-221595 GCA_009831015.1 Picea engelmannii | reverse complement strand
AACCTTTTGATTTTATTTCCTCCAATTGTTGAGGTTTCAACCTTGTAGGTTGAGGTGTTTTAGAAGAAGGAGCATTGTTCTCTCTATAGATGTTAGGATTGGTCCTTCTAGTAGCCATAGCCATATTCTTACTTTTGACATTTCTTGCCACCTTAAATGCATTCTCCAATGATTTGGGTTCCCAAAGGCGAACCTCATGTTGAATGTTATCCTTTAAAGTTCCTATGAATACATCAATCAAGTGTTCATCTGGAATATCGGTTGCCTTTATATTCAATCTTTGGCAGTTCTCAATGTGCTCGGTAGCTGAACCCTTTTTCTCGAGATTTATCAATTGGCTAAAGAAGTGATGAGTGATTTGCGAGAAAAAAACCATCGATACCATACAAATTGATCAGGTTCTAAATATAAATAAGCAATTCGTACCTTTTGTGTATGTGGCACATTATGTAGATCAAAGGATTGCTCCATCTGAAGTATCCATGTGACTGGGTCCTTGCCATCAAACTTCCTCATATCGATCTTAGGAACGTGGTTGGTCTTCAACCCAAAGTTGGAGTTTCTCCATTCTTGATTCACCTTCTTTGTGTCCTCATCATGAATTTCATGGGATGCATTGTCACTTTCAGGTGTCTTCTCTGTTACGAAAATTTTTAATACTTCCATGATCTCCTCTTTTAAACCATCCATCTTTGCCTCCAACTTAGCTTCCATCTCTTGTATTTCATATTTTGTTACTATATTCTTTTGTAAATCATTTATGTCCCTATGCATTTCTTCACCTTCATCAAGAGTCCAAGTAGGATTGTCTGGAGGCTTATTTGGTGTAGAAGTTTCCGTTTTGGGTGGCATGTTGGCCAAGTATCACTTTTGAACCTTGATTTTGAGATGGTTCTGCTAGACAATCTTTATTTTGTTGTATCTCCCAAGTTTTGGTCCTTCTGGGTATGAAACTTTATTTTATGTAGTTCTCTGATATTTCTTCTCTGCAATGCCACAGGTCTGATCAAAATTGGATGTGCCAAGTGGAATTTACGGTAACTTCCCCACAACTTTCCGCTTTTTGGGCTTTCCAAGAGATCTCACTTGTATAATGTGCCCCACACAAAATAATTGATATAAAATTATGAAACTCATACCAGAAATACGATAGGCTGTCCACGATCCAATGAAACTAGTCCCACTCAATTTGGATACTCTAGGAAGAAGTTATGATTGTTTTATCTGGAACACCTTCTTGAGACTATTCAATAGGACTAGTCAGATACCCTATCTTACATATGGTGTATATACAAATTTAAAATGACCCAGAAGCTGAAATTTTTATCATAGATACCTTACTAATTTCTTTGAATATCCTCTGGAGTTTAGGGTATGAAACGTTACAAAAAAAAATTTATAGCGAAAATTCCACAATGACTCAGTTCAGGATGATTCTAGAACCCTATCTTGTACAGGCTGTATCTCCGAAAGTATAAGGCCTCAGGAGATGAAATTTTAACCCAACATATATGGATCCATCTACTAAATATCCTCCAAGACGTTCCTTCTGAAACATTGTAGAAAATAAGTTATAGTGAAAATGCCAAGGTGTCTCAGATGTAACAGCGAAACCCCAAGACCTTGAGCTCTGATACCATATGTTAAGAACCAAATATCAATATAGCATAGAAAAACCTATGAAAAAGTACTCAACACCTTGAAAAGGAGATAATTTCAGATAATAAGCCTCTTCGAGGGGGCAACCTCTGTTTACCCCACTTAAATGTTCAAGTACAAGACGATTCCAAATGAAAATGTCTCCTTGGTATATATAGGAGACTAGGAGGTATAATTACAACTAATGGAATAAATCCGACATAAATAAAATAACATTACTAATCTAATATGCCCCAATTAAGGGGTAATGAGCCAATATTAGGGCTTAACAAAACCAAATGTACACACGAAGACATTGTAAGCCATGATGCCAATCCTTTGCAACACCTTATAGGGATTGTAGTACTTGGGTGCTAATATATTGTCCTTCTTTTTTTGCTTGAGGGAAATTTATTTGTATGGCTTCCTTAGGAGTACACAATCCCCCACTTCAAAGTTTGTTTCACTACAATGTTTATATGCTTATTGTTTCATCCTATTTTGTGTTATGGCCAAGTTGTCCTTCAATTGTTTGAGAACCTCTTGTTGGCATTCTATGTGATCTTCCACTACCTAAACCTTAGCTTTCCCTCTCAAGGGTGATGTGATGGATGGAGGATGATACTCATATAGGGTCATAAAGTTCCATAAATGGGGACATTTTGGATGAAGTATGGAAGGAATTGTTGTACCACCATTATTCCTTGCAATGGTAACCACTTGACCCATTGTTTCTATTTATCAGGTGCAAAGAAATGGATATAACCTTCTAAAAATTTATTCATAATATCAATTTTCCTATTGTTACCCCCTCTCGCATAAGGGTAACTAGAGGACATCATTCTTCATGATCCACATTTTAGACCATGGTCCCAGAGATGATGACCAACATTCTCCATAAACAACAACCTCTCAAATGCCTCTTATTGGTCATTGCTCAACTCGTTCACTTGATTAGCATACTCATCTGATGGTGGTGGTCCAACACACATGAGGTACATTAGCCATCGTTTCATACAAAGTGTTTCGATTTAATGTATTGGGAATTTAGGTAAGGACCATGGGTTGAAGTCGGACAATGAATCATGATCCTTGGAAGTTATGATTTTTTCCTTGTTTCACCTTGGTGGCCATCATATGTACTGTAGTAAAGTGTTGTCACCATTGGGGAAAAGGGGTATTACTAAGAGGCCTTGATAGGGGTAATGTACCCATAAAATTCCATACTTAACATCTTCCATCCACTTTCATTTCATTGTCTTATATTTTGGGGATGGTTGTTACATGTATCCCAAAAAGGTTCATAATTCATTCTCCTATGAGAAGAAGGGGCTTGAATTCCCAAGGTTGATGCAACTATAAAAAATTATAAAGAGCATTTTTTAAATTCAAAATGAAAAAGAATAATAAAGGGATATTAATGATAAATTAAAATCCAAATAAATCTCTACCCCTTTGCTATTAGGCCATCACCCCAAGTCTCGGTGCAATGAATGCATATATGAAGAAATGAATTAATTGAATATCTTGACCCCTAATGAAATAAAATGCATAAACGTCCCCGAGGTGTAGGACAGTTGGCGACAAAGTGTGTTGTTAAGGCGCTCTGTGATGTTAAAGTCACCGGTTTGAAACTTGAGGGGACAAAAAATCCAGCCATGTTAAGGGTTGGTGTGGCTCAGGATGGGTGCGATCCCCAGGTGATTTTGACGGCTTAGATGCCCCTGAGTCACAGTTTCTTAGCCACAGGTTAGTCCCACATATCACGGACAAAATAACAAACAAAAAAAATAGAATAAAATGCATAAACCTAAATAATGGGACTTTCAAAGAAAATAAATGAATATCAAAAGGCAAGATAAGGTGTGGAAAGAAATGGTATCGAGGAAAGGGTAACTCAATGCATGAAGCACTCCCTCTACAAAGGCACTCGTGGAGATGAACATCACATGTGGCCTTGCATGTTACTGAAACCATGACCATGAAGTAAAGCCCAAGTCATAACATTCACTCACACTTACATTTTGATGGGTTTCTTGGGAAATAATTTTCTACTTGGGTATTGACACACCTAAAAGGGTTCTATGATGGTCCTCCCATACCTAAACTTGAAAAATTGCATAAATTCATAAGTTAGTCTGAAGTTTGAAGAAGATACCTAATGTGATATACTTACATGGATTTTACATTAAAATGCGACTCACTCTTTATGTCATGATGACTCTTCTGTCCTTCATGGTTGGTCTCACTTGATTCTTCAAGCCCATTCTTGATGGTGATGCATACTTAGACATGGTCCTTCGAAGGATGTTGATGAGGCTTCTCCCACACTTCATGGAGGAAGTTACACACAATTTGGAGGATGTTGGAACATATGATGACTTGGGACATATCTTGATACCCTCCATCACACTTTGGACCATGGACATTGCATGTCACTTGGAGAGAGCATGAAGCCCCTTGATGGAGTTGCACCCCCTTGAGGACGTTAAAGCTTGGCTTGATGATGATAGTACACCCCTTTGGAGAAGTCATGGGAGCCTTTCCCTTGATGACATCATGGTTTTGATCTAGGTCATTGCAAATGTGATGGGATGTTTCACTTGATGATGATGTGACACTTGCTTGAGCCAACCTAACACATTTGATGATGATTTGGCACCTTCTCAATGAGGAGATATGACCTTCTTGATAGGAGACATGAATTTTGATGATACATTGCACCTTTTGGGGAGAGACATGATCTTTCAAGCATTTACATCCCATTTTGGAGATGATGTCACCCTTCATGATCCCTCTACACTCACACATGTGGCATTTATGGAGTAAATTTTCATGTTTTAACACTGCATCTTTGTCTTAGAGGCATTTTTGGGGGTTGGCCTTAGACCTATCCACCTTGTATAATATATTTGTTATATTTTAGGGGATTTTGGGACAATATTATCTCATTGAGGATAAAGCACTTGGTTTCCTCATACAAATAGATGAAGTGATCCCTAATTTGTAGAACATTTCTACTTGTGGAGGATTAGAACTACTTGTCTACTTCTATCTTTTCCCTTTTGTTGTGGATAAATGACTTATGTGCCTTCTTGGAAAGATGATGTATGGATGATTTCTCAAGTTTGATTGAGGATTCATGGTTAGGGTTTTCATGAATGAGCATTTATTTACTTAGTAAGTGTTCTTTCTAAGTCTTTGTGGATTTATTTATGAATGTATGAAGAGTGGATGTGCCTATCAAAGTGGTATAATAAATCCTATCTTGCAAACCCTAGGAAGGTTTCTAGTGGAGATCTTTCCCTTGATATTGTCTTTAAATATTTTTAAAGGACAAAAGAAGTTTTCCTAGGGTTTGTAGTGGACTACCCTAGTTGTCTTTCTCTAGGATGACCTTCTAAGGTTTGTAGTGGACTACCTTAGGGTTTCATCCAAAGTCCATGTTTCACCTTTGTCTTCAATAAAGTTCATAGTTTAACTCCATAAGCCCTAAAAGAATAAAATGCACTAGTCTTAACTCTCTTTAGTAAGTCATTAAATTCAAATTTACCTTTTCTTTTATTGTTCTATGGTTAGATTAGGGTTTGTAGCAATTATTCCTCAATTTTCAACCATAATTAAGATAAATGTCTAGGGTTTTATTGGAATTTCTCCTTTAAAGATCTATCTTGTTCTCATTTATTGCATTGTTGATTTAATTTTCAGCCCTCTAGGGCTTGACGTATTGCATAATTAGAGATTTTATGTGCTCTTATCATTTTAGAAAATAATTGTTCAATAAACCCTAGTTTAACATGTATTTTCAGCCATAGTTTTATTGCATGCTTACTTGCTTAAAGAGATGATTTATTTCTACTATTATAACTTGATACGTTGCTAAATATTATCATATTTTACAAAAAAATTGCAGTAGCCATAGATTTTTCTCTTAATTGTAGTGTTTGGGGTACCTTCTTGACCTATTTTAACTTGCTAGATATAACAAATTGTCTTGGACACTTCACACACACAAATCTGGAAATTGCTTGATTGAACCACCTTATACTTGCATTGAATACCTTGAGCTAGTGGTGGTGTGTTTGAGTAACTAATATAGGATTTCATAGACTTTATCCCATCTTGCTATATAGGATTCCTTGAGGTTATTAGGGAATCCTCCCTTGTGTTGGATTTCATCCTTCACTAAAACGAGGGAAGTGATTTCTAAGGTGACAGTGGTAACACTTCCATGTTTCATTTGTCTTAGCCATGGTGAAAGGCTTTGCACAAAGGTGTTTGATATTGTGATAACACCCATCATATTGAAAATGGTAAGAGTAGATGTGATAAAATTGAGTACCCAAACAAGAAAACAAGTTAGTCCAAAAATTACCAATGAAAACTTGATCTACATCAATTATAATAATCTTGAGGTTTCCATGTAGCTTCTGAATTGTTTCCATGAATGTTGCAAATATTTTACTTTCTTTAAAAGGATGAGAAAGAGATAAAACATGTTCACACTTTGCAAGTCTATCCACCACCACCATCATCACATTATTTCCTTCAAACTTTGGTAGACCTATGATAAAATTGATGGAGACCTCTTATTGATGTTGACTTTGTATGGATAATGGTTCTACAAGACCCGAGGTCATGATCATCTCTCTTTTGTTTTGTTGCAAACATTCTACCACAAAATTTTGAACATCAATTTGAAGAACTTTCCAAAAAAAATCCTTCTTGATCTTATGGTAAGTTTTCTAAAATCCTAAGTGTCCTCCAATAGGAGAAGTATGCAGTTCGAAAAGGACCTTTTGTTTGAGTTAGGAATTCTTACATAAACATAGGCAATCCCTATACCAAAGTGAATCATTCTTCCACACAAATTTCTCTACTACACTATATTCTTGTTGCAATTTTTGAATAAGATTTCATGCCTTCTAGTCTTGCTGCCATTCTTTCCTTACTTCTTTCACCTAATCAACTTGTAGAATGGAGGTAGCATAAAGTGGGGCCTTGATGTCTTCTTCTTTCCTTGAAAGTGCATTTTCCACCACATTTTGATTCCCTTTTTTTAGATATTTTCAAAGTCATAACCTAGCTTCTTTGTAACCCATTTTTGTTGTTGTTCTAAATATAGTTGTTGTTCCAAGAAGTAATTCAGACTATCATGATTTGTTTTTACCTTGAAATGCATTCCTATTAGGTAAGGGAACCATTGCTTAAGTACATGTAGTATGGCCAACATTTCCTTCTCATAAATGGGTTTGAGTAAGTTATTTCATTTAAGATGGAAAATTCTAAAGGCAAGGGGCCTTTCTTCTTCCATTTAAACTACACCAATGCCATACCTCAAGGCATCACACTCCACATTAAAATATTTTTTGAAGTCAAGCATAACCTAGACAAGTATTCCACACATGGCCTACTCATGTTTTTCAAAAGCATAGGTTGTTTCTTGAGTCCACAAAAATGCATCATTTTTCAAGAATGTTGTTAGAGGTGCCACTATTTGACCAAAGTTCTTAACAAACTTGTTGTAATAACTCGTCAATCCTAAGAATCCTCTAAGATTCTTCCAACTTTTGGGAAATGACCATTCCATCATAGATTTAATTTTTTGTTGGTCCACTTTGATGCCCTCATGAGATACAATATGACCCAAATAATTCTCTTCATACATCCATAAGGCACACTTAGAAGGCTTTGCATATAGTTGTTGCTCCTTTGATAGCTTAAGACTGTGTCAAAATGGTGTACATACTCTTTCCAATATTTATTGTAGAATAGAATATAATAAAAAAAATACCAACACAATTTTTCTAAGGGCGTGGAAATAAAATTCAAAAGGGTTTAAAATGTGGAAGATGCATTAATAAGGCCAAAAGGCGTCACCAAATATTCATAATGACCTTCATGTGTAGTAAAATATGTTTTGGGTATGTCTTCTTCCCTCATCCTAATCCGATGATATCCTAAACAAAGATCCAACTTACTAAAGAAAATCAATCCCTACAATTCATCTAACAATTCGTCAATCATAGGAATAGGAGATCGATCCCTACAATTTATATTTAATGGTGATCTTGTTGATATATATATAGTCTGGACACATACGCCATGAAAAAATCATTTTGTAAACCATCACCATGGGTGAAGAGAAATCACTTTGGTTAGCTCGAATGATGCCAACCTCTAACATTTTTTAACCATATGCTCAATCTCACTCTTTTGTGCATAGGAGTATATGTGAGGTTCGATGTTAATAGGAAGATACTTGGGATCAAGTGAATATGATCCAAAATGGATCACTATATTATGTGTCACCCATTTTGGTACTTTGAGTGGAAAAATTGGAGATATTGGATTGTGGGGGCTATTTAAGGGGTATGAACTATTTTGGTGATTTGGGGTCCTTAAAATTTCAAAATCTATTTGTGGCATTAAATGCTTGTCTTTTGGGTCAAATTTTGAAAGCATAGTTACAACCTTTAAATGTTATTATACACATTTATATCTTTCCAACAATGCAAAGAACACAATCAGAATTCGTATAAGGAAGCTGTGCCGCCCACAAGTTGACATATGCTTTTAACAACCATGGTACCAAGTGGATGCCACATCAAGTCCCACTATTCACATGTGTGGACTTTCAAGAATACTCTATAATGTCCAAAACCATAATACTAATTAGAAGTTGAGGTACAAAATTACTAACCCTAACTCTATACGACTAACATGACATGTTAAAGATTGGGCCACTCGGAAAGGAAGGGGTTCAATTCTTCTATTGATTTATTGTTCCATGGTTGAGTAGAGAAAATGAGTAGGATATTGTGAATATAACAAAGAAAGTAGAAGACCTTGTAGTATACATACAAGCCACATTGTCCATGAAAATTCTATAGTGAGTTCATCTTTCTTCATATTTGCATCTCATATCTAAGGAGAAAAGAGCAAGGCATAGTCCTCACTTTTTGGTTTGGTTTTCCCATATTGGGTTTCCCGGGGTACATATTGTGTTCACTAAATGGATGGTATGGTATTTGTTTTAGCTTCTTTTATTTCATTCTTGGCTTATTTCAGTAATTTGAGAAATAAGCTTGTAATGTTAAACTTTAATATTAAGTAAACACTGCATAATAAAGATTTTGCATAAGCTTCTAAGATTTGTTGTAACGAAAAATTAGAGTGGAATATTCGTGGTAGTTTACATGTCATATTGGTATCAAAACTAAGTTTCTTTCAGGTTTTTGTGGGAAATTGTAGGATCCAGAAATTGGCTTAAAGAAATAAGTCTCAAAATCCTAGCCATGGCAGATGAGTACAATAACAATCCAAGGGATGACTTGAATGTAAGGTTTTCAAAGTTGGAAGAAAAATTATTTGATGCCTCTCACAACATGGAGATCCTCATGCTATCTCTAGAGAGAAAGTTGGGGACTTCAGGGGAGTTTCGTAGCTCTAAATCAAAAGTGATCTCATACTAGAAATCTAGAGATAAATAATAAAATTGAAAAGGAACCAAAAAAAGAGCTAGATAAAGAGAGACCAAGTTCTAGCATCACCTATTCTCAATGTATATTCAAAGTGGAAGTGAAAGTGGATACAAACCCAATCATGGTGAGAATGATGTTGTTAAGTTGTTGCAACATGTACAAGTCTATTTCAGTGCCCATAACATAGGAGAAGGGAAAAATATAAAATTTTCCCTACTGAAGTTAGAGGTCCATGCCAAAAATCAATGATAAAGTCACACATAGAAACTTAGGATGGAGGGTGATCCCCCACTAGATAAGTGGGGGGGTATTTAAAACCATTATTAAATTCCAATTTTACTCCATTGGGTATGAATAGGACCAATGGATTTGTTGGTGTTAGTATCATCGGAAGCAAGGGTAGAGTGTACACGATTACACCATTGAGTTCCAAAAACAAATCATTATGTTGGGAGTATGTCCCAAGAACTTGGATGTACTTCTCAAGTATCTGGGTGGTATCCATATCCATTTAAGGAGGAATTTGATTCTCTTTAACCCTAGGAATATTGATGAGGCTTGTGTGCAAACACAATGTTTGGAGATGGACACGAATAAAAGATAAACAAATGGCTCCAAATAAAAATACCACCAAGACACTCCCAAGGAGGGAAAGAAGAAGTAGAAAGGAAAGGACAAGAATAGAACATAAAATCTATTTCATGTGCTTAGAAATTTGAGAATATAATAATATAATTTAATAATTGACATGATATGCCTTTACAATTACAATCAGAAACCAATAAATAGTTGTACTAGTGTCGTTTCACATGAAGTGACACATATTTAGTAATAGTTTCTAAATTAAATTATTATCTACTTTTATGTTATTGATTGTTAATAGTATTTGTACATAATATTATTTATTGTTCATGTACATAACATTGCCACCATCTTTTAAAAAATGCTTTGTCCTCAAAGCAAGGACAATGTAAGATATTGCTAATGAAATCTTTCTATCTCCCAAGATGCATCCTCTTCTGGAAGATTCTTCCACTTAATAAAATATACCTTGATTATTTGAGAACGTAGCTTCTTCTCTCTAGTAACGATGATAGATTCTAGCTACAAAAATTACTCTTCCTTCGTCATCCAACATAGGGAGTATTGTATGTGTTGATTGACCTTGTCCCAACACCTTCTTGAGACGGGACACATGAAAAGCATTGTGGATACAACTCTTATCAGGTAAGTCTAATCTATATGCTACTTGATTGATCTTCTTGCTAACCTGGTATGGTCTATAGAATTTGGGGGCCAACTTATTTTTCTCTCCTTCTTTAAGAGGTAATTGTTTGTAAGATTGGAGTATGACAAATACCAAGTCTCCAACTTCAAACTCTCTATGTTCTGTGTTGGTTTGCTTGTTGCCTAATACAATTCTATGCAATTGTTAAGTTATCTTTGAGTATTTCAATTATATAATGATTTCTCTCTAATTGGTTTCTCACTTTTGGGATGTTGGTGTCAATTGAGTTTATATTTTATTCATTCTAGGTAAAACTAATCCCTTGTTCTTCATATGTTCCTACTGTTGATACTAGTATAATACCACTATAATTGGGCGAGACAAAAAATTGTGGCTTGTACAAATCCAGTTCAGTGAATTTCAGGTCATCACTAATACTATAATGTTGTACTTATTTTCTACGTAAAATGATTTTAAAATTGCTTTGCAATCTTTGATACAAAAAAGATGAATATGCACATAAGGAGTAGCGAAGGCGCATTGCTATGTGATTTGCAAGGAGTTGTTCCATATTTGTCTGATTAATTTAAGATACACCTCTCAATAAAATATCCTCCATATTTGACTCGAAGTCAAGCTGGATTTGTCCATCTTCATGACACCACAAGTTGCAAATGATGATATTTGACCCATGGGGTTTCACATCATCAAATCGTTTTAGTAATTCTTCTTTGGTTGAGTAAGGAAACCATTCTAGGAGAGCCAAAATTTTATTTTCCAAATCCTCATTTTCACGAAACAACCTTTTGGTTTCTCCTTCTAAGATTTCATAATCCACCATCAGGAAGATATACTGGTTAGAACCCATCTCTCTCATGAATGTAGTTGAAACAAGATCAATACTTTGAGTTGCAACATTGTTTCAGTTGGAAGCAGTGAAAATGATAACATCGGCTCCTAATTGTATTGTACACGTCTTGAACCCATTTCCATATTTCCCATGTGTAGACTTTTTCAAGGAGCAACCAAAAGAGACACATCGCCTCAAGAAATCTAGATCCATTCCTCCTCTGTTGTCTTAAATTAGTAATGTTGGATTGTTATCATGTGGGTTATTTGTTTTGTCAATTTCAACAAATGTGGCTCCATTTTCTCTCTCATCCATTTCATTATCCAACAACTCCATTGTAGCTCCTAGAGCCCGTTGATGAGAGGTAGCATTAGCATGAAGGTATGAGGAACTCATTCAAATTATATCCTTCAACAATTCTTAATCTTTATTTGAAGATGGTGGTATATCAAAGTTCCAATATTTCCAAAATTCACGATGCCCAGAGGATGAAGGAATATCAGAGGACTCATGGGCATGTTCAACCATTTGGAGTGTTGGATCTGACTGGTTAGTTTGGCCAAGCCCATCATTGCGCTCATATTATATGTTGTTTTCATCCTTGAAATTCACAACATAATGACCATAGTCGAGTGATTCACCATTATGAACAATTGTAGCATACAACTGGTATCGAGCCTTAACTTTGGAGGAGTCATCCAAGTAGTTTGATAGGTCCACATATTCATCGAAATTAATGAATTTTTCGATCTTGTTTATCATACCATCGAAATCAATGAATATGTATTTCATGATATCGTCATTTCAGTTACAGGCGTTGATTAAACACATATCAAAGTATTGGGCATCTTATTGTTGTTGGGGGCTAAAATCTGGTCCCAAGAGCTTTAAATTGTTGGTAATATCGTAAGGCATATCTCTTCGTGGGAAACCTCACTGAAGAAATTTTTTAATCTGTTCTTCCAACAAACAAATGACAAACATATTTTTCATTGTCCCTCTACCATAACACTTAGAATTAAAAGAATTCCCTCTCACAATGCAATAATTTTCTAGAGGAGTATATGTTAGGCATTACAGAACACTTTTATTCAAAATAAATTTGGGGTCCTTAAACTTTCAAAATATATTTGGGGCATTAAATTCTTGTCTTTGGGGTCAAATTTTGCAAGCATAGTTACAACCTTTCGATGTTATTCTACACATTTATATGTTTCCAAAAACGCAAAGAACACCTCAATCATAATTCGTATAAGGAAGTTGTGCTTCCGACAAGTTGACCTATGCTTTTAACCACCATGGAACCAAGTGGAGGCCACATCAAGTCCCACTATTCACACATGGGGGATCTAGTCATGTGTGTAATTTCAAGAATACTCTATAATGTGCAAAACCCTAATACTAATTAGGAGTTGAGGTACGCAAAATTCCTAACCCTAACTCTATACGACTAACATGACATGTTAAACATTGGGCCACTAGGAAAGGAAGGGGTTCAATTCTTGTATTGATTTATTGTTCCATGGTTGAATAGAGAAAATGAGTAGGATATTGTGAATATAACAAAGGAAGTAGAAGACCTTGTAGTATACATACAAGCCACATTGTCCATGAAAATTCTATAGTGAGTTCATCTTTCTTCATATTTGCATCTCATATCTATGGAGAAAAGAGAAAGACATAGTCCTCACTTTTTGGTTTGGTTTTCCCATATTGGGTTTCCTAGGGTACATCTTGTGTTCACTAAATGAATGGTATGCTATTTGTTTTAGCTTCTTTTATTTCATTCTTGGCTTATTTCAGTAATTTGAGCAATAATCTTGTAATGTTAAACTTTAATCTTAAGTAAACACTGCATAATAAACATTTTGCATAAACTTCTAAGTTTTGTTGTAACGAACAATTAGAGTGGAATATTTGTGGTGGTTTACATGTCATATTGGTATCAAAACACAGTTTCTTTAAGGTTTTTGTGGGAAATTGCAGGATCTAGAAATCGGCTTAAAGAAATAAGTCTCAAAATCCTAGCCATGGAGGATGAGTACAATAATAATCCAAGGGATGAATCGAATGTGAGGTTTTCAAAGGTGGAAGCACAAGTCTTTGACATCTCTCACAACATGCAAATACTCATGCTAGCCCTAGAGAGCAAGTTGGGGCCTTCAGGGGAGTTTGGTAGCTCTAACTCAAAAGCTAGCTCATACAAGAAATATAGAGATAAACAATAAAATTGAAAAGGAACCAAAAAAAGAGTTACACAAAGAGAGACCAAGTTCTAGCATCAACTATTACCAATATGTATTCAAAGTGGAAGTGGAAGTGGATATCAAACCCTATCATGGTGATAATTATGTTGTTAAGTTGTTGCAACAATCAGAAGTCTATTTCAGTGCCCATAACATAGGAGAAGGGGAAAATATAACATTTTCTCTACTGAAGTTAGAGGTCCATTCCCAAAATCGGCGAGAAAGACACACATAGACACTTAGGATGGAGGGTGATCCCCCACTAGATAAGTGGGGGGCATTTAAAACCATTATTAAATTCCAATTTCACTCCACTCGGTATGAAGAGGACCAATGGATCTGTTGGTGTTATTTTCATCAGAAGCAAGGGTAGAGTGTACAAGATTACACCATTGAGTTCCAAAAACAAATCATTATGTTAGGAATATCTCCCAAGAACTTGGATGTACTGCTCAAGTATATGGGTGGTCTCCATATCCATTTAAGGAGGCATGTGATGCTCTTTAACCCTAGGAATATTGATGAGGCTTATGTGAAAATACAATGTTTGGATATGGACAAGAAGAAAGGACAAACAAATGGCTCCAAATAAAAATACCACCAAGGCACTCCCAAGGAGGGAAAGAAGAAGTAGAAAGGAAAGGACAAGAATATAACATAAGATCTATTTCATGTGCTTGGTAGTTTGAGAATATAATAATATAATTTAATAATTGATATGATATGCCTTTACAATTACAATCATAAACCAATAAATAGGTTTACTAGTGTCATTTCACGTAGCTTCTTCTCTCTAGTAACGATGATAGATTATGGCTACAAAAATTACTCTTCCTTCGTCATCCAACATAGGAGTATTGTGTGTGTTGATTGAACTTGTCCCAACACCTTCTTAATATGGGACACATGAAAAGCATTTTGGATACAACTCTTATCAGGTAAGTCTAATCTATATTCTACTTGACTAATCTTCTTGCTAACCTGGAATGGTCTGTAGAATTTGGGGGCCAACTTATTTTTCTCTCCTTTTTTAAGAGGTGATTGTTTGTAAGATTGGAGTATGACAAATACCGAGTCTCCAACTTCAAACTCTCTCTGTTCTGTGTTGGTTTGCTTGTTGCATCATACTATTCTATGCAATTGTTAAGTTATCTTTGATTATTTCAATTGTATAATGATTTCTCTCTAATTGGTTTCTCACTTTTGGGATATTTGTGTCAATTGAGTTTATATGTTACTCATTCTAGGTAAAACTAATCCCTTGTTCTTTATGTGTTCCTACTGTTGATACTAGTATAATACCACAATAACTAGGCGAGAAAAAAAATTGTGGCTTGTACAAATCTAGTTCAGTGAATTTCAGGTCATCACTAATACTATAATGTTGTACTTCTTTTCCACGTAAAATAATTTTAAAACTGCTTTGCAATATGTGATGCAAAATAGATGAATATGCACATAAGGAGTAGCGAAGGTGCATTGCTATGTGATTTGCAAGAAGTTGTTCCATATTTGTCTGATTAATTTAAGATACACTTCTCAATAAAATATCCTCCATATTTGACTTGAAGTCAAGCTTGGTTTTTCCATCTTCATGACACCAAAAGAATGATGATATTTGACCCATGGGGTTTCACATCATCAAATTGTTTTAGTAATTCTTCTTTCGTTGAGTAAGGAAGATTTCATAATCAACCATCTGGAAGATATATTGGTTATAACCCATCTCCCTCATGAATGTAGTTGAAACAAGACCAATACTTTGAGTTGCAACATTGTTTTGGTTGGAAGCAGTGAAAATGATAACATCGACTCCTAATTGTATTGTACATGTCTTGAACCCATTTACATATTTCCCATGTGTAGACTTTTTCAAGAAGCAACCAAAATAGACACATCGCCTCAGACAGTCTAGATCCATTCCTCCTCCATTGTCTTAAATTAGTAATGTTGGACTGTTATAATGTGGGTTAGTTATTTTGTCAGTTTCAACAAATGTGGCTCCATTTTCTCTCTCATCCATTGCATTATCCAACAAATCCATTGTAGCTCCTAGATCCCATTGATGAGAGGTAGCATTAGTATGAAGGTACAAGGAACTAATTCAAATTATACCCTTGAACAATTCTTCATCTTTAGCTAAAGATGGTGGTATATCAAAGTTCCAATATTTCCAAAATTCACGATGCCCATAGGATGAAGGAATATCAGAGGACTCATGGGTATGTTTGAACATTTGGAGTGTTGGATCTGACTGGTTAGTTTGGTCAAACCCATCATTGCACTCATATTATATGTTGTTTGCATCCTTGAAATTCACAACACAATGACCATAGTCGAGTGATTCACCATTATGAACAATTGTAGCATACAACTGGTATCGAGCTTTAACTTTGGAGGAGTCGTCCAAGTAGTTTGATAGGTCCACATATTTATCGAAATCAATGAATTTTTCTATATTTTTTATCATACCATCGACATCCATCCAGAATCTCTTCAAATGGATGGTGAGAACGCTGGGAGGTGTGAAGATTTAGAGTTGAGTGGTCTGAGATGAAGGGTGTTAGCAGGTATTGCAGGTGATTTTATCTTGTGTTTAGAATCACTAAAATCCGGTCCCAAGAGCTTTAAATTGTTGGTAATATCGTAAGGCATAGGGAAACCTGACTAAAGAAATGTTTAATCTGTTGTTCCAACAAACAAATGACACACATATTTTTCATTGTCCCTCTACAATAACACTTACAATTAAAAGAATACCCTCTCACAATGCAATTTTTTTTCTAGAGGAGGAGTATATGTTAGGCATTGCATAACACTGTTAATATAACAAGAATAATGTAGGCTTAATAATCCCACTGGTTCTTTTCCATTCCTGGAATTTTCTTCTCATTTCATTTGTAAAGCAGGCACCACTCGCTCTTTTCCATTCCTGGGATTTTCTTGCCATTTCATTTGTAAAGTGGGCACTATGTTAAATGAATCAGTAAAGTCACCATTGAAAAACATATTTACTTTTGTGTTGGAGACGCCACTCAGTGTTTTTCTCTACTAGATCGTAATCGACGTTTAATTTTTCATGCCAATTTATTGTTGTTGTTGAGGAGAGATTAACAATCGCATGTTTTTTGTGTTGAAGGATCTTCTTCATCGCCATCACCTTTTTCTTCATGGGACAATGTTTTTTTTCCTCAATTTTTGTAGCAAGTTCAGGTTCCATGTTTTTTTCATATTTGTTCTTTTCAATTGTTTTATGTATAGATGTATTGATAGTATTAATCAATTTATTCCTCATTTTGTCTAAAATGGCAGTGATATTCTCCATACTTATATCCATGACATATAAAAATTATTGATCACTGATTGTATGACAATTTAACTTGATGTTTGCTCTCATACAAAATAGAACATAAAATCTATTTCACATGATCAATCATTTGAGAATATAATAATATAATTTAATAATTGATATGAGATGCCTTTACAATCACAATCAGAAACCAATAAATAGGTTTTATAGTGTTCGTTCACATGAAGGGGCGTGTCTTTAGTAATAGTTTTTAAATTAAATTATTATCTACTTTTATATTATTGATTGTTAATATTATTTATTGTTTATGTACATAACAAAGAAGACAACAACCACTACACATCAGTGCAAGGATCCAAGCAACCATTAAAATCGTTCTAAACATAAGTGTTGAAAGTTGCATCTAGAGATGAATCTAAAGAACCACAAAAAGGAGGCCAAGAAGAAGAACATGCTAGACATGGATTTAGGAAACTAGGGAGATAACAACTTATATATAGATGAAAATATTTTATGCACTACAATGCAAAAGGTGGTAACCTAAGTAGCCTCCATCCCAAAGAAGAGAAGGAGATGACTAAATTCTTCCATATCAAGATCTAGGTCAAGAATACAAAGGTGGATGCTCTATTTGATTTTGATTCATAGGATAACCTCATAGTAGAGGATACAATGAGTGAGCTTGGACTAGAAGTTCATGCACATGCTCTCCCACAACCATTGGGATGGGTAAATAAGGATGTAGAGCTCAGGGTCATTAAGCAATGTATGATCAATTTGTTATAAGTGAAAAATGTATTAATGAAGTGGAAGTAGATGTAGTACTACTTGATGTGTGTGGTGTAATTTTTTGGAAGCCCCTACATGTACCCAAGGGGTACAATCTTCATGGGGAGAGGAAACCAGTATCTCTTGATCAAGGCTGGGAACTCCTTCATCATCGATGAACACAAAGGTAAATCCAAGATCTCTCAGGGAAGTGATAACCAAGCCAAGAAATTTATTAGCTCAAATATGAATTTTGCATTGCTCTTCTTAAGATATAATTAGTAATGAGATAAATCAGTAAAAGTAAAGACATCTCTAGAAGGATGTACTAAAGAGTAAAAACAATAGTTGGATGAGATTTTGTAGGCATATAGATAATTTTGATATGATCCTAAAGGGTTACCACCTAAGAGGGAAGTGGATCATGAGATACAACTTTCGATACTCCCACCATTTCCAAACATAGGACTGCACAAAAAAACCTTACTAGAAGTGGATGAAGTGAAGAAACAGTTGCAATAATTGTTGGAACAAGGAGTAATTTGGCAAAGTGCCTCACATTGTGGGTCGCTTATCATCATAAATCCTAATAAGAATGGGACTTGGAGAATGTGTATCGACTATAGAGCTCTTAATAAGATCACCCTTGAGAAAATATACCATATGTCTACAATTGATGACTTGCTAGATTAGTTGTAGCATGTGATGTACTTCACCAAACTAGATCTCAAATAGAGATACCACCTGGTAAGAGTAAAATAAGAAGACACATGGAAGACTACCTTCGAGATGAGGAAAGGTTTATATGAACGATTGGTAATTCATTTTGGTTTATGTAATAAAACATCTACATTTATGTGTTTGGTGAATAATGTATTGCATCCTTTATAGATTCTTTTGTAATAATGCAATTGGATGATATATTGATTTTCACTTCTACTTAGGAAGTGCATATCTCACATCTTGTGTAGGTGTTAGAGACCATTAAAATCATCAACTATTGGCAAACATTAAGAAATGTGTAACAACCCAAATTGATTATTTAATTTTCATAGTTGTTAATTTAAATTTAATTTTTTTATTAAAATAAATAAGTCTTTTTATTATTTTATTATTAAAAGGTAGGTGAAGTAATTAATGAATGGGATAAGGTTGTTGGGGAATTAATGAGGGGGGTAAGATATTTGGGGAATTTAATGAGAGGGGAGGATAAGGAAGAGAGGAAGGGACTTGGAGAGGGGTCTCATTTTGTTTTGGAAAAATTCTGCAAGAGGAGGAAGAGGAGGAGGAAAATTGGGAGAACAAATTGTTTTGGGAACTCTCACAGAGCACTGTTGTTGTTGGGAACTTTGGGCTCGGGGGCCAGGAAACTGCAAGGATTCTTGTAGCTAGGGAGTCAGAGAGGTTGTTCCTAGTTGGATGGGAGGTTAATTTTCAGTTGGGTAGTTTGGGAAAGCACAAGAACAAGTGAACCAGGGGCTAAATCAATCAACCTGCAGGTTGAGGTATGTATTTTACCAGTTTAACTGTTATCATTATGTTGTTGTTGTTGTTATGTTTTTATCGTTATTATATTTTTGTTGTTTATTTTCGGTATAAGAAAATCATGAAATAAATTCTAAACTAAATTTCGGTCATTTCAATAGGAGATTATAGAAAATATTTATTTATTTGAGTCATGAAATAGGTAGGCCTTACAAATGGTATCAAAGTTCGGTTTCAAAATTGAAACCTGGGCTTGACCACCCACATAACTATACAATATTCTCCCAAACCCCTAACCTTGACATCAACTGATTTGAAAACACAAATCTACAAGAACATTACCTTTTTCTACTTGCTCTTTGACTTAAGAGACTGTTTCTCTTCATTCTTATTTTTTGGGGAACCCTCATCTAAGATTAATATAGACTCCATTTATTTCCATGTAAGCTCCTCACTATCACCATAATCATACTTTACCTAGTAAAAATCCTTATAACCGAAAAATACTCCACCAAAGAGTTCTCCTTTGAAATCTTTCTTGACTTTTCTCCCTACCAAAACACTACCTCTATCAGTCTTTCCATGTATGTTCCCAGTTGATAGTGGAACATTGCTCTCAACTTTCTCCTCATTCAATTGAACTTGAAATTCAACATCATATGTTTTCTCATGTGATATTTGTAATTCATCATTTTCCATGATGTTCCTAGATTTCATATTTCTCCCCAGTGGAGTTTTAGAAATTCTAAGTCGAAGGATAGATCTAAATCCTCGGTTCAGTCAACAAGAAGATGTTGGAAATGCAATAAATCTGAGTTTTACAAAAAGGACTGTAAGTCAAGGGCAATGGAAGTTAGTATGGTATCCGACGAGAAGCAATTGACTAAGAGAAAGAGAACCCCTGATAAGGGGGGTGATGTGTACCTAGAGTCGATCAATACACATTCAAATCAACATGTTTGGTTGATCGAATCAAGAGAATCCTATCATATGACACCACATAGAGAATGGTTCTGTGAGTGTGAACGATATGATGGAGGTGATGTGTTCTTGGGGGATGACTCGACAACCAAAATTTTCGGACAAGGAAGAGTTTGACTGATATTGCAGGATGGGAGGAAAATAACCCTTCTAGGTGTGCTACACATTCCAGGTTTGGCAAGAAATATGATATCTTTCAATAATATGAGTGATGCTAGGGTACACACTATGTTTTAGAAGGATTCATGCAATATGTTCAAAGGTGCGATGGTCTTAATGAAAGGAGGCTAATTTAGTACAAACTGACTCAAAAATACATGATAAAATCGACCCGTCCATGCTATGGCATGAGAGGATGGGACACATTGGAGAAAAAGGATTTCGAGCTATGCACATAAAGGTATGGCTGAAGGTTTTTTTTTAAAGTGGTTTAGGATTTGACTTTTGTGAACATTTCATATATGGAAAACAAAGTCGGGTGAGGTTTCCATCTGGAGTGACAAGGGCAAATGGGATTCTAGAATTGGTGCATAGTGATGTGTTTGGCCCGGTTTCAGTGCCTTCACTTTGTGGATCCATGTATTATGTATCCTTCATAGATGATTTTTCTAGGAAGACATGGATATATTTCCTAAGGAATAAATCATAGGTTTTTGAGAAATTTAAAGAGCTTAAATCTCTTGTAGAAAACTAGACATATAAGAAGATTAAGGTGTTGAGAATTGACAATGGTGGTGAATTATGTGGAAAATAATTTGATAATTTCTGTAAGTAGTGTGGCATAGCACACGAAAATACCACACCATATACCCCACAAAAAAATGGAGTTTCCAAGAGAATGAACAAGATGTTGATGGATAAGGCAAGGAGCATTCTCAGTGGTGTTGGGCTCGAACAAGAATTTTGGGCGGAGGTAGTCGACACTGCAAGATATCTGGTGAATATGTCTCCTTCATAGGCGCTAGTTGAAATGAATCCACCTAAGGTTTGGTAGGGTAAGAAGCCTTTGATTTCACATCTCAAAGTATTTAGATGTGATGCATTTGTGCATGTTCCCAAGGAAAAGAGGAACAAGTTGGATAAGAAGGTAGTCAAATGTATTTTCATTAGATATAAAGAAGGAATGAAAGGATATAAGCTCTGGGATCCTACATCAAGGAGAATAATGTACAGTCGAGATGTGATCTTCAAAGAAGTCGGAGGTAAGTCTGAGCCCGAAGAAGTGGTTCAGACCGAGAATAATCCTAAGATGGAGCGGTTTTAACTGAGGAACGAAGAAGATGATTTAGATGAGTCGATTGAATCTGAGGAAGAGGTGGAACAACAAACTCCGGTGGTAAAGAGGTCATAAAGAGTAAGAAAACTAGTCGAAAGGTATAGTTTTCTAGACTTTCATTCCACATTTGTGCTAACTACCATCGATGATGAGCCTAAGTCAGTCGGTGAGGCAATCGAACTAGCATAGGGTAAACTCTTGAAGGACATCATGGTCGAAGAGATGGAATCCTTGCACAAGAATAAGACTTGGGATTTAGTCAAATTACCTAGTGGAAAAAATCTTGTCGATAGAAAATGAGTATTTAAGAAGAAGATGAATGTCGTAGGACAAGTCAAGAAGTTCAAAGCTCGACTGGTAGAAAAAGGTTATTACCAAGTCGAGGCAGTTGACTTCGGTGATATTTTTTCCCTTGTTACAAAACTAACTTCCATTAGAGTACTAATTTCTTTGGCTGCAACATTTGATCTAGAAATAGAACAGATGGATGTGAAGACAATGTTCCTACATGGGGACCTCGAAGAAGAAATCTACATGAAACAACCTAAAGGATTTTTAGTAAAGGGCAAGCAAGAGTTGGTGTGCAAATTGAAAATATCCCTCTATAGTTTAAAGCAATCTCCAAGGATGTAGTACCATAATTTTGATACATACATCCTTAGTTTGGGATTTCTGAGAAGCAAAGCTAATCACTGCATATATTCCAAGGAAGAAGGTGGGTGTTTCATATATTTAGCTTTGTATGTCAATGACATGTTGTTGATTGGAAACAACACGGATGCAATAAAGTAGGTGAAGAAGCAACTATCCTCCAATTTTGACATGAAGGATCTCGGTGCAGATAACTTCATTCTAGGAATGGAGATTAAGAGAGATCGAGCCACTAGAAAGCTCTGGTTGAATCATATGAAGTATATTGAAACAATTCTAAAACGGTTCAACATGTAGGATTGCAAACCAGTGAAGGTGAAAATTCTTATGGGGGCAAGGCTTACTGCTGAACAATGTCCAAAGATTCAGGAAGAATTAGAGGACATGGCATGTGTTCCCTATGCAAGTGTTGTTGGTAGTCTAATGTATGTGATGGTCTGCACTTGACCAGACATTTCCCATGCAATGGGAGTGTTGAGCAGGTACATTTCGACATCTGGAAAGGAGCACTGGATTGTTTTCAAGAGAGTATTCAAGTATTTGTTTGGCACGAAGGACTATGCTTTATGCTACCAATGAAGACCTAGAGGTGACAGTGGTAAATTATATGTGCATGGATTTGTCGACACCGATTGGGATAGAGATATGGATCGACGGAGGTTGACCAATGAATATATCTTCAAGATGTTTGGTGGAGCAATAAGTTGGATGAGTAAGAAACATGTGATTGTAGCCTTGTCAAAAATAGAATCCAAATACATGGCAGCATCTCATGGAAGCAAAGAAGTGGTATGGCAACAAAGGTTGTGTTCAGGAATCGGGTTTGGGCAGAGAGATATGAAGGTAAGTTGTGACATTCAAAGTGAAATATTTTTGGCAAAGAACCTTTCTTATCATTTGAAGACTAAGCACATTGATGCACTATACCATTTTGTAACATACATGGTGGAAAGTAACAAGGTGCTACTGGAGAAAGTGGACACGTTGGAAAACATATCAGATTCGTTGACCAATTTTGTGAGAGTTGTGAAGTTCTCTTGGTGAAGAGAGGCAATGGGCATTGCTACCTAGGTATGTGAATGAAATTTTAGGAATCTCATGTTTCAACAAAGAATACAACAAGTGGGAGAATGTTGGGTTGTTATATTCTTTGCAATGAAGGTCGAAGTCGAGGTGGATCGATAACAAGTCAAAGGTCAAGGTTAATTGACCGGGTAAAGTTGAAGTCAAAGGTCGAGGTAGTTCGACATGGTAAAGGCATAAAAAACAGGTCAAAGAATTCAACCAACATGAAATCAATAGTTGGACGTATGGCGACCGACCGAAGGTCAAATGAAGGTCGAATGGTAATACGACTTGGAGTTGATTATAACAGAATCTCGAAATTCATAGGATTCGTAGTCAATGATCTGCATGGATCTATAACTTTTTTTGGGTGCCAAGTCTTTAGGGTTTTTCTTGTTGTAAAGCCCATAAAGAGGCATGTTGTAAGGCTGTAAAGGCCAATGCATAAATCATAGGATAACCAGTGTTTAGAGAAATATTTAGATGAAGTTTGTTGGTCATGCAGATGTAAGTCAGATTGGCTATAGGGTTGTTCTTGCACAGGTAAGAGGATATGATGTCGATTGTGTCTTAGGTGTGGACCAAGGTTAGACATGTAACATTTTATTTAGATTGAATAAGACAACAAGAGAGCAGAATGCTCAAGGAATGTTGGTTTTCCCGATTTGGTTTTCTAGGGTAAAATATATGTGTACTATGTGATTTCTTTTTCATTTACATTCTTAATTAAATTCTTCATCTTCTCTGTTAGGTTTAGTGTGGAAGTATCTCTCATTCCCTGAAAATCCAAGGGAAAATCTCATCTTCCTTTTGTGGTACAATTTTCTTTGCCTTTATGTTTGAACACAAGTCTGATCGAGATTTAATTTTCAAAAGGGAGCTTATTTCATGGGATCCCAAGGTATGTATCTCAACCGTTGGACTCAAAATTTTAGTCCTGAGAACGACATCCATTTAATAGTTCTAGTTTGGGTCTATCTCCCTTTCCTCCCCTTACAATTTTGGAATGATGAAACCATTCAAAGTATAGGAAATACCCTGGGAAGATACATCGATTGTGTCGAACCATGAGAGGGCCTCCAAGCATGTGAATGCATTTGTGTGGAGGTGTATCTAGAAAAGGGATTACCTGAAGATATTAAGCTAACATTGGATAAGTGGATCTACATTCAGCAAGTATACTACGAGCATATCCCATTCAAATGTAAGGCATGCCACAAATATGGACATTTCACAAAAAGCTACCCTAAAATCCAACCGATATAGCCTCAGCCTGGGGATCGAGAGAAATGGCTGAATCAAAAGAAAAAAAGGGGATCAGGTAAGGAGGGAGCCCAACACCCCTCAAAAAATACACCTGCTTAGAATTTCCCAAGTCCATTGTCATCCCCTCCTCCAAAATTAGGCCGAGGATCAATGGTAAATAACAATAGGTATGTAGCTTTATGAAACCTTGAAGAAATCTTGGAAGAAGCACAAGAAATCATTGTAGAAAAGGAATAAATCCCAAGTCAAGAGGTCGAAATATCCCATCCATCTGCAAGAACCCAGACCCCGGTCTCCCCAGGAAAAGAAATCCCCATAAATATCATATCGAGCCCCCATCCCAAATCAGGAATCCTTGTTATTCTCGAGGAAGACTCGCACGGGGAATCAAAAGATGAGTCAAGTAGAGACTCAGGACCAAACATTTCGATAAAAAAGGTAGGAAGGAAATCAAATCACCACAAAAGAGAAGAAACAATGGACAAGGAGAAGGATTTGGGATTACAGTCTACTCTAGAAATCACTCTCAATAAGGATGCAAAAAGAAACCAGGGGGAAAGTGGATTCATGCCTCTAAAAGGGGGGGCACCCAAAAATACAAGCAAACAATTAAAATAGTCTCCTAGAACTACAGAGGTTTGGGGAAAAAAAAGAAGATAGAGTCAGAAAGACAGCTAGTAAAAGTAGAAAAAACTCAAATCCTTTTGATCCAGGAGACAAAAAATGAAGGACTCGTCGTTCCTTCAAGAAATCAGCTACTTCTAGAAAAACAACATTGAAATTGTAGTCGGCTCAAGGGGGGTTTCGGGTAGTCTCTGCACTCTATGTATCCCACAACGGTTTCAACTGGTGGAGAGTAGGGATACTCAATACTAGCTTCTAGTCAATATGGTGCAAATATCAACATGTAATAATTTTCTATCGATTAACATTTATATGCCCAATCAATATCAGGAAAAGCATGAATTTTGGCAATATTTGCTTGAATCATCTAATGAGGGTTTCACCGAAAATATTATTTTCGATGGAGAATTCAACACCACCATTCATCACCAGGAAAAAAAGGGCATCTCTATTGTCAGGGACCCATCCAGGGAAAATATTGAGGATCGTATCTCCTCCCTGGATATTATAGAAATTAAGTCCCCAAAATGTCTCTACACTTGGTCTAATCGCAGGTCTGGCCTTGGGCATATTGGTGCTAGGATGGATCGCTTCCTTGTGAGAAGCTCCTTTTTGGATGATCCTCCTCTTATATTCTCTCTTATTATCCCCTAGGCAAGCTATAACCACAAACTTATATCTCATATTTTCTTGGAGGTAAAATATCTTGGGTCCATTCCTTTCCATTTCATCCCCCTCTAGCTAAGTAACCCTTCCTTCCTCCCCTTGGTATCTTCTTTTTGGTGTCACTGGGTGGTTGGGTACCCTTCCCATATCTGGGAATAGAAGCTTATTGCATTAAAAAGGTAATAAAGGATTGGGTTGAATTAAGCTTTAAAGCTCCGCTTATTGAAAAACAACAATATCAAGAGCAATTGGGCAAGGTGGATGACAGGATGAAGGAAGGGCCAGTCACCCCCGCTTTGTTGAAATAGGAATAGAAAACTTACAAGAAACTAAAATCATCCTTGAATAAGGAGGAGGAAACATGGAGATTACAATCTCGAATTTTATGGCTTCAAGAGGGGGATAGAAATACATCATTTTTCCACATGCAATGCAAGGCCCGAAGGGGGAATACTAATGTAGAGGAGATAAAGTTGGATGAATAAACCACCTTCACTTCATTCGAAGATATTAATAGGGCATCCTTCTCCCATTATGAGACTTTGTACACATAATCTATAATAGTAGACAACAATCTAAGAGATCAGTCGTTGTCCTTTATCCCCCACCTAGTACAGGATGGAGAAAATGTTGAGCTCACAAAATAGGTAACTAAGGAGGAGATTTTAGAAGCTCTCATGCAATGTGATCCGGAAAAATCTCCAAGACCCGACGGATTCACTACCCATTTTTACAAAAAGTGTTGGCATATCATAAAGTTTGATCGGATTAGAATGATCCAATATGTTCAGAAATTGACAATAATGGGGGGTGGAATAATTTGGCCTTCCTAACTCTAATACCCGAAGAAATAAATATTTTCTCCTTCTCCTCATTCAGGCCCATCTCTCTCTACAACATCTCATATAAGATTATGTCCAGATTATTGCAAATATACTATAGAAGATTCTTCATAAAGTTATATCACCCAATCAAGGAGGGTTTGTGGCCAAAAGACAAATATGGGACAATATAGTTCTAGTTCAAGAGGCAATACATTCTAGCAAGGGTAGAGTGGAACACATAATGGTAATAAATATAGATATGGCTAATTCTTTTGACTGAGTGAGACACAACTTTCTCCTTGTTGTTTTGATCAAATTCAGATTTAGCCCATCGCTCATTTGTTGGATCGAAGCTTGCATACCCCTAGATTGCACCGCTGATAAATGGACACCCTATAAGCTTCTTCAAATATTCAATATGACTCAAAGAAGGCTTCCCTTTGTCCCCTCTTCTATATATTATAATTATGGGGGAATTAGTAACAAGGTTGGATCATGAGAGAAGGAATGGGAACATACTTGGTCTCAGAATTATTCAAGGCATCAAAAGGATAAACCATTCATAGTTTGTAGATGATATCATCCTTCTTGGGGGGGGCTCTTCAATCACGGTTGAGCACTTAAAAAGTATATTATATCAATTTCTAATGGTGTCATGAAGTGTGGTCAATAATAAGTGTCATATATATGCATGTAACACTAGTGCTCACTTTCTTGTTGTCACTGCAAGGATCCTACAATTCCCACTTGTGGTGAATTGGAGATCCTTCAAATATATAGCGATCCCCATCTACCTTAAATCTCTCTTTACGGCATATTGTTTTTTCATTCTCTCTAAAATCAAAGAAAAATTGTCAATGGTGGGAGCTTAATGGTTAAATCACGTGGGCAATCTCACACTGGTAAAAACAGTCCTCTCGACCCTCCATATCTTCCAATTCTCCATGATTTCCCCGATGGGAATTAAAAGGGAAATGACTCAATAGGTCAGAAAATTCATATGGCAAGGAGGAAATTCAAATCATAAAAGGTTCCATTTGGTTAACTAGAAAATGGTGCAGGCTCCCAAATCTCATGGAGGCCTAGGGGTTAAATATCTTGTACTAGACAACTTGGCTCTAGGATCCAAATTGTTATGGAGAATGATATTGGGAGAACTCGATTGGTGGAAGTTGCTTCAGGTATCCCTCCCACTCATTCAAAGCAAGCTCACATGGATTCCTAGTAATGACAAGTAGATCAACCTTTGGGAAGACATCAAGATGGGTAGACCCCCATTTTCTCAGGATGGATCCTTGGATCCCTTTAAAGAATGAATAACTTATCAACGAAAAAACACCATGTTCGACATTTCTAGATGGTGCAGCACCTCCAAAATATGGTTAGGTTGGAACCTGAGGGATCTTCTAGTAGACATCAGAGATTGAGCTGGGATGATAATTTCTTCTTTATATGTTTTGGCTTCTGGACACCTGGAGGAACATGAAAAAATGGTATTGGAGGATCAGGGGTTCTCAGTCAACAGTGGCTATGAGTTATTCCTTCGTCAATCTGTTCTCACAGATAAATCCACCCTGTGGAATAATTTTTTGCATCAAGATGGGCTCCCAAATATCAATATCTTTAGTTGGACTCTGGCTCATGGAAAAATCCTCACGGGTGAAAATATGAGTAAAATGGGAATTATTGAGCCTTTCAAATGTGCCTTATGCAAGGATAACAATGAATCCATTCATCATATGTTTCTGGAGTGTATGTTTTTCAAAGAAGTATGCTAGGAAGTTCTACATGATATTTTACACAAGGTCATTTGGCCCGATTCATTCCAGTCCCTCCATGAAAATTGGCACAGGAACTACTATGGATCCTTTTGAACTAATTCTATATTCAAGCGTCTATGGGTGTCTCTTCCAAAATACATTTTCTCGTAGGTCTGGTTGTCAAGAAATACGAGTGTCTTCAATGATGAAAACATGAGATCCAATAGGGTCATTATCCAAATTAGAGGTTAATTCACGAAGTACTTTAACTCTCGTAGACTTAAGATCCACTCTCTTCAAAGTCTATATCAACGAGAATATGAGTGGCTGGACAATTTTAATTTACATAATTCTTAAAATTCATTCCCATAGAACTCTCCGCCATTATCTATCCTCAACACCTTAATTATTTTCTCTCTTTGATTCTTAACAAGAGCCTTAAACTCTTTAAACTTGTCAAAGACTTCAGATTTCTTCTTGAGGAAATATATCCAAGTATTCCTTGAGAAGTCATCTATAAATGATACATAGTACACAAATTTTCCCAATGATGGGATCGACACAGGTCCAAAAACATCATTGTGAACTAGCTATAAAATTCATTCTTCCCTCGGTTGCATCAGAGGGGCATATTACCCGATTATGCTTCCCATATACACAATGTTCACAAAAATCAAAATCTAGAGAGAAGTTAGACATACCTTCAACCATACCTTTACCATGTAGTAGTCGAAGACCCTTCTCTCCAATATGCCCCAGTCTTTGATGCCACAACATAACCTTTTCTCCAAAGGCTGTAGGAGTTACTTCTTCTTCAACTCCAATATCATGAGCAATGGAACTATTACACCCATCACTAATAGTTCTTCCTTGCAACTTATATAGAGTTCCAAATAGAACTCCCTTCAACAACACAATTTCTCCTCAAACCATCTTGTAGGTTTCCTTTTCAAATATTGTTTTTACCCCTACATCGTCCATTTTGCTTACAAAAATCAAATTTCTAGCCAAACCTAGCATGTGCAAAACACCGGGTAGTGTTATAATCCTTCCAAGTTCTTTTGTCTCATCTCCTCCGACAACAAGGATGAGATCACTTCTTCAAACTTGAAGGTAGTTGTATTACTACCTATGGCCAAAACCAGACTATCCCACGAGTCTGGTAAAGAAAATAGTAAACTGATACACTTATCTTCATCTGAAATTTTAATCTCAATAGATACTAACTGACTTACCACAGTATTGAAGGCGTTCAAATGCTATGCCACCGAGTCTCCATCTCTCATCCTCAGGAGTCAGATTATACAACTTCTTTCTCAAGAATTATCTCATAAATCCGTGGTTGTAGCTTCCTCTGACACATTCAGTAATATTGAATCTGAGAGACACAGTCGGATTGTGCTCTTCGCCTTCTAATCCAACTTTTTCCACTCATTTGTTGAAGTTACTGTCGGTGCAGTACCTAGATCCACCACGATTCACTGATCTTTGTCCACCAACATATCTTCCATCTTGAGCTTCCACAACTCAAAACTTTTCCCATTAAACTTCTACGTTCTCGATATGCATTTTCGAATTTCTCGCCATTTATTTTCACTTGAAAAATCAATACCATAGATCTCCCACTATAACAAGGCTTATCACAGTCTCGAGCCAAACCCTTGACCACCAAGGCATCCCCCTGAAGCCAAAAAATATCTAATACCAAATGTAGATTTTAACCTTGTAGAATATTTATTGCAAACATATTTTCAGTAAAAGAAAAGAAAAGATACAATGACAAATACAAACATTACACATAGATTTTTCTCTGGAAACCCAAACCGGGAAAACCAACATATTATGTATTCATTCATAGTGTTACATTCTTTACAATACAATATACATATATCAGCCAACGACATCCAAAACCCTAACCCAATGACCTGGATTAGTCAACAACCCTAATTCCTTAACCGAAAATAGAAAACCATCGGCAAAAACCATGTGCCGAAAAAACACCCAACAATGGACACGAAAATCGCGACAAAAATGTGACGTTTCATGAGGAAACAATTATTGAGGGTGTTTCCCACGAACCCCCGCGTGGGGGGATTTCCCCCCCCTGCACCCCCCACACGCCCGACACAATGTAGACACTACTATTCGTGCAAAGAATATTACACATACCCAACAATAATGACCTTCATGTGTAGTAAAATGTGTTTTGGGTATGTCTTCTTCCCTCATTCTAATCGGATGATATCCTAAACAAAGATCCAACTTACTAAATAAAATCAATCCCTACAATTCATCTAACAATTCATCAATGATAGGAATAGGATATCGATCCCTAAATTTTATCTTTAATGGAGATCTTGTTTTGATATATATAATCTGGACACATATGTCGTGAACAAATAAATTTGTAAACCATCACCATTGGTGAAGATAAATCACTTTGGTTAGCTCGAATGATGCCAACCTCTAACATTTTTGAACCATATGATCAATATCACTCTTTTTTACATAGGAGTATCTGTGAGGTTTGATTTTAATAGGAATCTACTTGGGATCAAGTGAATATGATCCAAAATGGATCACTATATTATTTGTCACCTATTTTGGTACTTTGAGTGGAAAAATTGGAGATATTGGATTGTGGGGCCTATTTAAGGGGTATGACCTATTTTAGTGATTTGGGGTCCTTAAACTTTCAAACTAAATTTGGGGCATTAAATTCTTGTCTTTGGGGTCAAATTTTGCAAGCATAGTTACAACCTTTCGATGTTATTCTACACATTTATATGTTTCCAAAAACACATGGAACACCTCAATCAGAATTCGTATAAGGAAGTTTTGCCTCCCACAAGTTGACCTATTATTTTAACCACCATGGAACCAAGTGGATGCCACATCAAGTCCCACTATTCACACATGTGGAGCTAGTCATGTGTGGAATTTCAAGAATACTCTATAATGTCCAAAACCATAATACTAATTAGGAGTTGAGGTATGCAAAATTCCTAACCCTAACTCTATACGACTAACATGACATGTTAAACATTGGGCCACTAGGAAAGGAAGGGGTTCAATTCTTGTATTGATTTATTGTCCCATGGTTGAGTAGAGAAAATGAGTAGGATATTGTGAATATAACAAAGGAAGTAGAAGACCTTGTAGTATACATACAAGCCACATTGTCCATGAAAATTCTATAGTGAGTTCATCTTTCTTCATATTTGCATCTCATATCTAAGGAGAAAAGATAAATGCATAGTCCTCACTTTTTGGTTTGGTTTTCCCATATTGGGTTTCCCAAGGTACATATTGTGTTCACTAAATGGATGGTATGCTATTTGTTTTAGTTTCTTTTATTTCATTCTTGGCTTATTTCAGTAATTTGAGAAATAAGCTTGTAATGTTAAACTTTAATCTTAAGTAAACACTGCATAATAAAGATTTTGCATAAACTTCTAAGTTTTGTTGTAACAAACAATTAGAGTGGAATATTTATGGTGGTTTACATGTCATATTGGTATCAAAACACAGTTTCTTTGAGGTTTTTGTGGGAAATTGCAGGATCTAGAAATCGTCTTAAGGAAATAAGTCTCAAAATCCTAGCCATGGAGGATGAGTACAATAACAATCCAAGGGATGAATCGAATGTGAGGTTTTCAAAGGTGGAAGCACAAGTCTTTGATATCTCTCACAACATGTAAATACTCATGCTATCCCTAGAGAGCAAGTTGGGGCCTTCAGGGGAGTTTGGTAGCTCTAACTCAAAAGCTAGCTCATACAAGAAATCTAGAGATAAATAATAAAATTGAAAAGGAACCAAAAAAAGAGTTACATAAAGAGAGACCAAGTTCTAGCATCACCTATTCCCAATATGTATTAAAAGTGGAAGTGGAAGTGGATATCAAACCCTATCATGGTGATAATCATGTTGTTAAGTTGTTGCAACAATTAGAAGTCTATTTCAGTGCCCATAACATAGGAGAAGGGGAAAATATAACATTTTCCTACTGAAGTTAGAGGTCCATTCCCAAAATCGGCGAGAAAGGCACACATAGACAGTTAGGATGGAGAGAAAAATTGGGTCATTTTGTGAAGGCTATTTCGACGCTCTTGCGACGTTATGTCATGGATATTGTGAAGAATCTCGAGTCTCTGAAATGTCGTATCATGGGACGAGGCCATTTCGACGAACTTGAATTAACATCGCAAGCGCAACGACCCTAGGGAACTTCTCACAATTGCGACAAAAAAAAAAGAAATATCGTCGCCACTATGACAATATAGGAAATCTAAGTGAAACCAACATGGCGTTGCACATGCGACGACCCTTACAACGATGATTTTCATTGTTTATATAGCAAATGCCTCGCAACAACTTTTGTCATTGTCACGTTTGCGATGACAAGATTTCTTTGTTTATATAGCAAATGTGTCGCAACAACTTTTGATGTCATCACCCTTACGATGACAACATTTCTTTGTTTTATATCACATCTGTCGCAGGTATCACAAGAGTTCGTTGTTTCTATAGCAAATGCGTCACAACAATGTTTGTTGTCGTCGCACTTGTGACAAAAACATTTCTTTGTTTTTATAGCACATCCGTCGCAGGCATGACAAGAGTTCATTGTTTATATAGCAAATGTGTCGCAACAATGTTTGTGGTCATCACACTTGTGACGACAACATTTCTTTGTTTTTATAGCACATCCATCGCAGGTATATTATGATCGTCGAAATGGTGACGACAATTATTAGTTTAAAAAATAAAAATAAAAAAATTATTTTAGGCTGCAATTTTAATATTAGTATTACCATATTAATAACTATCAATAGAACTCTATCTCCAAGGTTATTCTCAGAACTCATATTTTTCTACAATGTGCCTTAAATGAAGCCATATACCTTCTTTGACTTATTAACCAATCCTTGAATCTATGTAAGAGGTTGGTGGGGAAAGTATTTTCACATAATAATGGGAGCATGGGTTGAGTACAATCTTCATGCCATAGGAAGTGTAAGAGTCCTTCATTCCGCTAGTTATAGGTAATGTCATCCATCATTTCCACCAATGATATCATTGTCACTGACTCTAACATTGTGGGAAGCAAATATAGTTCATCATTCACTATCCATTATATACTCTTTATATCCTTGAGAGACAAATATAGTTCTTTTAGGAAATTCTTAGAAAGAATACAATAGATCAAGCTTTTTCTATCCACACTAAAGAGAACTAGAGAGAATAATATATCTAAGGGACCATGAAGTACATAAAGTGAA
>ML782567.1:134363-168024 GCA_009831015.1 Picea engelmannii | reverse complement strand
GTCTTTGTGCCTATGGATGGTTTCCATGATGATATGATGATGGAATAAAGTGGGTGTGTGAGTGAAATTTGAGTCCAGAAACCATCCCATATCATTAAGGCATGCGAATAGCCTATCCATGTCAAATTTCAATGCATACAGATGCAGTTTGAAAAAAATTCAACGTTGGCCTCATTCACATGTCATTGTTGCCCACCTCTAGTATTTTTCTAGTGTTGATTAAGCAATCAACGAAAAAGAGAGATTTTTAATCGCAAATATGACACAGATACATTGTATATACATTAATGTAGAACCTCAAAGAAAAATGAAGAAGGACTGACGAAAAATTAAAACTTGCATCAACCAAATTGTGTACTTTGGACATAACACTATCATTCAATAGTAAAATTGTTATGTTTCATTGTTTGGTATCATGTGTACTGAGGGCTTGAGCCACCATATCCACAAAGGAAACATACCAATAATATTTGTCTTACGAACAAGATATGGTACTATCCATTTTGAGGTTTGGCATAGAGATTTTTCTTATAGACTACACTACATTGCACCATAATATAAGCCCTAAACTCCTTGAAAACCATGTAACACCATTCAAATTAGACACAATATTCTTGTGACGAATTAGCTATACTATCGACGAACTTTTTTCGTCGATAGTATAGAAAATTCGTCGCAAGATTATTTACATTCGTCTCTCTTGAGACGATATCAAATGATGCTTGGATTCATTTCATATTTGGTTTATCAACTTGAAATCTCAATTTGATACTTTGCAAGCTATAAGTTGGACCTTCAGTCAAATACAAATATGAAACTTGGAATCATTAACATATCTACTAGAACATATGAAAAATAGGGTTTATGGTTTTCATGATGAATTGATGATGGAAAAAAGTGGGCGTGTCAGTCAAATTTGAGTCCAAAAACCCTCCCATATCGTTAAGGCATGCCAATAGTCTATCCAGGTCAAATTCCAATGCATACAGATACAGTTTGGAAACATTTCAGCGTTGGCCCCATTCACATGTCATTGTTGCCTGCCTCTAGTATCTTGATGGTGTTGATTAAGCAATCAACGAAATAGAGGGATTTTTCATCACAACTATGACACAGATACATTGTATATACATTAATGTAGAACCTGAAAGCAAAATGAAGAAAGACCGACGAAAGCCTAAAACTTGCGTCAACCAAATTGGGTACTTTGAAAGAAAATTAGGGTTTATGGTTTCCATGATGAATTGATGATGGAAGAAAGTGGGTGTGTCACTCAAATTTGAGTCCAAAAACCCTCCCATATCTTTAAGTCATGCCAATAGTCTATCCATGATAAATTTCAGTGCATACAAAAACTGTTTGAAAAAATTTCAATGTTGTCCCCATTCGTAGGTCCCTGTTGTCGGTGTCTAGTCCTCGTGCAATTTTCGCTCCTCGTTCATCGTTCCTCATTACTAGTTAATTTACCATGGTTTAGTCCCCAATATCCATTATTTTTGTACAAAATTACATACTAATGGCATAAAATTATCAACAAACTTTTTTCGTCGATAGTATAACAAATTCGTCGCAAGATTATTTACATTCGTCTCTCTTGCGACGATATCAAATGATGCTTGGATTCATTTCATATTTGGTTTATCATCTTGAAATCTCAATTTGATACTTTTCAAGCTAGCTAGACCTTCAGTCAAATACAAATATGAAACTTGGAATCATTAACATATCTACTAGAACATATGAAAAATAGGGTTTATGGTTTCCATGATGAATTGATGATGGAAGAAGGTGCATGTGTCACTCAAATTTGAGTCTAGAAACCCTCCCATATTGTTAAGGCATTCCAATAGTCTATCCATGACAAATTTCAATGCATACAGAAACTGTTTGAAAAAATTTCAACATTGGCCCCATTCGCAGGTCCATGTTGTCGATGTCTAGTCCTCGTGCAATTTTTGTTCCTCATTCATCGTTCCCCGTTCCTCGTTCCTTGTTCCTTGACCTGTATGGTGTAGTCCCCAAGATCCATTATTTTTGTACAAAATTACATACTAATGGCATAAATTTTCCCACACAAAGACCAAATTAATATCCACTACATAAGTCTTTTGTCTTTTTTCAAGGACTATGTAATGAATCTCAATTCTAAGAAGATTCAAATAGGACCTAAGAACCTTAATTTCTTTCCTTAACCATGGGTGACATAAAAATGTCATTCAATAGTAAAAATTTTACATTTCATTGTTTGGCATCATGTGTAGTGAGGGCTTGAGCCACCATATCCACAAAGGAAACATACCAAGAATATTTGTCTTATGAACAAGATATGGTACTATCCATTTTGAGGTTTGGCATATAGATTGTTCTTATAGACTACACTACATTGCACCATAATATAATCCCTACATTCCTTGAAATCCATGTAACACCATTCACATTAGACACAATATTCTTGTGACGAATTAGCTATACTATAGACGAACTTTTTTCGTCGATAGTATAGCAAATTCATCGCAAGATTATTTACATTCGTCTCTCTTGCGACGATATCAAATGATGCTTGGATTCATTTCATATTTGGTTTATCAACTTGAAATCTCAATTTTATACTTTGCAAGCTAGCTGGACCTTCAATCAAATACAAATATGAAACTTGGAATCATTAACATATCTACTAGAACATATGAAAAATAGGGTTTATGGTTTCCATGATGAATTGATGATGGAAAAAGTGGGTGTGTCAGTGAAATTTGAGTCCAGAAACCCTCCCATATCGTTAAGGCATGAGATTAGTCTATCCAGGTCAAATTTCAATGCATACAGATACAGTTTGAAAACATTTCAACATTGGCCCCATTCACATGTCACTGTTGCCCGCCTCTAGTATCTTGATGGTGTTGATTAAGCAATCAACGAAATAGAGGGATTTTTCATCACAACTATGACACAGATACATTATATATACATTAATGTAGAACCTGAAAGCAAAATGAAGAAAGACTGATGAAAGCCTAAAACTTGCGTCAACCAAATTGGGTACTCTGAAAGAAAATTAGGGTTTATGGTTTCCATGATGAATTGATGATGGAAGAAAGTGAGTGTGTCACTCAAATTTGAGTCCAAAAACCCTCCCATATCGTTAAGGCATTCCAATGGTCTATCCATGACAAATTTTAGTGCATACAGAAACTGCTTGAAAAAATTTCAACATTGGCCCCATTCGCAGGTCCCTGTTGTCGGTGTCTAGTCCTCGTGCAATTTTCGTTTCTCGTTCATCATTCCCCGTTCCTCATTATTTTTTTACAAAACATACTAATGGAATAAAATGTCCCACACAATGGGTGAAATTTCTTATCTGTCCATCTTTCAAACCATATGCCAGATCGATTTCCCTCTGCGTAACATTGGCATCTCTATTACGACGAGCTTCTCTAACCAATTCAGACAGTCGTTGCCATGATAACATACCTCCATTATGTTGTTTACATATTTCAATCCACACATTCATCCAGTCAATATTGTTTGCAATGTATAAATGCAATGCATCCCACTCTAGAGCAACTGAATCAAAAAAACGTAATTCACCAATATTAAATATTAGTTATAACGTACAATATGCAGGTAATTATAAATATTTATAATTTATGAAATAAATTATATTAATATATTAATGAGTATGATAATGTACACAAAAATGAAACTTTGTATGTATTATTAATATAAATTATCATAATTATTAATATATTACCTCTCATTTTTTTCATTCTACCTTTCCCCAACAGTTGCTCCTGATCTTCAAATTTTTTGATGGAGTTCACATCCCAAATGTGATCCACTGCATGCATAGTTTGCGCTGCTGATTTAGGAAGATACTGACTAATATACACCATGGATTGATATACCATATATCCCTCCACCATAGAACCCTCGGGATGTGCTCTTTGTCTAACCAACGCCTTCAATGATTTCAAGTGCCTCTCCACCATCCACATTGACCTTGTGTGAATAGGTCCACAAATTTCAATCTCCTCAACTTGGTGTATGAGGTAGTGTTCTTGTGCATTGAAAAATGTAGGAGGTATATACTTTTTCATTTCATACATTAGACGAGGAATTTCTCTCTTCCAATACTTTATATCATCTTCATGGATTTCTTTCAATGACAACCATCTACAATTGATCGTGACACATGAAAATAACATGTTTCAACATAACATTATATAATATATTACATTACATTACAAGTAAAATACTTGTCATTAAGTACAACAATAACTTGAAAGAACATTTTGCATATAAATCACAACTATGTCTTACCTCATGTATTTTCCAAGATCATATATAACTTGTTTGACGTTGTTGTCAAAGTCGTTTGGGAGAGATAGTGGTATAACATACTGTAACAACAAAATGAATCGTTATTTGTTTCGACTAAAGTAAACAAGAAAAAATAAAAGATCTATAAGGCCAATATATATAAATATGTATACCAAAATTATTACCTTAATGAAGGTATGCCAATCATGTGTTTTCACCCCACCAAATTTACCTTTCTTCGTTAAGATATTTTTTATGTTTGACGAAAAACCCGTGGGAAATTTAATTCTTTGAATGAACTCTTTTACATCATTGATTTGTTGCTCTGTTAATAACCATGGAAGGTTATTTCGGTCTAGTAATCCATCTAATCTATTTGAATTTCGGATCACACTTTGCATTGCATGATTGGCTTCCTGGATGTCAGTACAAATTTTGACAATTTTTTCTTTGTCCCTCCTACCATCTATGATTCACCATAACGTTTCAATCACATTCCTCCTGATATTCATTTTATCAAACAAATGAGCTATTTTTAGCTCTTCATAGTAGGGCAACCTCATGAATTGAGCGGGATAATATTTCATTCCTCGTGGAAGCCCATTATTAATACCTTCATGATGATTGTGGCCTTCATGAAGCATAAAAGAAATAACAAAAATAATTATCAAATATGGTAAAATAAATTCAATGATTAAAATAAACATTCAAAACATTACATGATCTACGATACATTATGAAATTGAGTACATTGACGATTTCTATTATATTCCAACCTCCATAGGTGAGGTGTCATTCTTCGTCGTTTTAAACCAGTCTCTTCTTTCCCATTGAAAATATGTTTTTTAGTAGTACGATACCTATGGTTCTTAGGAAGAAGGTGCCTATACTCATCAAACACCATCTTTCCTAAACTTTTTGAATGACTATACTTCATCTTAGGGCCACAAACTGGACATGCAAATTTACTCTTTGTTTGAAGACCTACAACAAATGGATTAATGTCAATTATACGATGAGATTATTTAAAAATTAAACATGCACCATGATAACATTAAAATATTATATAGTATTAAAGAGCAATATTAGAATGCTACATACCACAAAAATGTGTTAGTCCAAAGGCATCATGAATTGTCCATAAAAGTATTCCACATAATTTAAATTTCTTCTCCCCGATTGGTTTACATATGTAATACATTGTGATGCCAACCCATAAATTTAGTAGCTTGTCAATAAGAGGCTCGATATATACATTCATATCTTTAACCTGGTACTTACCTAATTGTTTGAAATTACAAATAATTACTAAAGAAATGATATCATGTAATATATATAATTAAATAAATAAACAAAAGATATTATGCAAAAATTGAAACAAATGAAAATGTAAAATTCAAAAAATTAATGTAAACAAATACCTGGAACAATCATCCCTCTTTATTGACATCCAAGGAAGAATGTTATTGTTGATAACAAAAATAGTCCACACTGAGTAAATAGACCTAAGCTCTCCAAATGGATTAACATCGTCATCTGCCAATGAAAGCCTAACATTACGAGGTTCATCTTTGAAATCTGCCCATTTTTCCTCAATTTCCCTAAATGCAAAACCATCGGCAGGCATTCGAAGAACACCATCTCCACTTATGTTACGTGCATGGTAATCCATAAATTGTGCTATGCTTTCACACCTGAACAATCACTGCAAACGTGGAATTATGGGAATATGACGAAGAACCTTTCGAGGCACCCTTTTTGTTACTTGATCGGTTCGATATCTACTGATAAGACATTGCAGACATACAGTTTTCAAAGCATGTTGTCCATAATATATAATATGGTCATTAGGACATGCATCTATAGTTTGATAATCCATTCCAATGTCTTTCATAATGGCATGCAAACCTCAATATGTGCGAGGTAAAATATTTGACGATGGTAACAAAAATTCACCTAACAATCTACAACATAACAAACAACTAGTTAATGTAAGAATATTAATCGTAAAAATTGCATTCTTATTTTACACATTAATTAACACTAAAAACAAATATAAAAAAATCAACCTTTATGTATAGTAGGAGATGAAACATATTACATACCTTAGTATTTGTGTCATACAAGTGTTTGACAAATTATTCATAACCTTTAAGTTCACTAGCAACAATGTAGCTGAGAGAAGATTTGCTCTTGATCCTTCATAAAGTCGTTTATTTGCCTTTTCTAATAGAGTTTCATCATAAATACCGGCATTTTCCCCATCCTCATCTGGCTGCGAAAACAAATCTTGAATCATTTGATTTGTCCCATCATATTTTTCCATGGGATCATTAACTTGATTTGTCCCATCATCTTCTTCCATGAGATCCTCATTTGCTTGGTCATGACGATGTTCCTCAGCTTGTACAACATCATTTCTACTAATACTTGATGCAATATTCTGTGGAAAGTTAGAGGGCAACTCTAACTTTATAATTACAAACAATCATGCAAAATTAGTGTATACTATAACAAACATTCAAACAATATACATACATACAAAAAAAAAAAAAGATAATGAATATATAGCTAATTACCATGGGACGATATTCATTCGATCCGCCATCAATATTTCCTACAATTTTTTGTAGTTATTGTTATTAAAATTCTTACAGGACGTTTGAGACAACATTTTTTACAAGGGCAATAACATCTACCATCACCCTTTTCACCCGCTTTACTTTTTTCCCCACCTCTAACAACATTCTGTGACATTTTTCCACACAAAAATACCCTTTCGGAACCGTCGTTGTTATAGAAAGATTTTCGCAACATCTTTAAATCGTCAAATATTTATAGTCCATTTTTAGGTCACTATCGTCGCAATTGCGACGATAGTGACCTAAAAATGTTTCTTTTTCCACCTATTTATTTTAGGTCATTTTTAACGATCCATTTTGAGGTTAGGTCAGTCGTCGCTCTTGCGATGGACCAATTACAGTTGTCTCTCTTGTGACGAACATTGACCATAATAATTTACTCAAACTACATGCGTCGCAATAGCGACGAATACGGGGTGGATTTAGAAAAATTGAACTTTTTCTCTTGCATGTTGCAAAGAAAGAGTACTTTCGTCGCAGGTGGTCGTCACAAATTTTTCAATATGTAGTAGTTTGGTCATACTCATGCTAATACAACATGTAAATACTCATGCTATCCCTAGAGACAAAGTTGGGGCCTTCATGGGAGTTTGGTATCTCTAACTCAAAAGCTAGCTCATACAAGAAATATAGAGATAAATAATAAAATTGAAAAGGAACCAAAAAAAGAGTTACATAAAGAGAGACCAAGTTCTAGCATCACCTATTCCCAATATGTATTCAAAGTGGAAGTGGAAGTGGATATCAAACCCTATCATGGTGATAATGATGTTTTTAAGTTGTTGCAACAATCAGAAGTCTATTTCAGTGCCCATAACATAGGAGAAGGGAAAAATATAACATTTTCCCTACTAAAGTTAGAGATCCATTCCCAAAATCGGTGAGAAAGGAACACATAGACACTTAGGATGGTGGGTGATCCCCCACTAGATAAGTGGGGGGTATTTAAAACCATTATTAAATTCCAATTTTACTCCATTGGGTATGAAGAAGACCAATGGATTTTTTGGTGTTATTTTCATTAGAAGCAAGGGTAGAGTGTACAAGATTACACCACTGAGTTCCAAAAACAAATCATTATGTTAGGAATATCTCCCAAGAACTTGGATGTACTGCTCAAGTATCTGGGTGGTCTCCATATCCATTTAAGGAGGCATGTGATTCTCTTTAACCATAGGAATATTGATGAGGCTTATGTGCAAATACAATGTTTGGAGATGGACAAGAAAAAAGGACAAACAAATGGCTCCAAATAAAAATACCACCAAGGCACTCCTAAGGAGGGAAAGAAGAAGTAGAAAGGAAAGGACAAGAATAGAACATAAAATCTATTTCATGTGCTTGGTAGTTTGAGAATATAATAATATAATTTAATAATTGATATGATATGCCTTTACAATTACAATCATAAACCAATAAATAGGTGTACTAGTGTCATTTCACGTAGCTTCTTCTCTCTAGTACTGATGATAGATTCTGGCTACAAAAATTACTCTTCCTTCGACATCCAACATAGGAGTATTGTGTGTGTTGATTGACCTTGTCCCATCACCTTCTTAATATGGGACACATGAAAATCATTGTGGATACGACTCTTATCAGGTAAGTCTAATCTATATGCTACTTGACTAATCTTATTGCTAACCTGCAATGGTCTATAGAATTTGGGGGCCAACTTATTTTTCTCTCATTTTCTAAGAGGTAATTGTTTGTAAGATTGGACTATGACAAATACCGAGTCTCCAACTTCAAACTCTCTCTATTTTGTGTTGGTTTTCTTGTTTCCTCATACGATTATATGCAATTGTTAAGTTATCTTTGAGTATTTCAATTGTATAATGATTTCTCTCTAATTGGTTTCTCACTTTTGGGATGTTGGTGTCAATTGAGTTTATATGTTATTCATTCTAGGTAAAACTAATCCCTTGTTATTTATGTGCTCCTAGTGTTGATACTAGTATAATACCACTATAACTGGGTGAGACAAAAAATTGTGGCTTGTACAAATCCAGTTCAGTGAATTTCAAGTCATCACTAATACTATAATGTTGTACTTCTTTTCCACGTAAAATGATTTTAAAATTGCTTTGCAATCTTTGATACAAAATAAATGAATATGCACATAAGGAGTAGCGAAGGTGCATTTCTATGTGATTTGCAAGAAGTTGTTCCATATTTTTCTGATTAATTTAAGATACACTTCTCAATAAAATATCCTCCATATTTGACTCGAAGTCAAGCTCGGTTTGTCCATCTTAATGACACCACAAGAATGATGATATTTGACCCATGGGGTTTAACATAATCAAATTGTTTTAGTAATTCTTCTTCTGTTGAGTAAGGAAGATTTCATAATCCACCATCGGGAAGATATATTGGTTAGAACCCATCTCCCTCATGAATGTAGTTGAAACAAGACCAATACTTTGAGTTGCAACATTGTTTCGGTTGGAAGCAATCAAAATTATAACATCGACTCCTAATCGTATTGTACCTGTCTTGAACCCATTTGCATACTTCCCATGTGTAGACTTTTTCAAGGAGAACCAAAAGAGACACATCGCCTCATGCAGTCTAGATCCATTCCTCCTCCATTGTCTTAAATTAGTAATGTTGGAGTGTTATCATGTGGGTTAGTTATTTTGTCAGTTTCAACAAATGTGGCTCCATTTTCTCTCTCATCCATTGCATTATCCAACAACTCCATTGTAGCTCCTAGAGCCCATTGATGAGAGGTAGAATTAACATGAAGGTACGAGGAACTCATTCAAATTATATCCTTGGACAATTCTTCATCTTTAGCTAAAGATGGTGGTATATAAAAGTTCCAATATTTCCAAAATTCACGATGCCCAGAGGATGAAGGAATATCAGAGGACTCATGGGCATGTTCGAACATTTGGAGTGTTGGATCTGATTGGTTAGTTTTTCCAAACCCATCATTGCACTCATATTATATGTTGTTTGCATACTTGAAATTCACAACATAATGACCATAGTCGAGTGATTCACCATTATGAACAATTGTAGCATACAACTGGTATCGATCTTTAACTTTGGAGGAGTTGTCCAAGTAGTTTGATAGGCCCACATATTTATCGAAATCAATGATTTTTTTCTATATTGTTTATCATACCATCAACATCCATCTGGAATATCTTCAAATGGATGGCGAGAATGTTGGGAGGTGTGAATATTTGGAGTTGAGTGGTCTATGATGAAGGGTGTTAGAAAGTATTGCAGGTGATTTTATCTTGTGTTTAGAATCACTAAAATCCGATCCCAAGAGATTTAAATTGTTGGTAATATCGTAAGGCATAAGGAAACCTGACTGAAGAAATTTTTAATCTATTGTTCCAACAAACAAATGACACACATATTTTTCATTGTCCCTCTACCATAACACTTACAACTAAAAGAATGCCCTCTCACAATGCAATAATTTTCCAGAGGAGGAGTATATGTTAGGCAATGCATAACACTGTTAATATAACAAGAATAGTGTAGGCTTAATAATCCCACTGGTTCTTTTCCATTCCTGGAATTTTCTTCCCATTTCATTTGTAAAGTAGGTGCCACTCGCTCTTTTCCATTCTTGGGATATTCTTTCCATTTCATTTGTAAATTGGGCACTATGTTAAATGAATCAGTAAAGTCACCATTGAAAAACATATTTATTTTTGTGTTGGAGACGCCACTTAGTGTTTTTCTCTACCAGATCGTAATCGATGTTTAATTTTTCATGCCAATTTATTGTTATTGTTGAGGAGAGATTAACAATCGCATGTTTTTTGTGTTGAAGGATCTTCTTCATCGCCCTCACCTTTTTCTTCATGGGACAATGTTTTTTTCCTCAATTTTTGTAGCAAGTTTAGGTTGCATGTTTTTTTCATATTTGTTTTTTTCAATTGTTTTATGTATAGATGTATTGATAATATTAATCAATTTATTCATCATTTCGTCTAAAATGGCAGTGATATTCTCCATAGTTGTATCCATGACATATACAAATTATTGATCATTGGTTGTATGGCAATTTAACTTGATGTTTTATCTCATACCAGATAGAACATAAAAGCTATTTCACGTGATCAGACATTTGATAATATAATAATATAATTTAATAATTGATATGAGATGCCTTTACAATTACAATCGAAAACCAATAAATAGGTTTTAAAGTGTCCGTTCACATGAAGGGGCGTGTCTTTAGTAATAGTTTTTAAATAAAATTATTATCTACTTTTATATTATTGATTGTTAATATTATTTATTGTTTATGTACATAACAAAGAAGACAAAAACCACTACACATCGGTTCAAGGATCCAAGCAACCATTGTAACCATTAAAAACGTGCTAAACATAAGTGTTGAAAGTTACATCTAGAGATGAATCTAAAGAACCACAAGAAGGAGGCCAAGAAGAAGAACATGTTAGACATGGATTTAGGTAACTAGGGAGAGAGAAACTTATATGTAGATGAAAATATTTTATGCACTACAATGCAAAAGGTGGTAACCTAAGTAGACCCCATCCCAAAGAAGAGAAGGAGATGACTAAATTCCTCCATATCAAGATCTATGTCAAGAATACAAAGGTGGATTCTCTATTTGATTTTGATTCATAGGCTAACCTCATAGGAGAGGATACAATGAGTGAGCTTGGACTAGAATTTCATGCCCATGCTCGCCCATAGCCATTTAGATGGGTAAATAAGGATGTAGAGCTTAGGGTCATTAAGAAATGTATGATCAATTTTTATAAGTGAAAATTGTATTAATGAAGTGGAGGTAGATGTAGTACTGCTTGATGTGTGTGATGTAATTTTTTGGAAGCCCCTACATGTACCCAAGGGATACAATCTTCATGGGGAGAGGAAACCAATATATATTGATCAAGGCTGGGAACTCCTTCATCATCAATGAACACAAAGGTAAATCCAAGATCTCTTAGGGAAGTGATAACCAAGCCAAGAAATTCATTAGCTCAAATATGAAGTTTGCATTGCTCTTCTTAGGATATAATTAGTAAGGAGATAAATCGGTAAAAGTAAAGACATCTCTGGAAGGATGTACTAAAGAGTAAAAACAATAGTTGGATGAGATTTTGTAGGCGTATAGATAAGTTTTATAGGAGCCTAAATGGTTACCACCTAAGAGGGAAGTGGATCATGAGATACAACCTTTGATATTCCCACCATTTCCAAATATAGGACTACACAAAAAAACCTTACTAGAAGTGGATGAAGTGAAGAAACGTTTGCAACAATTGTTGGAACAAGGAGTAATTTGGCAAAGTACCTCACATTGTGGGTCACCTATCATCATAAAGCCTAATAAGAATGGGACTTGGAGAATGTGTATCGACTACAGACCTCTTAATAATATCACCCTCGAGAAAAGATACCATATGTCTGCAATTGATGACTTGCTAGATTAGTTGTAACATGCCAAGTACTTCACCAAACTAGATCTCAAATAGAGATACGACCTAGTAAGAGTAAAATAAGAAGACACATGGAAGACTACCTTCGAGATGAGGAAAGGTTTATATGAATAGTTGGTAATTCCTTTTCGTTTATGTAATAAAACATCTACATTTATGTGTTTGGTGAATAATGTATTGCATCCCTTTATAGATTCTTTTGTAATAATGCAATTGGATGATATATTGATTTTCACTTCTACTTAGGAAGTGCATATCTCACATCTTGTGGAGGTGTTAGAGACCATGAAAATCATCAACATTTGGCAAACATTAAGAAATGTGTAACAACCCAAATTGATTATTTAATTTTCATAGTTGTTAATTTAAATTTAATTTTTTTTATTAAAATAAATAAGTATTTTTATTATTTTATTATTAAAAGGTAGGTGAAGTAATTAATGAAGGGATAAGGTTGTTGGGGAATTAGTGAGGGGGGTAAGGTATTTGGGGAATTTAATGAGAGGGGAGGATAAGGAAGAGAGGAGGGGACTTGGACAGGGGTCTCATTTTGTTTTGGAAAAATTCTGCAAGAGGAGGAAGAGGAGGAGGAAAATTGGGAGAACATATTGTTTTGGGAACTCTCACATAGCACTATTGTTGTTGGGAACTTTGGGCTCGGGAGACAAGAAACCGCAAGGATTCTTGGAGCTAGGGAGATGGAGAGGTTGTTCCTAGTTGGTTGGGAGGTTAATTAAAATTTTCAATTGGGTAGTTTGGGCAAGCACAAGAACAAGTGAACCAGGGGCTAAATCAACTAACTTGCAGGTTGAGGTATGCATTTTACCAGTTGAATTGTTATCATTATGTTGTTGTTGTTATGTTGTTGTCGTTATTATATTTTTGTTTTTTATTCCTGGTATAAGAAAATCATGAAATAAATTCTAAACTAAATTTCAGTCATTTCCGTAGGAGATTATAGAAAATATTTGTTTATTTGAGTCATGAAATAGGTAGGCCTTACAAATGGTATCAAAGCTCAGTTTCAAAATTTAAACCTGGGCTTGGCCATCCACATAAATATACAATACTCTCCCAAACCCCTAACCTTGACATCTGCTGATTTGAAAACACAAATCTACAAGAGCATTACCTTTTTTTGCTTGCTCTTTGACTTAACAGATTGTTTCTCTTCATTCTTATTTTGTGGGGAACCCTCATCTGATATTAATATAGACTCCATTTATTTCCATGTAATCTCCTCACTGTCACCATCGTCATACTTTACCTAGTAAAAATCCTTATAACCGAAAACTACTCCACCAAAGAGTTCTCCTCTAAAATCTTTCTTGACTTTTCTCCCTACCAAAACACTACCTCTATCAGTCTTTCCATGTATGTTCCTAGTTGATAGTGGAACACTGCTCTCATCTTTCTCCTCATTCAATTGAACTTGAAATTCAACATCATATGTTTTCTCATGCGATATTTGTAATTCATCATCTTCCATGATGTTCCTAGATTTCATATTGCTCTCTAGTGGAGTTTTAGAAATTCTAAGTCGAAGGATAGATCTAAATCCTCGGTTCAGTCGACAAGAAGATGTTGGAAATGAAGTAAAGTTGGGCTTTAAAAAAAGGACTATAAGTCGAGGGCAATGGAATTTAGTACGGTATCCGACGAGAAGCAATCGACTAAGAGAAAAAGAACCACGAATAAGGGAGGTGATGTGTACCTGGCGTCGATCAGTACACATTCGGCTCAACGTGTTTGGTTGATTGACTCAGGAGAATCCTATCATATGACACCACATAGAGAATGGTTTTGTGAGTGTGAACGATACGATGGGGGTGATGTGTTCTTGGGGGATGACTCAACAACCAAAATTGTCAGACAAGGAAGATTTCAACTAATACTACAGGATGGGAGGAAAATAACCCTTCCAGGTGTGCTACATATTAGAAGTGTTGGAGTAGAGGATTTTGCAACATAAATGAAGAAACACCATGACAGAGTCAGAGAGCAACTACGGGACAACAACTAGAAATACAAGAGCAGAGTTGATCAAAAGAGGAGAGAAGTTCAATTCAAGGTTGGAGATGAAGTTTTATCTCATTTGAGAAAAGAGAGGTTTCCAAGGGGAACATATAACAAATTGAAAATGAAGAAGATAGGACCATGCAGGATTATCAGAAAATTCGCAACCAAGGCTTATGAAATTGAGTTTCCGGACAATGTTGGGATATCGCCGATATTCAATGTTGCAGACATGTATCCTTACAGGAGAGATGAGGCAAGAGAATTAGATGATCAGAAAGAAGTTCAGTGGGAAGAAAAATTTCCCACAACAAAAAAACCTCAAATAGAGAAAATAATTGAATAGAGAGATGGAAAGAAGACCAGGAGGAAGACATATCCTGAATATTTAGTGAAGTGGAAAGATCATCCAATGGAAGATGCAAGTTGGGTCACAGAACCTGATATTTTGAAGCATGGAAAGACAGTGCAGGAACTCATGGATAGGAGTCCATGAAAATTTTAACCAGAGGATTATGATGCAGGAGCATCGCCTTCAAAGTAAAAACGCAAGCGTGGAGGCAAAGGGACGATGACATCTTAGCATGGCAGAGTTTCAAATCAGCATTTAACCCATAATTAAATCAGTTGTTGAGATATTTTGTAAACAACATTTTAAAAATGTAACTTGTCTTTAAAGTCGTGAAGGACTGTAAGAGGTTGCAGATATGGAGTGTTGACTCTTATCTGGCAATAACTATTAATTATTGTAATAGGACAGATTAGGTAACCACTATGAGTTGATAGCATAGGTTGTAGACAGGATGACGGGAGCTCGTGGAGCTACTCCTTAGATAGTTTGTTGTTGCACTGTAATAGGAGAAGCAGAATAGAGGAGAATGCATGAGTATTGTAAGAGATCCAAGAGATCAATAGAACATAGTAGAGTATAAGAAACACTATGTAATTTGTTTTCATGAATGAATAGAACAGACAGAATTGTCCCAAATGCTTGGACTATGTTCATTTGATGTATGAATGAATAAATGTTATATTATGTATGTATTATTTAATTTATTTCATTCATGTATGATTGTTCGAGAGATTGATTGTATGAGATCATGACGAAACTGGATGAGTTTTATTTGTTTCTCTTCTGACACTTGTATGCAAGGTGTGCATCTCGAACGTAAGGAGTGTGTCGACTGAGTCTCAGATTGATTCAGAAGAGTTCATAGAGAGAACAAGAGAAACTTAGACTAGGTGCAAGGTGTGTATAGTGTCAAGAAGCGACTAAGCATCGTAGAACCAGAACAGAGGAATGTCGGGTGGGCGAGGAGAATTTATTTCCAAGAAATCCTTCGATCTGAGTTATTGAAATCCCGAGAACGCAAGGTGTGTGTGGGAAATCAAAATCCTTGTAAGGACAAAGCTCAGAAGGGATAACACTTTCACAAGTGTTAACGATATCCAAGAATCAGACTCGTAGGAGGAGCAAAGGTTTGAAACCTTTGAACACTTAGAAGTCTCTAAGTCACAGAGAGATCAGAAGCTTAGGAGAGAGAAGCAACAATGGTCCTTGGATCACAGTTCAACGGATCAACAGTCGTCCGATCAGAGGAAGGTGCACGAGCCTTAGTGCTTCACACACAAAGGAGAGAGAACCTATCAAGGTTTGAGACTTGAAGTTTCTGAAGCCCGAAGAGCCGAAAACCTGAAGTAGAATCTCAGTCGTTCGATCGCAGGAATAGATCTGAGCCGTCAGATTGTTCGGGGTAAAATTCAAGCGTTGGATTTCTAGAGTGGATCTGAGCCGTCGGATACCATAAGTCCGGGAGGAGGCGAGTTTGAACTTTGAGATTTCTGAAGCGTGGAGCACCGAAGGGTCGGAGCGAATCTGGACCGTTGGATCCAAAAGGGTACGTGTCGACGGGTTGAAAGATCTAGAGGAAGACAAAGGCTGAAGTGTTGAAACACTGGAAGCCCGAAGAGCCGAGAGTCGTCGATCTTCAGGAAAATTGAAGTGAGTTTTCAGTTTGAGATCTGAGATTGTTGAAGTGTGAAGACCTGAAGTAAAATTTTGGTTCTGTGATCTAAGGGAGATGTGGCATGAATCCATGAACTCCGGGTAAAGTCCCGAAGTGGTTCATGGTTGTTGGATTCAGAGGAGACGTGGCACACATATGTGAGATCTGGGTAAATACCTAAAGAAATCCTCGATCGTTAGTTCAGGAGGACATGCTTCAGTGGATCACAGACTCCAGGTAAAAACAAAACCATTGGGAAAAGAAGTTTGAGATTTGAGATTTCAAAACTCTGGAGTTCTGAAGTGATCAGAACCGTTGATTCTGCAGGATAGGTGTCAGTAGATCGTGAGTTCTGGAAGATTTGAATACGAAAGAAAGTTGGGTTTGAGATTTCAAAACCCCGAAGTCTGGAGTTACGAAGGAGATCTCAGTCGTTGATTGAAGGAAGGGCAGATCTAGTCCATAGATTAAGAGGCGCAGATATGAATTGTTGATCCAAACATCATCATCAAGATCGCGAGATTGAGGATCCTGTAAAATTGCAGGAACAGGAGTTGTGCGGAGTTTAAAATATTGAGGGTGGGCCGCAATTTAAACCATGGTTTCGTCAGAAGGACACATGGAAGCTTGAGGATAATTGCGGGCCCAAAAGTAGTTTAACTCCAAACCGCTTGTGGGTACGCCCGTAATCGTGTGGTCATCGCCCAAGGTCACATTCAAGAGAGGTCTTATCTGAAAAGGAGCTATCGCTCAACACTCTAAAATTTCACAACAGAGCGAAAGGGAAGGTCGCGGGTTCTATCAGACCTGCACCAAGAAGCCAAAAGGGCATGTGTCTTAATACAAAAGGAAACCATTAAGTTTTCAGAGAGTCATCAGACTCAAGAATCAGAGGTCCTTTGACAGGGAGGTCGTGCAGCCCTATGGGGGAGTAGGGGGGCTGCATCAAAAGCCCACTTTTTCCAAGTACATTGAGATTGACAAAATATACAAAAAGTTACTCAAGGTTTCCATTCCTAGTCAAAAGAGATGGGATGACTTGTGTTCTTTACTTGAGTAAAGGTGATGTGGAGTTTCGAGTCAACATGGAGCATACAATCAAGTCAAAGTGATCAATCATCAACTACTTCCCCCAGAATCAACATCAAGAATTCGAATAGATTAGTGACATTCCTAATATTTTGTAATTTGTAATCTAGTTAGTTAGATTTTCTCTCCACAATATCCTAGTCATTAACGACATAATCAGATGTAAACTATTGTATAAATACTTCTTCCTTCGAAGTATTGAGGGTTTATTTTTGCACCCACGGAGCTATTTGTGTAATCTTTTCAAAAGGATCGACCAATAATAAAACATGCCAATTTACAGGATTCTTGTGTCGAATTGTTGGTGATGTTTCTGTTTCTCTATTAAATTTTTTTCTATTCTCTGCAATCACTTATGTTTTTCATATTCTAATCATTAAAAGGAAGTCAATAGAACATAATTTATCTTGCATACTTTGTTTTTGGTCTTTTAATGGTCTATATGTTATCCATCTGATATTAAGTAATGAAATTCTTAATTGTTTCTTTGCTTGGTTGACTTCTCACTTTTTCTGTCTTATCCATCCCATTTAATCTCAATAGATCCAATAGTTTTACTGCCTTTCCCTGTCAAGGAACCTCATAAAAAGTTGCATATGATTCTGATCTTTAATACAGACCCCATAGCCCAATGGAAGTTTAATGCATTTCTTCATCTAAACTTTATAAATAAACAAACAAACTCAGACTATTTTAACTAGCCTAATATCTAAAACCTAAACAAATCTAAATCATACAGAGAGATCCCTCTTTGAAACTGGCAGGAATAGATCCCAATTTCAAAAGTGGTTTTGATAAGTTACCTATGTCAATTTCTTCTATCCTTGACAACCTCTGGGAATTACAGAGTGATAACACCAAGTAGAGAGTCCAAACCATAACCAAGGCAGAAAGTCCAAACCTTAACCAAAGACCAAGTCACTATTGTAGCAGTTGCAGCTCTCCTCCAATCATGCGCACCACTTGTCCTTATGTAGTTGTGAGAGTCAGTGAATACAAATGAGCTCTAGCACCCTCCATTTATACTACTCCAAGTCACCTAATTAGGTCGACTTCTCTTCCTGGATGCTAATAACTTAATATTAATTATACTCTTGAGTTGACTTGTCTTATAGGGTTATTATCCAACGTTTTAGGGTTTCTCTCGCTTCTCGGAATATTCTAGTCTCCTCAAAGGTTACACATAGAGTTTAATACCTCTTGGAGCTACAGTAATATCAACACTCCCTCCTAGCTAGGGAGGTATTAAAGGAAATGGTATTGAGCACAAACAAACCATTCAACTGGTAACATCATCATAGCCACATATGCTATCTCCTGATCAAATCATGGACACCAACATCCCTATCAAACTAGATAGTCTCCATGGCAATCAGAACAATGCCATCCAATATAATACAATTGTGTCTATGCATAGTAGTATACAACTACTATCCAGTGGTATGCAACCACTTCTATTAGCACACGACTACTAACCAGTGACACATAGTCACTACCAGTGGATCACATCCATCACAATAGCATATAGTTATTGTCTAGATACATACAGTCTCGACAAAAATCATGTCATCTGATATGAACGTATATCAACAATGTCATGATATAAACCGAGTCATCTGGGCCATTCCTCCACTCACATCTATGAGATCTAGAAGATCGTCTACCCTTGGAAAGTTAAACATCATCCGTGGGTTGTTTGGACTATTCTTCCCAAGCATAGAAGAATAATTGTCCTTGATTGTTCAACATGGACCATTCAACCTAATTGGGCCATTCTTCGGGCATGATTCATAGTGCAACCTGGAAATAATGAGTCTTCCCTAGGGAATGATTGTCCCTTATTGTTGAAGCTGGAGCATTCAACCTAACTGGGCCATTCTTCCGACATGATTCAGAGTGAAACCTAGAAATAAGGATTATGCCCTAGGGAATGACTATCCAGACCATTTCCTACAGAAATGATTGTCCTGCACCAACCTCCTACATCGGACCATTCTTTGAAACTACTCACAACTGTGAACTTTGAAAGAATGACTGCCCGAAGTGGCGAACCATTCTTCTTGACCACTTCTCAGAGTGGCTTCCAAGGAGAATGATTGTCCTAGATCCTTCCCCCAAACTGGCCACAAGGGGAATCATTGTCTATGGTACATCAACAATATCTCAATGGCCATTTTGACTTTTGACTGGTCAACCTTAGATTTTGACTTGGTTAAACATTTACTTTGACCAAAATTTCAAAATTGACAGCTTGGTTTGTTGAGAGTACCTAGAGGTGAGCTAGGCTAGGGCATACTAGGTTATCAAGGAATTAGTTCAAGCATTTCACTTAAGGTGCCTCAACACAAGGGTTAGGGTTTTGTTGCTACATCAAAACTTTCACTGCAATTGATACTACAACTGAGAAAATCCTCCCAATCTACCTTCCAGTGGTTAGACTGTCCGAAGATAGTGTGGGCCCATAAACCTGTTAGAATAAAAGAAATGTGCTCGTTTTCACCATATACAATATCTCAATATTGTCACCCAACCATAGGCACAAAGGACACCCTCAAGCACCTTAACCTTGACAGATATAATAATTTCATAAGCAAACCCTAGAACCAATAGCCAACCAAGGTAGCATACTTCTCTCCAAAGCTAGCTTACTAAGCAGAGAGTCCAAACCATAACCAAGGAATAAAGTCCAAACTGTAACCAAGGCAGAGAGTCCAATCCATAACCAAAGACCAAGTCACTACTGCAGTTGCTGCAACTCTCCTCCAGTCATGCAAACCACTTGTCCTTTTACAGTTGTGAGAGTCAGTGAGTACAAATGAGCTCTAGTGCTCTCTATTTATACTGCTCCAAGTCACCTAACTGAGGCAACTTCTCTTCCTGGAGGCTAATAACTTAATATTAATTATTCTCTTGAGCTGACTTGTTTTCTAGGGTTATTATCCAACATTTTAGGGTTTCTATTGCTTCTTAGAATATTCTAGTCTCGTAAAAGTTTACACATAGAGGTTAATACCTCCTACAACTACTGTAATATCAACGGAGCCTCCTCTTTGAACCACCTCCTTTGTGCATTTTTCATCAAGAAGAAGAACCCAGAGAAATTGGATAGGTGAGAGAAGCAAAGTTAAAAGAAGTAGAAGGAGTAGAAGAAGGCACATTAGAAGAGATGAGTGGAGGAGAAATCGAATTTAGTGATACTTCACAAGGAGGAAAATCTATATCAACGACAACAAGTAGTATTCAGTCAAGAACACAAGGTGTTAGATCGAGTATGGAAAACCAAAACTCAACTTTGAGGCTTCCCACATTTCATGGAATGGGAAGAGTTGATGCATAACAACATTGGTTTATGTGAAAAGCTACATGGTATGTGAAGAGAGTCACAGACGAAGCATCCAAGATTTCACAACTGGAGACTACCTTCAGAGACAGGGCTCTAATGTGGTACATGAAGTACAAGGCTACTACATCAGTGGGACAAGCAAGGTCCTTGACAGAGATAAAGAGATATATACTTAGGAAATTTCAAAAGCCTAAGTTAGAATTGAAGTGCATCACTAAGATCAAAGAGATCAAGAAGAAAACTGGAGAAACCATGTGGGAATATGACCATTGGTTCAAAATATTGTTGGACAGATTGACATTTCATATCCAAGATGTCCATCAATGAGAATGGGTTATTGCAGGACTCCTACCTGACATTTTCATCACACTCACCCAACAAAAAGTGACGACTCGGGAGGAGACCGTGGATATTACGATGCAACTAGAAGTTATGACGGGAGGTGGTTAAACATCAACATGGAAAGCATAGGCACAATCTCAATTCATAAACCTCACCATGTAATTACAAGATATTTTTAAGGCTAAGATGGTGCACGAGAATGTGAAATGTACTACGTGTCACACATAAGTTCACCATAGGAACAAGTGTCCTACGCTAGGGAGTTACATGGAGACAGGCACACCGAATCCATTTCCAACCAGACTATAGACCGAGTAGTGTGATATTTGCAAACAATGGGGCTATATACCCCCTCATTGTCCAACACTAAATAACTATCAAAAGACTAAACATACTCCATTTTGCGAGTTTTGCAAATCTATGGGACATGATGTGAACCATTGTTGGTCACTACAGTTGATGTAGGAGCACACTATAGATGATTTATGGGTCCATGAAGAATAGAAAGGTCAATATCGTGGAGGCTTTGACAAAAGATGATACCAAGGAAGTCTGACAAGAGGATATGAAAGAGGAAGAGGAAGAGGATACGATGGTGGAGGAGGAAGACTACTTACTTGCTTTAACTATGGTGAATTAGGCCATGTGTCATGATTTTGAACAAAACCATGCACACTTTGTGGGTATTCCTATAGTACAGATCATGTCACAGAGGATTTCCCAAACTTGTTGGCAAAATGGGAATAAAATAAGGGGCATTGCAATATGGAGACTGTAAATCCATGCAACGATCAGAAGCCAAAAGAAGAAGTTGATGTATGAGTGGTAACCCAAGAAGGAATTTAGCTGGGTATTAACTTGGAATGAGGAGAAAGTACTAGTTATAATATAGAAGGGAGATCAGGAAAATTGTGTAAGCACCTCCTAAATTTGGCATCGTGTAGTAAAATAAATTCTTGTGTGAATCCCAAAAGGCATTGGAGGAAGAAAACGCATGTGAAGAAGCGAGGCACACAACATAAAGGGAACTAGAGGAAGTCTAGGTGCATGAAGAATTGCAATGCGCAATGTAGAGGGCATTGCAAGAATCATGGGTGCATGAGGAAGTACAATGTGCAACACAAAAGGAAATGGAAGAGGAACGTGTGCATGAAGAGAAGTGACACATGGCATGAGAGGAAATGAAATGTAACACATACCATGAGGCTAAAACTTAGAACCAAGTAAGTGATTTCTTGCAATATTGCCTTGAAATCTTAAGTGATCCTAACGCTTCAAAGAAGTTAACCCACATATCAACAAGATGTGTGGGGGAAGAAGAAACCATTGTGGCTATTTATTCCCTACTGCCAAAACAGAAGCACACGGAAAGAGATTTTAAGATGATAACTAAGCTTGGAAACTATGAAATGGATGGTTTCATGTTGGACCTCAGCTCTGACGTGAACATGTTATTGAATAAATCATGGGAGTTGATGGGTAAACCAAACTTGGTATGGTCCCCTATTCAACTCAGGGTGGCCAACCAATACATAATCTATCCCATTAGCAGGGTGGAGCAAGTGGAAGTGAACATTGAAGGGGTCAAGACCAAAGTAGATTTTAAGGTGATCGAGATCTTGGATGAGTTAGATCCCTACCCAACTCTACTTGGAATTGACTAGGCATTCAATAACAATGCAGTGTTGAACCTCAAGAAGCGACAAATGTCCTTTGAAACAAACACCTTGCATGTTATTGCATCATTGGATCTGAATGAGGGCGACATATATAATGAGCCCATGAATGAGGATGAACATAGTTCCATCATTGAGAACATATATAATATCATAGGGTGCATGAAGGATTATGTCAACCCAACAACGAATGGTGAACTAAGTTGTAGAAGAGTTCACTCCTATGACATAGATTCAGACGATGATATGGACAGATGGTAGAATAAGTTGTATGAGGTATCAACTAGGAGATGCACACGTATCATGAAGGCAATGCATTGGATTGGATCAGAGCTATGATATGTTCTGAGGTTTGATGGTACAGGTCTAGTTTACATATTTTTGGCAGAGATGGAAGAGTTGGTCCCAGGTACCCAAAGGATATAGGCCACGTAAGTGGTTATAAAAGGAACACTTGTGCGCTAGAGGGTGACTTACCACATACATATACAAGAATGGGTGCAGGTGATAGAATATATAAAATTCAGGTTCCATCCCACAACCGAATTTGAATTGTTAAACTAGTACAAGGGTACTAAATATCCTCAAGAGCCTATTTGCTTCTGTGAAAGGCTTTGGATAGCCAAGCATATTCCTATCACACAATGGTTCCATAGGTTTGTCCATACCATGGATATGGTACTTAAAAGTTGGTACATCAAGGAGGAAACAAGAATACAAATAGGGGACTGGGTAAATGTAAGCAAGCATTTTTGTGCAACGTTTAGTTTCACCACAGAAATCCCAGTGAAAAGGGAGGCACTCTTAAAAATTAAGGATTTCATCTTCCATCGACAACCTAAAGACACCATGCCAAAATTCATATGTGCATACCACAAGTCAATGGAAAAAATGAAACAAATTGTATCCTCTTGGAAGATTGAGTGACAATGTGGAGGAAGAAGATCCCATGGGAGTAGAGATCAACGAGATCGAGGGAAAGCATGCGGTTCAAGGCAAGGCATCCAATAGCATTATGTCGAACTATGGTCTCCCATTAAAGACTAAGAAACATAATATAAGCAAGGAAGAAGCACTGAAGATGGCCATTTTTTAGCCTTCATCCAAGAACACATTACGATAGTACCATCAACCTCCTATTTCACACTGTAAACAACATCATTGGCTCAAGAACGAGAAAACTAATAGTGTTGGTGGCCTATTGGGATACTAGAGGCATGTATAAAAAACTTAGTATTGATAAAAATACATTGGTTATTATTGATAAAATTCTGAGGGATATATTTAGGGCAATGGAGTCCATCCCTGGCCCTAGGAAGAGACAAAACTCTGGAATTACTCAAGAGTAGTAGATGATGTATGATCATCGTGATAAATAAGAGGAATTTATACCCAAGTCTAAGGCCTTAACAAAGTTTTTAGATGTATTACAAAATAGGGAGAATTCTAAAAAAAAAGAGTAAGAATACTAAATACATACCTACTCTAGTTGATCTAGAGAGTCAAAGTGGTTGAGAAGGAGGTTTTGCAGGGGATAATTTGCAGGAATGTCACAAATCTACCATGAAGGAGAGATTTAGGGGATTAATTGAATTGAAATAGTCAAGTGAGGAAGTGACAACAACCCCATTAGCACCTCGTATGGACATTGTGGGAAATAAAATGGCAACCCAAAATAGATAGTTAAAAGCATTGATAACATCAACACTACTTACTCCTCTGATCATGAGGAATTCATCCTAGCACATAGAAGAAAATATAAATGCAATTTGGTAGGGAAAAAATGTTTATAAGCAGTTGAAGATGGTGTTGAAGGAGGATTTGGATAGAATCAATGATGACTCTAATTTGGACCTAGAAGGATATTGTTCCCCAACCAAGCTAAGGTGAAAGCGGGTAGAGAACTTAATCCATGTAATAATATGAGTATCCAAGGAGACCTTAGAGCAAGGGAAGCTGAAGTTATAAATGATTATTATTTCCTATATTAGAGGTTTGGGGAGTGCCCACAAGAGAAACTCCATAAAGTTGTTGGTTAGTGTACATAAGCCATGGGTTTTGTTGATCTAAGATACTATTGTATAGGCAACCAAGACCAATGTATTTTTGGTATTTGTTTTCCTTAATTGGATTTTGTAGGATATTAGTGTAGAGAGGAGATATGGAGGCTTGGTACTAGGATGGTATAAGAACATATGTTTGAATTAATTTTCATTTTAATTTTAATTTTAATGCAAATTCATAAATTCCAACTCAACCTTGATGTTTCCTGGATCTATTTCTTGTCAACTTTCAACCTTAGGGATAAATCCATAAATATAACTTATAATAGTATATACTTCACTTATTTCCAACCAATTTCACAAGGTATCTCTAGAAAATAAATAGTGAACAATTATACTTCAAGGGTGTTACAGAATGTTTCGCCTGCGGACAGATGAAACTTCCCTTGGATTACTAGACCCCTATACCAAGATAGAAATAGTACAAGTGGACACTAACATCCCTTTAAACTTATCTTAACCAATCAGAATGAGAAGGAGAGAAAGGATATGATGGACGTGTTTTGATGTTTACCCTTGTTGCTTCCAATCCCAGAGCTTGATCTTCAAACTCCTTGGTGTAAATTGAGATATGCAATGGACAACAAAGGAAAACAAATATCTCCTACTCTACAAAATTATATATGACAAGTCCATCTATGAATATTAGAGAACCAGTAAACAAGAAAATGTAAAAATACATAAACTTGAAGAAAATAGGCCAAGTATATATTAATTGGAAAGCCAAAAAGAGATACTTACAAACCATGATTGATGTAGCAACAACATCTCCAATATCTCCTCGTCCAACCCCTTACACGAATCTACCAAGATCAAAATGATGATACTCTGACTAATTACCTCCCCCGGGATCAAAGGTTTGATACCTCAATATTCCTCCCCTTCACCATGACCTCATTATATAGGATTTGGAGGCTTAACCACCATGGAGAAGAGCACTCACTAGATCCACTAAATTGGGATCTTCAAGTTTTTTAGGGAGAAAATATCTCTCAAGGATTTTAGGGAGAAAATATCTCTCAAGGATTTTAAGGAGGAAATATCTCTCAAGACCCACCAAATTAATATTTTGGTTTGAGAAAATCTCTCAACCATCCATGAGATTCTCAACTTCTCCTTGATATTAGGAAACTAAATGTGAGGTGGATTCTCACACTAAATTAATTTTATTTTTATGAATAATAATGAATAATTCATGTGCACATAGTATTTTGACCTTCATATCATATATTTTTGCACCACATTGACTAGGGATTGTGACAAATTTTCTTCATGGTGTCAATGGGTTGCGACACTTGGAAAAGTGAAAGAAACACTAGGTAAGGTGCATATGACACTTGCGACAATGCATATGACAATTAACAAGGTGCATACGTCACTTTGCAACACTTGTGACACTTAGGGTGCGAAACTCAAGTGTGACATTTTGGTGTATAACAAATTCCCCCTAAAGTGTGAGGTCATAAGAGAAACGGGTGGCTGAAACACTTTACAATTCTTCAATGCAAGGGTGTTGGAGTTGGAAAACTTGGAAACAATCATCAGTCAGTATACAAATATGTTCCATTTCTGAGGCAGGCATACCTATGCTCAGAATACGAGATGACTCAAAGCATGGTCGTTGACCAATACATTGCAGATCCATGAGAATACTAACTAAGGATATGGCCATGAGAGATACAATGTGGATCCACACCTCCATGACATGAACTGATCACAACCACGAAAAATACACAGTGGAGCTACGACATGACAAAACATAGCCACAAATAAATACAATGTGGATCTATGTGACAATATATGTATCAGTAATATTGCTAGCATGGCGATTGTACTCAAATATTGTACATGCTCAAATGATATCCATTGTAGCCTGGGTAAATCACATAACAGAGTGAGCACCCAACCCAGGGTCTTCGTCCTGATCACGATGTGGTATGAATCTAGCCATGTGAATATATTATTTGATGTCGAACATGGTAAAAACAACTTGATTACCAGTCATTGAGGTATACCTTTAATAAGTGTGAGGGAAATAACCAATGATGTCAATGACTCCCAAGGTACCCTAGTACATTCTAGCGAATGTGAATAAATGAGCTTATGTCAAACATTCATTGAATCATCTGATTAGATATCACTGATGTAAATCTACTCTCGGAAGGGAGGAGGCCTACCATTGAGGCATGCAGGTCCCGAGGTACGAATTGTTTTCTAAGTCTAATTCCTGGATAATGTGTTGAAGTCAACATGAACAGGCTCGTCAAAAGAGGGCCATGATGTATCCCCCATCATCGACACGAAACTGATATGGGAAAGTGATGTAAGATGGTGGATCGGAGGAGTATGGACTGACAAAGGAAATGAAAACTGGTAATATTATAGATGGATGGTTTGAAGTGAAACTTCTCTTAAACATGATGAGGCATGACAACTGACTTGACAGCATTGAATCGACGATTACCAAGAACATAATGTGACAGGAATAAGAGCACTCTTCGACTGGGACAAAAAAGTATAACGACACATGGAATTGGTATGAATCAGAGACAAGCAAATTACCCAAATGTAAGACGAGACGCAAACAAGTGTCATGTTCAAGGGCGACATCAATAGCTGCCATAAAGGATTCCAAAAAAAACTTGACCTACTTCCTTTAATTTTTCCCCTATCCAGATAGATGAGTACCTCTTTCTTTTTTAACGAGATCGAGGAGGATAATAGGTGCTCAGTATATCTCATCCCTTGGATGATTCCCTCGACATATTTTTAATGAACCTGAGGAAGGAGGGGTTTGGTCCCAGATGGGTCTTGGAGATTGGACTCACATAGGTTCATTGATGTATAGTTTTACGAGCCCAAAGAAGGTAAATTCGGTGGTTTTTCATGTTTAGAGAGTCTGAAAAGAACTTAAAGATGACTCCATGGATGAATTTTTTGTAAATTTATTCTCCCAAGCCTGAAAAAAGTGTAAAACAATACAGGGGAGAACTCTTCTAATCATGCTTGATTAGAGTAGTCATTTTTCATAATTAGTCTCGCGAGGCTAAAAGAGCGATAAACTGACACTTGAAAGACACCCTTTCAAACCTTTTAACGAGTGTAAAAGGAATCAAGATCACTCAACAATCTTTTCTTGTTTAGGGAGTCTAAAAAGAGCTTAAAGGAGACTCCAAAGATTTCCTTTTTCGTATATCTTTTATGAGTTCGAAAAAGAGATAAAAGTGTACTTGGTAACCTATTCTCATGTACTAATGAGCACGAGAAAGAACAAATACTGAGCTCAATGACCTATTCTCATGTTTTTATGAGCATGAGAAAGAACAAAGACTAAGCTCGTAAATTTCCAACGTAATATCCAAAGGTTTCGAATAGAACCCATGGATAGTTGGTACTTTTCCCCCAACTGCATGATGGAAGCTAGTGGATTTTCTCTAGCATGGTGTCTAAAGGCTGGAGACCTGCCCCCCCAATCTTCGTTTCATCCATCAATGCTTATGTTGTCACCAATTTCTATACCATATGAAGAAAAAGGGTCAACAGACAAAGGCGGATGAAAGGAAGGTTAAGTTACGAGATCTAGTGAAAGACTCGACTCAACATTTATGAGATCTAGCAAAAGACCCGACTCAAAATATAAGAGATCTAGAAAAAGATTGGACTCAACGGGAGATGTCGTTGTTTCATTTTTTAACGAGCTTGACACATGAAAAGAACTTTTCTCGTGACCTTTGAGTTTGATTCCCAGACCTTTGTTTCATTTTTTAATGAGCTTGTCACGGAGAAGAAAATTATGCTCGCGAGGTAGGTTTCATTTTTATACAAGCTTGAAACTAGAAAAACTATGCTTGAGGCCCTTAGTTTCATTTTTTAACGAGCTTGACACAGAAACGGGAACGCTTCTCGACCCTGGTTTCATTTTTTAACAAGCTTGAAATCAACAAACAAACTATTCTTAAAACCTCTACTTGATCGTGGCTTCCAAGAGGACAATGCTCTAGAAGGAATACATGCCAAGGGACAAACCTCAATCATGGCTTCCAAGAGATCTTCACTAGATAGAAGAACCACACTCTGGAAGGAATACATGTTGAGAGCTACGATAGGGATAGGGAGATCAAGCTCTAATAGCCCTATCAAAGAGATCACCATGTCAACTACCAGATCTAAATCAGAAGAAGGGAGAGATTCCTTCTCATTAGATTTGAACACATGGGATGGGTTGCCACATAATTGACCTGCAGTGGGGCAGATGTCCCTGGCATGTAAGGACAATTTAGGGAAGTCGGATGGCTTACCGTCGTATGAGGGCCAATGAATGAAAGTTTTTCTATGGTCACTGTGTTTCTGTTGTGAGGGAAACACATCATTCGAAAGACTTTGGACACAAGAGCCTTCATAACATAATCATAGTCTCGCCCGAGGAGAAAATTAAAATCCAAGGGGTCGTGGAATACCATCACATCAATATCGACAGTTTTCCCTCCTAAAGTAACAAGAAATTGAGGAAGGATCCCTAAAGGTTGACTAGCCCTTATGTTAAAATCCAACAGATTCTAACTCATCACCACACGCTGAGGAGAACCTAAAGCTTTCCAAGCAATGGAGGATAAAATACTAACCGATGCACCTTCACCGACTACAGTCTAAGGAACATTCCTACCACAAACCTGAACAGAAATGTATATAGGAAGGGAGACAAGATTTCAACAGTGCACCCCAATCAAAAAAAATGGCCTCGTTACTCAGAGGGGGTTCCGTTGGAATGGGTGAAGTGCCCCCTTGTCTAGAAGAATTTGTAGAAACAAGAAATACCTGAGCGAAATCCTCACTCTTCCTAGGAGTATTGGGATCAAACAAGGGTGGTATTGGATCAACCACTTGACTTCATTCTCCAAGGGGAGAGTGGGATCGATCAAAGGTGAAATTGAATCGATCACTTGATTAACCGACTAGACTAATGATGGAACCGGATGGATTGCCTGATCAACCAGATTGACTAGTTCATCAACCAATGGTGGGTTGGGAGATGGAAGTTATTGTTGGACATCAACAATATTTTCCAACATATATGAAGCCTCATCCATATGAGGGCAAAGGTAACTGTGGTGCATCTCCTTACATAAAAAGTAAGGAAATTTGACTTTACCCTTCTTACTTCCAACATGATTATCACTAGTTGATGGTTTGTAACCAGTATGACCTGCAACGGTTGATGACGCGGGTTGAGAACCATGATACCACACTTCTATAGCCTTAGGGATACCAGGGAAATCCTTAAGAAGGTGGTCACCCTTACAAAGCCTGTAAGAGAATCTAGGCTTGCGATGTGTCTTGGTAGACTTGTCGGCGTTATCAACACTCCCAACTTGATCAACAATAATTGGTTGATTGCTTCAAACATGTCCTACAGTGGTTGGAATTTTTCCCCCTAGCTTACTTTTCTTCTTCTTAATATTCCTTTTCTTCTTCATCTTATCCACTTGGTTACTAGCTACAGAGCTTTCACTAGGTGAAGAGGAAGAATGGAAAGAAGACTCTATGGGAGAAGAAGGTAGAGGATCAACATGAGGTTGATGTTCCTAAAGTGGAGTACTTACAGATGAAGCACTCGAAGCATTTACGTTCACCAAAGTGAAAAACAACCAGACCGGTAACCCAATAGTGAGTCCAAGAAGAGTCAAAGTGGTGATATAAGGAGGATGAATGTGTTCCACGGAAGGAGAAAAAAACAGTATCCAAAAAAATGGGTTCCTTCATTGGTAGCTCCAGGAACGGATGCCATAGACATGGACTCAACCCTAAGGGATTTCTAGGGAAAACAAACAGCACACGCTAAAAAAATATAGGAAGCAAACCGAACAAACAAACCTTTTCACAGTGAACATGTTAGTTGGTGATGAAATCCAACATCGCAGGATCAATATGAAAAAGGGGTTGGGATAGGGTGGGTGGATCAGTTAGTTGGAAACATGCTTAACAGACTTCCACCTTGGTGCAAGTTCCCTCACAGTATATCCGTGGGTTACCCTCCAAGGATCCCGAGTGATTTTGACCAACGTTTGACCCAGGTATAGAAAATACTCCCCTTCATCGTCACCTTATGTATGAACGTTAAATATAAATGCCACTAAGGTTACCAACTCATATTCAACCTTCGGGGGGGTACAATTGATAGGCATGATCAAACGTATGGGTAGGATATCAAGTCTGAAATTATTCTAGAGGACTGAAGACAAGAGGACCAGTAAAACTCCAGAGGAGGTCGAACGGATTTGAGATTCACAAAGCACCAAGACCTAATGAAAACAGTTGATTATCTGGAAGAACCCATAGTATACAATCGTTCCACTACGTTTTGTTAAGCCTTGGATGGGTAATCTCTGGTTCTCTCCCGCATGTGACCTCGTGTTTAACCCCTGTGTGAGAGGGGGGTCTCGGCTATGCTTATAATAAAATTGGATTTTCTCTCCCTATCACAATATTCTATGTTTGTTTATGGCTTTGGAAAGTTACTCTTAACACCTATTCCAAATCCCTACACTTAAGCTAATGTAGGCTTGCAGACGCCTAGAAAGAAAAATTTCTAGATAGATTTTAATTAGCGTTTTGATTTTTAGGTTTATTTACTCAAGGGTATGGAAGCGAAACTGATGATATTCGTGACTTCGACTCGAAGAGACTGCAACAGAATGAGATGCAAAGCTTTATATTCGATGAAATCTATCTATGGAAATGAGAATAGTCTTTTTCCATTCTGAAATGCATAAACCCAATGGATTTTACCTAAAGAAAACTACAAACATGTACCACCCAAAACTTTGAATGCAATCAATTTCTGTTTGTTTGATTATAAATGCAATGAACCTAAATCAAGTGCAAGTTCTTTCTACTTACTTTCAATGCAAGAATCCAATGCAAATATAAAGGAATATGAAGTAAAAATATCGAACAAGAAATGCACTCAAAACCGATGAGAACTGAGAGAAACTAAGTTTGAAATAACATGATCAATCAAGAACTCAAAAGTCGACAAGAAAACACAATGTCAGAATGCCTCCAACAAGAACACAAATACTAAAAAAGAGAAAGAGGAAATCACTCAACCATCCTTAAAGATGAGAAGCAAGAAACAAGTATTCAAGCTAGGTTGTGGTAAGAAAAAGAATCTCAATCATTCAAAAGAGTGAGATGTTCTAAATAAGATTGAATGGAAACTAAATACCAATGAAACCTCTGTAGACTCTTTCAATCAATCAGATAATTGAAAAGATCACAAGACAAAGACCAAATTAGTGAAAATGGATCAAATATAGACAAGAATAACAACATGGCAGAAAAGGCTCACTAGCCAACACAATTAATTATTCACTCCAAAGTTACATATTTATAGTATAATGGGTGATGCCACCTCATAGAGAGATTTTCTCTAGATCCTAAAAGCATGCATGATGACTAGGCTAGGCAATCTTAACTAAATCATTAGTCATCACTTGAGGATATATTACTAATATCCTAAATGAATAATACAAATATAGGTGACAATTTAGACTTAATGATTGGTAAAGGTAAGCCATAGGATAACAATCCCCCCCTCAATCACAAGTCCAAGCAATAATACCAGCAATAAAGCATAAACTGGTATCAATTCCAAGTCTTCATACTGAAACTCCTGAGTTTGAGCCTCAATGAAGAACTGCCTGAAAAAACGCCAATCTAGATGTTGAATGGTTCATCTGAAATGAACTGGAAGAGAGCTGAGATATGGAAGTGAACAGCAGCAATATCTAAACATTCCCTGATTGCTTGACAATTTGATCATTTTGCCAAGTATTTTAGCTAGAAGAATCTGATGTCTTCTGCTAATTGGTGAACATGTAGTATCACCACTCTACTATCAGTGCATCACTAAAGTGCTCTTTGAATCTGTGGTTTGGGATGACCATTGACCAATTGATACCATGTATCTGATGGTTTTTGGATAACCACTAACCAATCTTGACACTTTTAGGTGTCCAACAACATCCCAATGTATAATGTGTATGATTCAATTGCAAGTCATTGAACCATAATCCTGTCAAATTCTGCCATCTCTAGAAAATCTCACTATGTAATCATGTGAGCCAGGATGCATGCAAATTGTTTACTTAATGTAAACTCCAATCTGATGAGAGCAAACCAAGAGAAGTGAATCAACTTCTAGTCTGACACATCCCTGAAAAATGTCTGACAACTCAATCAAATGCCAAGCTGCAATGCAGAAGGATCCTCTTGTCCTATGCTAGGTCAAATGACCATCTATGTGAACCAAATGTTCACATCATTGCTCTCAAAATCTAAATCTGTATGATTCAACTTAAACTTATTGAACCATAATTCTGCTAAAGTCTATCATCTACAAACCACAGTTGCCCATTTGGAAAATTTCATGCCCATCTGGCATACTTGATGTTTGTTGTTGTCGAAACTTTTTGTCTGACAATCATCTTTAATTCCATCATCAATTCCCCACTTTGTCAGCTGAAAGGAGAGACCATAAGTGGTTTCATGAACCATCTTCACTAGAATTTTGAACTTCCCCCCTTAAGGTGCATGAGAGTTACATCATTGTACTCCCCCCTTCTATGCTCAAGAGAGTACCATACTTGTTCCATTTGAGTACAACACAAAGTGGGCATGCAGAAAAAACCACATGTTATCTCATCTCATGAGGGCCATGC